>CM047428.1:53861409-54126409 GCA_026168455.1 Theocolax elegans
ATGAGGTATTGCTGTATTTTCTATTTACAACGAATACGCATGTATCTGGATTTCAAATAATTAAAGATTTTTCATGATTGCAATTTATCGGGTTGAATAAGACATTTTACTATAAAGTCGAGCAGGACCGTCATACAAGAACCTTACGCTGGACATAGAAAGTTGGGACAGTTTGAAACTACACTTTGATCTGATAACATCATATTTCGATAACAATTATTCTTTTTATCGAGAGTTTGGACGTCCAAGTAAGATTTTTCTCGAAAAGCACGATTTAAGCTTTACATCGTCATACGGTCATAGAACAATTATCATCGACGAAAGACCAGAGCCTAATCACGATATTATAGAAGAAAGTGATATTGAAACGCTAATTGAAAATCCATCTTGTAAGAAGAAGAAGCTTCGTCATAATTCACCAGCTATAGTAATGCAACAATCAACGTTTGATGGACTTCGAAACCAGAGCGGTTTGATAGATTTGCATCTTGGATTACTCAAAGAAATAGTTGGTAAAGTTAATAGGACTGTCGATTGTACGCTCGAATTTTTAAAAGATAAACTTGGGAAGGAAGAAGGTGAAAATGCTAAAAGTATTTTACAAGACTTTAAAGTGTTTAAACAGTACTATTCAACCCAGTATGCTGACATAGAAGGGTTTGTCAACGAGAAAATGGTCGAAGATGATAACGATGGGTTTAAGTATATATATTTACCAATTGTGTTGGGTGAAATTTACGCGTTCGACTTACCCTTGATTTCAAAAGATCTACACGCTATCATGTTTGAAGAATAGTATAAATACAAATCACTCGAGCAAGTCTACTCATTCTATTTCAATACTCACATCAACATGGGTCCAAATACCAGCAATCCGGAGCACAAGCCTCTACTAGATAAGCAAGAAAAAAATAATGAAAACAAATTCAAGTCTCAATGGAAAAAATACAGTGAAAAAGTTTCTATTAATACTTGTAGTATACCAAAAAAAGATGGTTATAAAAAAATGTAATTTTTATGAAATTTTTATACCTTAATAAATAAGTTTTTTTTAATATTTAATCAAAAGAGAGTATTGAATTATTTACCCTTCCACTATAACCACATTACTTTTTTTCCTTCTTATATATACCTTTAACTAATTAATTTGTACAGAAGAGAGACCAATTCGGTATATCGTCGCATTGTCTATAATAGATACGTCTCTGCATATCGTACCTGCGCACAAACACCACGGAGACGGCGTGGTAGGGATTTGTTTACGTCTCGCCATACCAGCCCCAAAACCGAGGGCTGCGCTATACCAACCCTCAGATGCACGTCGAAGTCGTAGACACCGCAAGAGAGAAAGAGAGAGGTTGCCGAGGAGTGGGAGTATCGGCGTTGTGTACATCGCGCTATACCAGCCCTTAGATGAACGCCAGAGTCGTAGACAGCGCGAGAGAGAAAGAGAGAGGTTGCCGAGGAGTGGGAGTATCGGCGTTGTGTACATCGCGCTATACCAGCCCTTAGATGCACGCCAGAGTTGTAGACAGCGCGAGAGAGAAAGAGAGAAGTTGCCGAGGAGTGGGAGTATCGGTGTTGTGTACATCGCGCTATACCAGTCCTTAGACGCTCGAGTGCTGGAACGTAGGCGCGTGAGAGAGAGAGAGATTGATTGATTGATTGATTGATTTATTAAAGGTTGCAGCCTTGGGGTATAACCCTATCTGGCTGTGTAGAAATACAAGTTAGTTATAAAATGATTACATTGGTAGTACATGTCAAACGCTGAATTACATGTGAGGTACAATTTAATGGTAACATTTAGTTTCCTTATTTATACAGGACGCATTATAGACTAAGCTATTGTAAATCGCATGTTAAGTACTATAGAATTTCGAAAGTAAGATAGGGCAACTAAAGTGTTATGCCCTCTCTAAGGACTCTGTCCTCCCAGTCGATTTTGTCACGTTGAAGAAGAGCACCTCGCAGTTTAGTTTTAAAGCCTGCGAAATTACCAATATCAAAAACTACTTCATTTAGCGTATTTATAATTTTTGACGATGTTATTAAGAAGGAACAGTTCCACGCTTCAGTTCTAGGGGGAGCATATAATAGGAATTGCGGCTTTGTCCTAGATGACCGACGTATTCTACTTAAGTCTACTTCCGTAAATCGACAGGCGATATAAGTTGGGTTTTTCAGACAGATAGTCCTAAATGCTAGGGAACCAATGGTCATTTCGCGTGCCCGCCCAACTGAAAGCCAGCCAAGTTCTAAGCGATGAGGTGTAATATGGCAGCGGATAGGTAAATTACCTACTACAAAACGTACACAGGCATTAAGCAACCTTTGCAGTTTGCGGTCACGAGTTGCGTCGACATCGTGATAGACTGCACACATATATTTGAACTGGGGAAAGACTAATGTTTCAACTAGGAGTTTACGCATCTCACGAGTAAGTCTACTCTTGTTGTACTTAAGTATACGCAGGGTGTTGTGAACTCTCATGGAGATTTGCCTGATCTGCTTGTCCCAAACCAACGTACTAGATAACCAGAGGCCTAAGTTAAGAACTTCAGTAGAATAATCAATTTGTACACCATTTATAGTAATCTTTTGGAGCTGATCGACATTAAGAGAACTGACATATTGCTGACTACCCAATAAGATAACTTTTGTTTTCTGAGCGTTTAAAAGAAGCCCATTATCAGCAGCCCAATTACTAACAGCTTCAAGGTCACTCTGAAGAGCATTTATGCCCTGAACGATGTTACAAGGGGCAATATGGGTGTAGATCTGAGAGTCATCAGCGAAAATCATATACCTGCTAGATGTAAGAACGTCAGGAAGGTCATTGATGAATACCGAAAACAATAACGGACCCAGCACACTGCCCTGGGGGACTCCAGTGAGAGTTTTCCTCCACTGGGATAAATTGCCCATTCCATCCGTGACTGCCTGGTGACGATTATGCAAGTAGCTGAAAAACCACTTTACAACTGAGTCAGAGCAATTTGTTCTCCTGAGTTTATGTAACAGTCGAGCATGGGGCAGAGTATCAAACGCCTTAGAAAAATCTAGGAGAACAAGAATGGTGACTTTACGTTGGTCAATGGCTTCACGCACATCATCGGTAATACCGAGGAGAGCTGTTTGGGTACTATGACCCTTTCGAAAACCGGCCTGTCTATCTACCAATAATTTATTTAATTCAAGATATTCTGAGAATTGCTTATGGACGATGCGTTCGAGCAGTTTTGATAGTTCCGGTAGTTGGGCTATGGGACGAGTGTTATTCAGAGTCTCAATTTTAGTAGTCTTTGCTAGAGGGAGTAGCAGCGCCTGCTTCCATTTAGAGGGAAAGGTGGATAGCTCAAATGATTTATTAAAAAGATTTATAATAGGTGCAATTAAAGAGGGTAGGGCAAGTTTGAGCATATCAATAGAGATACCATCAATCCCTTTAGATTTGGAGGAAGCACCTTGAAGGGCAGACAATAAATCGACCTGTGTGATGGGTTTGAAGTCAAAGTGAGAATTTAGGTTAGAGTTTAGTGGAATAGCTAAGGCCTCATCAAGGTCACCCATAGTGAGGTGTGTACTGAGGGTACTACTGTTAGCATAATGCGCATTTAAGGTGTCAAGCGAGAAGTAGTTAAGAGGCGAAGGCTTATTTTGACCCAAAATGCCCATTTTCCTAAATTCACGCCACTTCGCTGAGGCATCAGGTGCCTTCTTCAGTTTATCTTCAAAATGAAGGTTTTTCTTAGTATCTAGGTCATTTGATATCTCTCGACGCAACGATCTATAGATATCAATATCGGCTGCTCTGCCATAACGCGAAGCAATTTTGTAGGCCTTATCACGAGCAGCCATCTTAATTCGCATATCGTGTGTAACCCAGGGTTTATTTTTGTTTCCCAGTGTTATTTTCCTAAGAGGAGCCTGTCTGTCGAAGGCATTAATCACCACGTTTTCTAAATTGCACTGTAAACTATTTATATCATTATTCACATTATTTACATTAACTACTAAATCGCTATTACTTATACTACGAGAAATACTTAAATTATAGGTGGTATCAATCGGACTAGTGTCAGTCTTATGAATAGTAGTGGGGCGAGCCTCAAGTTTACTAAAAAAGTCAGAGATATCATTGCAGAGTTTGTCAGTATCAATTCGCTTTAAGTTTCTTGTTAAGATAGACGAGGATGGCCTGGTTGGTTTAGATAGTCTATAGTCAATTTCTATGAAGTCATGACCAGCAGCGAATGGAGCTGAAGATTTACGATAATCATTCACAGCATTTAGATCTCTGACAATGAATAAATCGAGCCATGTATCGGCAGTTCTAGAACGATCGCGGAAAAGAGAGTGATGCGTAGGATCAGAGGGAATCAATTCAAGGGCAAGGGCTTCAAACTGGGAGTGCATGTATAAGGTGTCGTTATTATTGACCTGCATATTAATATTAAAATCACCAGTGACAATGATATGAGAGTATGCAGGTGATAACGTTTCAAGCATCTCAAAAAAGTAGACAGGATAGGCTGAGTGAGGTCTACGATAAACAACGGCAAAAAGTAATTTAGAAGTGAAAAAGTTTATTTCAACTATGATAAATTCCGGTGTATTGTCGAACAGAGGATCGCTTGCACAAATCAGTTTGCTTGGAAAATCGTTTCTAATATAAGCGCCTACTCCACCTCCGGATTTGCCCATTCTGTCAAGGCGGAAGAATGTATAGCCATCAAGCTTAAATAAAGTGTCCGGATCGAGTTCTGATAGAAACGTCTCGGTGATACCAATAATATCATACCTATTTGTCGCACATCTTGCCTCCAATAAATTAAAGTTTGCACTTAAACGATTTATGTTAACATGACCTACTACTAAACGATCATTAGGAATAGTTACACAAAGGTTCGAACTAGAGATACAGTTTTTCGCTCGAGGTGCCCCGGCATTATCTCATAACTCCATGTCAGGTTGCTGTGTGTTGAGTTGCGTACCTGAGCGCATGGAGGGGAGAGATATAAGATCTTCCTGACAACGAATTGGTATGAAGGGCGACTTAATTGATTTGCGCATACAAACAGTTAGATTTCTAACTACAGGTCTAAGGTAACCCTTTTCACGTGCAACCTGCCTGGCGGCCTTTTCAAGAACATAGACTTCGCGTGGCCAGATTGGAGAGACATAAATCTTAGTGTTGCCCCCGCACCCAAACAAGGAGACGGCCGTTTGGTTTTTTAAAACTGATGTTTTAGAAATGATGAGATCCCTCACCGTGGGTGACGATAATTTGATAACAATTTCAATCGCGTTTTTGTTTGCTACAAGATTTATAGCCTCCGCATTGGTATTCTCTGCTTTGTTACCCCAGAGTCGAGCCACCATGACATGAGAGAATACCGAGGCGAGCCCAAGTAATTGAAAAACGCGGTGAACAATTTGTTCAGGTGAGAGATCAAGGTTCGCCGGGATGCCCGATATTTTAATTTCGCACGTGTCGACAATAAGCTTGGATTCGGAGAACAAATTTAAGTCTTTACGAATAGAGGCAATTTCTTTTTGCGAGGCATTTTGAGTATCCGTAATAAGCTCGCGCAACGAAGAGACTTCATTTTTAAATTGTTCTTGAAAATTAGCGAACCAACGCGGTGTAATCGAGTCATCATACTGTTGCGCCATGATTGATTGATTAAAATGTACAGTCTTAGCTTTTAAAATATCGAGACGTGATGATTGAGTCGTATGAAAAGTAGGCTTAGAACAGCGCGATTTAACAGTTTGAATAATTGATGGTGAAAAAGGTGAAGCGCTACGTTTCTTGTGTACAATCGCAGATGTCAACAATCCTGACGTCACATTGGCTGAGGATGATTCGATATATGTTGATGACTCTTTTACGGCGAGGTGAGCACAGAGCGGATCGTTACAGTGAATTAGAGTCTCATCAACAGAACCTAGAGGATTTATACAACTCAAATGTAATAATCTACCGCATCTAAAACAGTCTATACAGCCGCTTGTGTCTAAATTGATAATTTCACCGCAAAGTGTGCATTTAGAAACGTTCATAGTACATGTGTACTAAATAGGTAAAATCTTACATCGACCCGACATCTAGCGGTAAAAATAAAAACTTGTTTGTGCGATTTCCCCGCTCGGTCGGTAACAATAAGCACGTGTTTACAAAGGCTTAGAATAACACTATATGTACGCAAAAACAATATAAAACAAAAACTGTGAAAACTCACTGTAAATAATGAAAAACAAATTGTCTATAAAAAGTTTGTATCATCACTATAGTAGATTCGCAGCGGTGAAAACCGGTGAACTGAGAAGAAAGCACTCCAGCAATACGAGTACAGCAGCTATCTCTCCAGTGCTTAACCTCCAAATGTCAGAGCTGCATCAAGAAAAGTCACTCACGGCCAAATAAGTGCAAGAGAGTTTATTGCAAATTAGCAGAGAGCTTCAGGGCCGCATTGAGGACCTTTCTATGGACAGTTTACTCCAAGGAGTAAGAAAGAATTTAAATTAGAGATACAGAAGTAGCCGAGCAATTCAAAGGTGCTGCGTAAAGCTTACCAGAGAGAGAGAGAGAGAGAGAGAGAGAGAGGGAGAGTTCAAAAATAGACCCGCGCGCTATACCGGCCCTTCGGCAGACCCCGTAGGGAGGCGTGGTGGGGGTTTGTTTACTACGCTATACCAGCCTTTAAACGCTCGAGTGTTCAAACGTAAGTGCATGAGAGAGAGAGAGAGAGAGCACACGTACATGTGCGTGGGAGAGAGAAAGAGAGAAATAGTCTAAAAATAGACGCGGCGCGCTATACCGACCCTTCGGCAGACCTCGAGGGAGGCGTGGTGGGGGTTTGTTTACGTCTCGCCATACCACCCTATACCTACTATAAACACTACTGGATATTATAGTTTACAAGTTAAAGATTAAATGTTACAGAGCATTAATTTAGTTAAGAAGGAAGGAAAAAGAAAAACTTAACTCACTATTAAAGAGAATACTACCGTTGTTATAAAAAAAATCGGAATATATTTCCCGTTGAAAAATATATATTTAGTATTGATTCTGTCTGAAATTTGCATTGAATGGATAAGAAGTTTTACCTAAAACGCTAAACAGAATCATTATTAAATCAACGCAAAATCAATGCGAAACCAATACTTGAATTTGCATTTTGAAATAGCGGAATTATTTTTAAAAAAGTTTCTTGAATATTTTGTATTGAATCAATTTGAAATCAATACAAAATCAATACTTTATGTATACAGAATACATATATAATTATTACGAGATTTGTACCGAATTTGTACGAAATTATCATTAAGTAAGTATTGCATAAATTCTTTCTTTAACCTTTTGGCTGCGGGAAAATTTTAGTACTAAACGACCTTTTATAAAATGCAAAACCTATACATGAGATCATTGGATATTTCAGGTAGAGTCCCCACCCTGACTGCTGGTCGATAAATCGACCACCCCCGGAGGCAACGTAAAGTACAATGTAAAATTTTTTTCTCATTTTCCAGGAAAACTCTACAGGGTATTTCTATGTAATTTCTCGCGCTGAACATGAAAAAAATAGTAAAAAAATCCTAGAGATACTCTTGACCTTGAAAATCTATGTTTCAAGGTCAAATTTTTTTCTAACATAGATAGAATTTTTTGAAGATTTTCGTACATAGTGTCATGGACTGAATAAAACAAATTCTAAAAAAAATAGCTGAGGTATCATTGATCTTAAAAATTTACATTCAAGGTCGCAATCACTTCTAAAACAAGTGCAACAAACATCTGCTACATTTGTCAAGATGTCAAGAAATATTCTGACATTCGCTCTTAGCATAACCCAGCATCAACGGCGTGGACGTGGCGAAAAGGTGATCCCATTGGGGTGCTTGATTTCCGTGAGTCCCCTTGCCTCTCACATTTCGGGGTACTTGATTTCCTTGAGTCCCCTTGCCTCTCACGTAGGAATGATTGGATCTACGGTAAAGTATCTTTTGTGTGGTACTCTTCAAAGCATGGTGCTGCGCATAGAGGAGTTTCACAACTAGGGCAAATGTATGTCGTTCTAAGTGGAGTCTTACGCAAAGAGCACAAGTGGCATCTTCGACTTGTACCTTACCTCGGGAAATGGCGGCAAACTAATCGAGTGAGAGTCATTGTAAGGAGAGATGCTTGCAGAAGGATCAAGTTTCAGTAATGATCTAGCAACCTGTAATCTAAATGAAGGAAATTATATAGCTTTCACGTTTCTCATTTTATACAACGCATGAGCATTGGATAGACAAAGATCAATAAGATGAAAAAAAAGCTTTCGATACCATTTCATTGTTTTTCGCATTGTTTCTGTTATAGATAATTGCCTATCAACATTATCAATACCACCCATGTTTTGATTATAATCGTGGACACACCTTAGCTTTATAATATCTTTATTTGTTAGGTAACATTTTTTCCAGATGCACAGAATTCCCACCTCACTGCCATCCCACACATCGTTGTGAGAACTTCTGATGAAACAATCACATGATTAGATGAATATTTAGGTGATGAGATATTAGCTGTGTAATATTAAGCATCACTTAGGCACCAAATTGCAAAAATAATGTACATTCTGTTTTACGGTCCAAATGAATTATATAAAATAACTCATCTGATAGGAATATAATAACTAAGTATGTATCATTTGAAAGAAAAACATTTTTTTAAAACGCCGTGCGCGAAGATCGATTTTGCAAGCATCTATAGCGTGTGCGAAGAGCCCAATATACACACTGTACTGTAGCGGGTGCGAAGAACATTATAGAATGTGCGAAGAACGTAGCGTGTACAAAAAATTCCAAAGTGTTTTGGTGGTTTTCGTAGAATTCGCTTGTATATTCATGCTGTATCGATAGACCCGCCCCTCAAACCAATCAACTGTTATGTAACTAATTCTCCCTCCCACTTATATCTTTTTTGTATTTTCCGCGCTGATAGGAAAGCGTACTGTCGTTGTGTACATAAAAATTGAAGACACAGTTTCTTGTTAACATTACATAATAACGTGCTATTTACATGGATACCGATACTGACTCAGATATATCTGATTATGGATTAAAATGATTAAAATTAAAATTATGAAAATTAATTAATTAATTAAAATTATTTGGTTCTGCGTTTATATTTATTTTTCTACTTAATCGACCTTCGCGACATTTGTTTTAAAAAATAGTATATGCAACACGTGTGCGAAAGTGATCTCGTACTTGCGTGAATTTGACGCCCTCGCTACGCTCGGGTGTCAAATTCCCACGCGTGCGAGAATCACGTTCTTCGCACACTAGTTGCATAATGTACTATTTTACCACACCACGCGTAAAATGCTTTCTTTACCGCCCCATTTCGGGGAGTAAAGTATCTTGAGTACGCCCTACTAACTAGCTTCATGTTTTACATAAAACAAAAGCATATCGATAAGCTGAAAATAGCTAACCATACTGCCAGCTAAGTGTAAGCTTTATCCTAGGATTCAAGTTTGTTAAATATCGTAGTATTCAAGTTCAATCTTTGAATTTGTTGTATATCTGTTATAATGTCATCGGAAAATTCATCGGACGAAGAACACTTTGATTCCGAGGTACTTATTCGTAATTTCGATAAAGAAGCAGAATTAGTTATGAATAACCTAGTACCTGCAAAATCCAAAGCTAAGTATTCAAAAGCTTATGACGACTTTATGAAATGGTAAACTGAGAATTCAGCATCATTTGAAGAAAAAATTTTTCTCGTATATTTTGAAGAACTATCTAAAACGTTCAAACCACCAACGCTGTGGAGCATTTGTTCAAAACTAAAAGCAACATTAAGTGTAAAGGAAGCAATCGATCTCGACAAATATGCAATGTTAAAATCTTCTTTAAAAAATAAATCTAAAGGATACAAACCGAAAAAATCTAAAATTCTAACCTTATCTCAAATAAAAAAATTCCTTGAACTGGCAGATGACAACCTGTATTTAGCTTTGAAGGTAGGTTATATTAAAATTTTGTTTCCGTCCGTCCGTCCGTCCGTCCGTCCGAGAGCGGGAGAGCGAGAGAGCGAAAGAGCGAACGAGAGAGAGAGAGCGAGAGAACGAGAGAGCGAGAGAGCGAAAGAGCGAACGAGAGAGAGAGAGAGAGAGCGAGAGAGCGAGAGAACGAGCGAGAATAATAATTAATATTATTAATAATGATAATGATAATGATAATCATAATGATAAACATAATGATAATTATAATGATAATTATAATGATAATGATAATAATAATCATAATGATTTTTTTGTTTTTTTTTTTTAAGAGGGAGGGAAATCAATTTATTGCCGAGGTGCGGGACTCTTCAAAATCCTCGGATTATTCATAATAATGATAATGATAATTATAATTATTATTATTTTAATTATTATTTTATTATTCATAACGATAATGATAATTATTATTCACAAGAGGAAGAGGTAGTGGATGAAGGAGAGAATTTCATGTGTAATCCATTTGCTCTCTGTGTTTTACAGAGTTGAGATTGTTGTTATTATTCAGAATAAAATTATCAATAATAACACTCACATTACAAATGGTTGTACAAATTAAGATGGCGATTTCTCAGCCAATATTTAATCATCCCGTAACAATTATATTTAGTCAATTCATAATAATTCCTATAATAAGTTTATAATTATATTTTTCAATTATTTAAATCTAATAATAAGTTTGGATAAAATATTATGACGATTTTTAGTCACATTTAGTTAATTCATATATATAATATAAAATATTGTTATGTCTCTAATTAATAATAAACTAATTAATAATAAGTTTATTTTTTAATTATTTAATTATGATGGCGATTTCTCAGCCAATATTCAGTCAATGTAGAACAATTAATAATAAGTTTATTTATTAATTATTTATATATCTAATAATAAGTTTGAATAAACATGTTGGCGATTTCTCAGCCAATATTCAGTCAATTCATAAAAATTAATAATAAGTTTATTTTTTAATTACTTAATTATGATGGCGATTTCTCAGCCAATATATAATGATTTCGTAACAACTCATATTTAGTTAATTCATAACAATTAATAATAAGTTTATTTTTTAATTATTTAATTATGATGGCAATTTCTCAGCCAATATTTAATCATTTCGTAAAAACTCATATTCAGTCAATTTATAACAATTATAACGGTAAGCGAGTTACCGATCAGGTGAGTAACTGAAAAGAGTATCGACAGCGCGGCGCGCGCAGGGAACGCGCGCGAGAATCGTGCGCAGTAGAGTATTGTGAGAGAGTTCACGCGCGATCGACAACAACACGGTGTTGGTGACCGGTGATTGTTTTTTCCGGGACGAAAGAGAAAAAGAACTGTTGTGCGTTGTGTGTGGGTGTGAGCAGCTTCTCCCCAGCAACCTCCACGTCGACGAGTGCAGCAGCACCTCTCACAGACAGTGAGAAAAGGAGGCTCGGCGAATCCCACCTTCTCGACCGTTGGAGAGAGAGAGAGAGACATATACGAGGACGAGCTCTCTCTCAGTAGCACAGCCTTTTCCCGCCGAAGCGAGATATTCAGATACGCGGTAAGTGGTGCACCACCTTTAGACCCGCGTGTCTATCTCATATTTGCGTCCCAATTTACCTGGTACGGTCCAGGTGAGGAAGCGTTCCTCCTTTTCCCCCCTCTCGTGACAATACCCGCACGGATAGAAAGGTCGGTGGTTCGCGGGAACCACTTCACGAGAGAAGGCGCGCGTGACGTAGTAAGCTTCTACGTAAAAGCTCTCTACGTCAGAGATTCATACGTCACACGGTGTGACGTATGCCATCAGGTTAAGCAGCCGATCATATCCGGATCGGTTGCTCGTAACTCGTTAGTTGATAGGGTTTAACTAATTGTTTTCGCGCTGACCTCGGGGGTAGTCATCGGTACGACTCCCCGTAAATTGTTAAAGTTCATTTATTGTTTATTTATTAATATTTATTTGGTAATTTAATAAATTGACTCGGCGAGACAATCTTTCTCGCCGATTAACAATAATATCGATTGTTGATAGTATTTTACCGGTTAACGTCCTATCCTACGAATACCGCCCTCTCCGGTGTTTATCCTAGTTGGCAATTTTGGGCATAGGGCCCAACACACGGTATATAAGTCAAACGGAGTGTTTGACGTTGTTAACGGCATTGCACGGGAATCAAAGGGATTCCCGGCCGCATCGTGGGACTGCACACTTAAGCTTGGTAAGTTGGGACAGATTGGGCCTAACCGTGGGCCTTACATATCCCCAGTACCCACCCCGTTACAACTGGCGCCCAATACGTGTGGATTTTGGATACAGGACATCGGAAAAATCAACAAGCACGATATAGTTGTTCAATTGTTAATAATATTGTTAATTAACAATTGGATAACTCGCGTACAATAACGAGGTCAGCAGTCACGTTTCGAAATTGTGAAGTATATTTCGGTACTCTTTCGTTCCCCCTCGAGGCGGGATTTGTTTATTAACAAATAGAATTGTTATAAACAAATAAAAATTTTTTTTATAACAAATAAAATTTTTTTTTATTTATCTCGTCTCGACTACTGAGTAGTAGACACAGGAAATTGGTTCCTGGTCGAACATAGGTGGCGCCACTAGAAAAAGGTCGCACAAATAGGAAATTTGGTGGGTTTTCGAACGGAATCGATAGACCGACCAACGTTACTTGGAAATTGGGTAGTTTGGACCAAACCAAGTAACTAGCGCCACCTAGAGGAACGAAAGAACGCGACACAGCGCGACATAACCTGGTGGCAATTAATCGGTCTAAATAAATTGTTTGTAAGTGTATGCAAGGTTTAACTGGTTTTTGCTGGCACAAAACAGGAAGCTTATAACCTGGCTCAGACCTTTACAAATTGTATTGTAGGTTATATTTTTATATTTAATTTATTTATTTATTGATTTATTTATTAATATTTATATAGTACCGTTAAGTTAGCGCAAGGTAAGAGCCAGGCAGTAGTTTATCGTAAATTTATTAGCAAATTTGTTAAAAATAGTTTAAACTCGGTAGTGCTTCCTGATCAAAGTAAGACAGGACTTACTTTTGGCATCCGGTTTTGTGCTTTAGCGGTTAGCTTAGGTAGAAGCAAAACCCAGTTACGCGGATTGGTCATTTGGCAAGTAACGCCAAAGTTAAATATTCGACAGCATATAACCTTGCACACACATAGTGCGTCAAGCCAGCGAGGCTACTTACTGTGAAACGTACAAACGACGCTACAATTGAAGATGGCCGCTCAGCAGAAAGACGTCGATAGTCAAATCGATGCATGGATCGAGACGCTCACCAGGGAGCAAATCGAACTACACCTGGACGCCTTGAACCTAAAATCAGCAGGCTCGGTTCATAGGAAAGCCGAGCGACTCCACCAGTGGCTATTAGGAAATTATTCGGCCCAGGAGTTTAACCAGGAGGAAGACGAAGCCACAGCAGTTCGCAGCCGTCTCCAACGGAGAAATAGGTGGCTGCAGATGCTAGGTGAACATCAAGACGAGGAGTCTGATAAACCTAGCCCAGATCAGGAAGTGTATCTGGTACTGCGGGAGAACGCTGCGGTAAAAGATAACCTGCACAGGACGGTGCAGGATTTCGATGACGTCGAGCTAGATGAAACGACGTCAGCCGCGACCAACACAGAGCCTCAACCCGAACGAGAGGAAGAATGGCTGTCATTGGTCTCAGAAGAGGGAAACATTTTTAAAATTCCTCGATCGTTCTCCCAGACCTTGGTGCAGCTTATCAAAAAAGTGAATGACCTCACTGTAAAGGTAGATAAGCTGATGTCCGAGCGCACTCAAACCGCTCACAGCACGAGATTGGACGGTGCCAACCAATCTCACCATGTGCAATTTCAGGACACATATACGTGTTATGGTCCTGATGTGAGCGAGATAGGTGAGGCGCAAGTAAATGGCGAGCAACAACGCGCAAGCGCCCCTCAGTCTAAGCCTGATGGAGCTTGGAAGGGGGGGAATGCGCGCGAATCCCAGAGGATTCCTCAAGCGCGCAGCTCGCCAAACAAGGATCGGACATTTTCAACACCAAGCTTCTCGACGTCATCGAGATTGAATGGGACACCTCGAGACGTCGGCGGCATTGTGAGGAAGTGGCAGGTCAAGTTCTCTGGCGACAAGAGCCAGAGCATCGACGCCTTCCTAACCAGGATC
This sequence comes from Theocolax elegans, assembly GCA_026168455.1. Classification (NCBI taxonomy): domain Eukaryota; kingdom Metazoa; phylum Arthropoda; class Insecta; order Hymenoptera; family Cerocephalidae; genus Theocolax; species Theocolax elegans. Next base: position 53,875,660 of record CM047428.1, read on the forward strand.
GAGGATTGCAGGATCCTGGCCAACCTGTCAGAGGACGAGTTATTGCCGTCACTCTCGGAACTTCTGACAGACACTGCCGCCACGTGGTACCAGAACGAGAAACACAAGTGGCACTCCTGGCAAGATTTCGTGACTTCGGCTAAACGTTGGTACGGAATGAGCCAATGTTTCCAGCAGAGGATCATCGCCGAGTCCAACGCACGGACTCAAGGACCCGATGAACCGGTTAGGGACTATATGACGTGCTCTATAGCAATAATGCGAAAGATAGTCCCTACGCCGACTGAAGCGCAGCAGCTCGATCATTTGTATCGGAACATGCTGCCCCAGCTTCAACGGCTGTTCAAGAGAGCGGAAGTGAGCTCAATTGAACAAATGCTGGACCTCGCCACGGAAGCGGAGCAGACGATAGAAGGTGAAAAAGTATATCGTCCACCACCTACGGAGGAAGGGTCTCTGCTTCCTGAGATGGCGTATAAGCCGAAGCGGAAAAAAGGTTCGCCAAAGGCTAAGGTAGCGGCTGCTAAGGTAAGCCCAGCCAAACCAAGCGAGCCAGACGTCGTCGACCGCATCGCAAAGATGCTGGAGGATGCGCTGCGGCCCATCGTCTCCCAATTGGCGTCGACGACCCGACAGTCCCGTAGGAGAAGCCCAAGGTCTGGCTCTCCTAAGAAAGGCTCGCCGGCCAACCGATCTCCGAAGAGTAGGAGGTCTGGCCGACCTAATGGCCCGAGTAAGAGCTTCGGACACCGGCAGGAAAAGAAGAGTGCTAGTCCACTAAGGGAAAAAGGAAAGGAACAGCCGAAAAACCGAATGGGCTCGACTTTCGATCCGACTAAGCCTCTTACCTGCAAGGGCTGTGGGAAAATTGGGTATTCCCTCAGGTACTGTCCGGTGTGCTCGGGAAACGCCAAAGGGAGCGGTTAACCGGGACGAAAACCGCGACCCAAGAGCTTGAGTCCCCGCTGTCCCAGGTGAGTTCGGGACAGACCCGCTCCAACCGAGAGTATGGTCCAGAGAGGAGCGGAAATGGGCCTCAAAAGGAGGAACGGTCCCAAGAAGCCAGCAGACCAACCTCATCCTATAAACCAGAGGATGAGAGTCGTTGGTGGCTTCTCGTGGAGATTGAGGGCTCTCGTATAAGAGCCTTATACGATCCTGGAGCCTCCACGACCGTGATGGGACCCAGCGGTCTGCAAATCGCCGCAGCATTGGGCAAGGAGCTCATTGTGGCAAACGCCGGACGCGTCAAGATGGCGGATGGTAGTTACCAACCGCTAAACGGTCATGTGATTTTACCTTTCACTGTCGGGAAGAAGACGCGTGAAATAAGGGTAGCGATCATACCACATCTTGACGCCGAATGCTACGTAGGAGTAAATTTCGTACGAGCATTCAGAGCCATATTGGATCCGGATAGCGACCGCCTGTTCCTCAAAGACAGCAAGCAGCAGATCCACCTCGAAGTTGCTGGAATAGAGGGTATGGCCACCCTCTCGTCTGCTGGGATAGCGGACGCAACCGAGGCAGAAAGGGAAGAGCTGCGAGCGCTAGTAAGCAAAGTGCTGTCTAATACTTCTCCCAAAATTGGGCGAACCCAACTCATCGAGCACTCGATTGACGTGGGATCAGCTCGCCCGATAAAGCAGAAGTATTACCCGGTGTCGGAGAAGATCCAGGAGGAGATGCACCGCCAGGTCCGAGAGATGCTAGATTTAGAGATCATAGAGCCCTCGGACAGCGGTTGGTCAAGCCCCGTGGTGATGGTACGCAAGGAGAACGGATCATGTCGGTTTTGCATTGAATTTAGGAAAGTCAATGCGCTAACGAAACCAGACGCTTATCCCCTCCCGTTCATGCAGGATATCTTACGCAAGTTGAAGAGATGTCGGTACATTCGTACTCTGGACATGAACTCAGCGTATCATCAGATACCTCTCCAGAAGGAATCGCGTCCTTATACGGCTTTCACAGTCCCGGGGATGGGACTGTATCAGTTTAAGCGGATGCCGTACGGATTGGCATACGCCGGCGCGACCTTCCAACGCATGATTGACCAAGTGGTTGGTCCTGATCTCGAGCCCAATGCCTTTTCTTACCTCGATGACATTATCATAGTCACCGAGACATTTGAAGGGCACAAGAAGTATCTCGAGATGGTGCTGAAAAGACTGACCGAAGCTAACTTGACAGTAAATAAGGACAAGTGTGTCTTTTGTCAAGATGAGGTAAGATATCCTGGCGTGCTGGTCAACAGGGATGGAATTCGTCCCGACCCAGCCAAGACAGAGCCTATAAGGATTTATCCGGCTCCCAAGAACCTCAAACAGCTTCGACGATTCCTCGGCATGGCGTCGTGGTATCGGCGTTTTATGCCGGATTACGCCACGATTGCCGAGCCACTTACCCGTCTAACAAAGAAGAACCAAGGGTACGAGTGGTTAGATGAACAGGAACAAGCCTTTCAGCAACTGAAGGCCCTGATCATGACTGCTCCAGTTCTTCAACATCCCAGTGCAGATGGACTGTTTAGCCTGCACACGGACGCGAGCGATACCGGCATAGGAGCCGTGCTCGTCCAAGAGATAGACGGAGAGGAAAGAGTCATTGAGTTTGCCAGTCGCATTTTCATAGCACCCGAGAAGAATTATAGCGTTACGGAGAGGGAATGCTTGGCCGTGGTCTGGGCTATTAATAAGTTCAGACCTTACATCGAAGTGTACCACTTCAAAGTGATAACGGATCACAGTAGTCTTCGCTGGTTGTGTAATATGAGAAATCCAACCAGCCGACTAGCGAGATGGGCTTTAGAGCTTCAAGCTCATGACTTTGTCGTCGAGCACAGAAAAGGAGCTCTGCATCACGTTCCCGATGCCCTATCTCGCATGTATGAAGACGATGAGCCTACAGTAGCAGCAATGTCGTGGGCTCAAACTACTGAAGATCCTTGGTACCTAGACTGGATCAAGAACGTTTCCGACAGACCCCGTGATTTCCCCGACTGGAAAATAGTTGGAGGAAATCTATACATCTATCGCCCCGACAAGGAGTTAGAGGAAGTGATGGATGACGAGCAAGCATGGAAGCTGGTCGTACCCGTAGAGAATCGTCACTTTATTCTGAGAGAGTGTCACGATGATCCCTCAGCTGGCCATCTCGGAAGAGAGAAGACATTCGCCCGCGTGGCCCAAAACTATTATTGGCCACGGTTTTACGCAGAAGTTGCGGATTACGTCAGGCGATGTCAAGTGTGCCAGCAATGTAAGGTCGAGCAACGTGCTCCCTCAGGGTTAATGGGTCACCGTCAATCGGACAGACCATGGCAGGTGGTAGCAGGAGATATCACTGGCCCGCTTCCACGCTCTAGCCGAGGATACGAATACATCCTAGTATTCCAGGATTTATTCACGCGCTGGATTGAAGCAATCCCGATACGAAAAGCTAACGCAAAGACGATAGTCCGCGAGCTTCACGAACGAGTGATTAACCGGTTCGGCACCCCGGAAGTGTTTCACTCGGACAACGGGACCGAGTTTAAAAATAAACTCGTAGACGAATACCTTGAATCTAAGGGAGTGTATCATTCGACGACACCCCCTTACCACGCACAGGCCAATCCTGTCGAGAGGGCCAATCGGACCCTTAAGACAATGGTGGCGTCGTATATCCAGGATAAGCACAGCGACTGGGACCCGGCTATGCTGAACTATGGTCGCCAACCCGAGGCGCCTAGTACAGCTCGTCGAGAGCAAGACCGGCTTGCCCAGCAACAGTTTGAGTTCCGTCGACTGCAGGATTGGAACGACAAAATCAAACAGTTGCCAAGACTGCACGAGAACGCAAATCGTCAGTCGGCTGCCAGTAAGGTCCGGCAAGCCGAAATCTTCAACTCACGACGAAGGCCAGCGGAATTCGAGGTAGGAGATCTGGTGTGGAAACGCAACCGGATCCTCTCGTCCAGCGCACAAGGTATCTCGGCTAAGCTTGCTCCGAAATATACAGGGCCATATCTGATCATCAGTAGGAAAGGTATGAATACCTACGTTATACAAGATGATCAAGGGGGCCAAGAAGTATCTCATATAGAGCATCTGAAGAGATACGTCCCCGAAGATGATGCTGAACCAAACGATGAGGAGCAACCTACGAGATCTCAACCGTCGAGGGATCAACAGGTGAAGTGCGACCCACCTGTAGCGAGCGAAGCCTCCCCTGCGAGGGAGTATAATGCGAGTGAGTCACCTAGCGAAGGGACTCGGTGTAAACCGCGTAAGACGTCGCGTACGTCCTTAGATAGGGCCCCCGCTACCAAACGACCACGTGGTCGTCCCCGGAAAGCGAATGCGACCGTGCGACGCCGATCCCCATTAACACGGCAATTAGATGCGCAGCCAGAAACTGTTCCCCTTAGACGAGGACGAGGGCGTCCTCGTGGATCGAAATCCAAATAAAGAACAGTGTCGTTTGAAACGATTGGCCATAACCTGAGATCATGATTTTTGTTGCAGATGATCATCGAGGTTGAGCAGGAAGCCCTGGAGTTCCTCCTCGCCAGGATGATAGACACCCTGGCCAGCCACGGCGAGATGCAGACGGCGGACGTCCTGTCTGCTGTAGTTGCTGCCGTAGATCATCGGCGGCAACAGCTCCAGGAGGAGCATCGCCGTGGCCAGGAGGATATCGCCGCCGTCGTCCTAGAAGAGGTCCTGGAGGACGGTCAGGGCCAGGACACGGCCTATGTAGCGACCCCTGCGGACCGCTTAAGACAAGCGAAAGGGACGATACCCATGCCCTCTCCGCCGAAGCCAGCACCCGCGACAGAAGAGCGGATGGAGAGGGAGGGCAATTCAGTATCGGATCGTCCGCAGGGGAAGACTGAACCGGAACCGGCCAACACCAGACCCCAGCTCCGTCGTCCCCACTCCAACGGGTCCCAACCCGCAACCTCTGCGGTGATAGAGGAGCGGCCCAAGACACAGGAAGAGGAGTGGCAGGAGACGGAGGCTGCCCTCAGGCACATGAAAGCCCTGAGGGTTCAGCTACGGACAGCCGAACAAGAGGCCTTGGCGAAGTTCGATGCGTTTGCCGAGGCTCATCCGACGGCTCCCATTACCAAGGGTGTCTGGGCTGAGCGAGTTCAGGACCTCAAAAGGGAGCGAGAGGTCCTGGCAACATTCCGTGCTCAGCAGCGCGAGGCCAAAGAAAAGGCGGCGGCGGAAGAGAGGAAGCGCGAGGAAGAGCGCCAGCAGCGGCTGAGGGCTGAGGCAGCCTATAGGCAGGCTGCTGAAGAGCACCGGCGTCTCCAGCAGAAAGCGGATGACGCTAAAAGAAGAGCCGCTGAGCTGGAGGCGCGGCTGCAGTCTCAGCCCTCCCCGAGCGGAACGAGCGGCTACAAGGAACCGAAGTGTCCGCTCTGCCGCTGCAAAGGGGTCGTTGACCCAAAGAAATGCCCTCGCTTCAAGGCGCACGCCGAAATCAAGGCGGGGCGCAGGAGGCAGGGCTGAGAGCCATCAGGAGGCAACGGCCCAATCCTCCAAATGTATATAGATACTTTTTGTTTTTATTAAAGTTTTATAATAAAAAAAAATAAGGTGTACCTCCTGATTATTTATCCTCTTTCCTGTTCCTCGCGGTACAGAGTCCTCATACAGAGTATGCGTAATCTGGAAGGGGGGTATAACGGTAAGCGAGTTACCGATCAGGTGAGTAACTGAAAAGAGTATCGACAGCGCGGCGCGCGCAGGGAACGCGCGCGAGAATCGTGCGCAGTAGAGTATCGTGAGAGAGTTCGCGCGCGATCGACAACAACACGGTGTTGGTGACCGGTGATTGTTTTTTCCGGGACGAAAGAGAAAAAGAACTGTTGTGCGTTGTGTGTGGGTGTGAGCAGCTTCTCCCCACCAACCTCCACGTCGACGGGTGCAGCAGCACCTCTCACAGACAGTGAGAAAAGGAGGCTCGGCGAATCCCACCTTCTCGACCGTTGGAGAGAGAGAGAGAGACATATACGAGGACGAGCTCTCTCTCAGTAGCACAACCTTTTCCCGCCGAAGCGAGATATTCAGATACGCGGTAAGTGATGCACCACCTTTAGACCCGCGTGTCTATCTCATATTTGCGTCCCAATTTACCTGGTACGGTCCAGGTGAGGAAGCGTTCCTCCCTTTCCCCCCTCTCGTGACAATACCCGCACGGATAGAAAGGTCGGTGGTTCGCGGGAACCACTTCACGAGAGAAGGCGCGCGTGACGTAGTAAGCTTCTACGTAAAAGCTCTCTACGTCAGAGATTCATACGTCACACGGTGTGACGTATGCCATCAGGTTAAGCAGCCGATCATATCCGGATCGGTTGCTCGTAACTCGTTAGTTGATAGGGTTTAACTAATTGTTTTCGCGCTGACCTCGGGGGTAGTCATCGGTACGACTCCCCGTAAATTGTTAAAGTTCATTTATTGTTTATTTATTAATATTTATTTGGTAATTTAATAAATTGACTCGGCGAGACAATCTTTCTCGCCGATTAACAATAATATCGATTGTTGATAGTATTTTACCGGTTAACGTCCTATCCTACGAATACCGCCCTCTCCGGTGTTTATCCTAGTTGGCAATTTTGGGCATAGGGCCCAACACACGGTATATAAGTCAAACGGAGTGTTTGACGTTGTTAACGGCATTGCACGGGAAACAAAGGGATTCCCGGCCGCATCGTGGGACTGCACACTTAAGGTTGGTAAGTTGGGACAGATTGGGCCTAACCGTGGGCCTTACATATCCCCAGTACCCACCCCGTTACACAATTAATAATAAGTTTATTTTTAATTATTTAATTATGATGGCGATTTCTCAGCCAATATTTAATCATTTCGTAACAACTCATAAGTAGTCAATTTATAACAATTAATAATAAGTTTATTTTTTTTTAATTATTCATCTAATATATAATAAGTTTAAATAAATCATGATGGCGATTTCTCAGCCAATATTTAATCATTTCGTAACAACTCATAATTAGTCAATTCATAATAATATATAATAAGTTTATTTTTTAATTATTTAATTATGATGGCGATTTCTCAGCCAATATTTAATCATTTCGTAAAAACTCATATTCAGTCAATTTATAACAATTAATAATAAGTTTATTTTTTAATTATTTAATTATGATGGCGATTTCTCAGCCAATATTTAATCATTTCGTAACAACTCATAATTAGTCAATTTATAACAATTAATAATAAGTTTATTTTTTAATTATTTAATTATGTTGGCGATTTCTTAGCCAATATTTAATCATTTCGTAACAACTCATAATTAGTCAATTCATAACAATAAATCATAAGTTTATTATTTCATTATGATGGCGATTACTTAGCCAATATTTAGTCAATTTAGAACAATTAATAATAAGTTTATTTTTGAATTATTTATATCTTAAAATAAGTTTGAATAAATTATGTTGGCGATTTCTCAGCCAATATTCAGTCAATACATAACAATTAATAATAAGTTTATTTTTTTTTAATAATTCATCTAATATATAATAAGTTTAAATAAATCATGATGGCGATTTCTCAGCCAATATTTAATCATTTCGTAACAACTCATAATTAGTCAATTCATAATAATATATAATAAGTTTATTTTTTAATTATTTAATTATGATGGCGATTTCTCAGCCAATATTTAATCATTTCGTAAAAACTCATATTCAGTCAATTTATAACAATTAATAATAAGTTTATTTTTTAATTATTTAATTATGATGGCGATTTCTCAGCCAATATTTAATCATTTCGTAATAACTCATAAGTAGTCAATTTACAACAATTAATAATAAGTTTATTTTTTAATTATTTAAATATGATGGCGATTTCTCAGCCAATATTTAATCATTTCGTAACAACTCATAAGTAGTCAATTTACAACAATTAATAATAAGTTTATTTTTTAATTATTTAAATATGATGGCGATTTCTCAGCCAATATTTAATCATTTCGTAACAACTCATAAGTAGTCAATTTACAACAATTAATAATAAGTTTATTTTTTAATTATTTAAATATGATGGCGATTTCTCAGCCAATATTTAATCATTTCTTAACAACTCATATTCAGTCAATTTATAACAATTAATAATAAGTTTATTTTTTAATTATTTAAATATGATGGCGATTTCTCATCCAATATTTAATTATTTCGTAACAACTCATATTCAGTTAATTCATAACAATTAATAATAAGTTTATTTTTTAATTATTTAATTATGATGGCGATTTCTCAGCCAATATTCAGTCATTAACATATTTATAAGTATATTTATAATTCATAATACATTTATATATATGTATGTATTTAGACAATGAAAAAAATAATATATATATATATATATAAAATTAATATTCAAATATTTCTGAATAAACTACATTTTTTGTATAAATTTTTGCGTTTTCACTGAGGATAAGTTTTTTATTTCTATATTTTATTATATTATCATTTTTATTAATAGATTTATTATCTATAAATACTTTTAAATTATCCTTTGATGTTGTTCTTGATAAAGCTACGTATAATTGACCATGACTAAAAACAGGAGTATTTAAATATAAACCAACTTTGTCAAAGGATTGACCTTGAGCTTTGTTTATAGTCATAGCAAAGCTAAGTCTTATTGAAAATTGTCTTCTTATCATATGAAACGGAATTTCTTCTGATGATGGATATAAATCAATACGTGGTAATAATATTATCTTGGCAGCATTTTTACCTGTAATTATATTTCTACTGTTATAACATACTGTTTTATATCCTTGATTATCATTCTTGTTCCATTACATAGTCCACCATTGATATCTTAATTTCGCAAACAACTAACTATTGCACCCTTTTTTAATATTAATTTATGTGGAGGTAATCCATTGGGTGTTAATGAATTTAAAAATTCTGTTGGGATTGATTCTTGTAATGTATCATTATCATCACTTTCTACTCTATCATCACTATAAAATGTATAACTACATCCATCAATTTTTTCTACTATATCTTCATTAAGTTTTAATACATTAGAATTTAAAGGCGATAATATTACTTTATTTTTTAATGTTGGATCATTAGGATATATCTTATCTCCAAAGATTTCTGTTATTAAATTGTTATCACAAATGAATTGTGTTGGTATTTCTTTGACATTGTTTTTTAATTCATATTTTGTTAAATTTTTATTTTCTCCTATATCAAGTAACCACTTTTTGAAACTAGTATCTGGCTTTTGCAATCTTAAATTTTCAGTCAATGATAACCTTGAAAAATATGGCCATAAACAACTTCTTTTGACGCAAGTTTCAATAATTTTAGTTCTATTTCCATGTGGTACTATTGGTAGTGTTTGTCTAAAGTCTCCAGAAGTTACAATAATTTTATCTCCAAAAGGAAGATCATTTTTACACGCATCTCGGAAAAATTTATCAATTGTTTCAAAAGCATATCTAGATACCATTGAAATTTCATCCCAAATTATAATTTTAATATTTTTTAAGTAAGTACCATATTCTGAATTAGGACTAATATTACACGTTGATTGTTCATTTATATTTAATGGTAATTTAAATGTACTATGAACAGTTTTTCCATTAATTAATAAATTAGCAGCAATACCAGTCCAAGCCATTGTAAGAAAAGGAATATTCATTGATATTAAATAAGTAATAATTACATTATGTAAATAATTTTTTCCACTACCACCAGGACCATCAATGAAATAATACTTATTTCCAATATTATTAATTGTTGCATTGATGATTAAATCATATATTTTCTTTTGATTAAATGTAAAAGAATTTATTAAAGTTTCTAAGGTATTAATATGATCATGTATATCTAATTCATCATCATACTCTTTATTTACTTCATAATTATCCATATTAGGTAAATGAAAATCATTTAATTTCATTACATGTAACAATAAGATTTTTTCAATATTATACAAAGCTTTTTTTTCACCCTCAAATTCTGATAAATTTGGATCCATAAAATGAATCTTATATTTATTATATAAATCCAAAGCATTAATTGCTGTTTGAAATACAAGAATAAATGCAAATAGTTTGCACATAGATTTAGGAAATTTGAATACTGCAGCTTCTGCTAAACATTTATCCCACTCATCATTAGTACTAATAATACCTCTCGATAAACAAGCAGTTTCATACGTATCGTAAACTATAACATTTACAGTTCGGATATCTTCAAATGATTTTGCACCTCGTACATGTAATAATAATAGTCGTAAGAAAAATGTTTCACGTTTATTTGGATTTACGAAAAACATTCTACTTATAATAGGTTTATTAAATTGTTTTCTTTTAGTCCATGCTTTAATTTTTTTATTAAAAACATAATGATAAGGAATTTCAGTATATAGATATTGTGTTGCATTCTCGTCATCTTTATTTAATTTAAACCATGATGTTAATGTTGTATCTATATTTTTATCAATGAATGTATTTTGTTGTCCTTCTTGAAAAAATATATATTGTTCATTTTCTTTATGAACAGGTAATCTTATAATAGCATAAGATTGTTGATGTAATTTAAATTCCAAGATACATAGCCTCCGGTGCACATACATATCTAGTAGATAAATGTTGTGATATTTCATCATAATTATATACCTCTTCATTATTTTTATCCATATCATCATTAATGACTTCCATTGTGAATTTTACAAAAGCAGTATCAGGACCCTTATGAAAATATTTAAATAAATATTTTATAGCTTTTATTGTATTACATATTTCTATGTTAATATGCCATTCTGACAATAATAATAAATATGGATTATATGGTACGACAAAACTATTATCTGCAATTCTATGTTTTGAATATATAATTTTATTATCATTATTTCTTCGGCGATAAGAAGGATAACCATCTGAATTAAAATTTGTTTGTTCAACATATGGTTTAGGAAACTTTTTTGTACAGCGTGTTTTATCTTCATTCATACATACACTATTTTTATTTTGCATTCCACAAGGACCATGTATCATATTATTTTTTCTATATTGTATAATCTAGGATATTTAATTTCATCAGGTATTTCAGCACTTATAAGAGAATCAATTTGATCAACATCTCGTAATTTATCATCATTATGCAACCAAATTAACATGTGCATATGTGGTAATCCTCTTTTTTGAAATTCTATCACATAAACATAACCTTTAACTTCTTCAAAAATACTTTTTTTTAAAAGTTCATTTTTTAAAATTTTAACTTTTTGATTAAAAACGCGTGATATTAAATCCGGACGATCTATAGCTGTTTCATATGGTAACAAATTTTCTTGAATTTCTTTCCATGTAGGATTACATGTCATTGTGAGGAATATATCTGGTTTTCCATCAACTTGTAATTGAGTCATTGAATCTAAATAATTTTGTTGTATTGCTCTGGGACTTCCTATATAGGTTGAAGGTAATATTATCAATCTCCCTATTTTAGAATGTTCAATATTTACTTTGTTATAAACATAATCCATCAATCCTTTATACATTTCAGTTCGTAATTCTGCTTGATGACTGCGCAAATAGTATAATCGACATCCTTCAATTCTTGTCCATACGTCAACAATAAATTGTTGAGAAATATTTTTTAAATTTAAACAAGGATTAAAATCATCACGTATACTTAATTTAAATGAAAAATATTGTAATATTGAAATATTATTATATTTATTATCTGCTTTTAAACATTTCATATTAGGACACCATCCAGGGTCACCAAGAGGAAATATTAACGGATATAACATTGGGTCGAGATGTTTACTGAGAATATTTATTATCTGTGGTTTATCAGATTTAGGATAAATACGAATATCACGGTCAATTGGTGGTTCTCCGTCAATTCCTACATATACTGCAGCAACTTCATTGCATGAAGCAAAATATGACTTATTTGTTGCACAATTGTCAATAACTACTTCACGTGGTGTAATGTTATTATTTTGTGCTCTGTTAATCTCTTCTTTTTCTATTTGATACATCATTTTGTATGCTTTTGCATAAGGATTATGTGTTGTTAGAAACTTACATAATTCATTTAATAAATTTATATCAGGTTTATCTATTTTATAATCTTTCGCTCTATATTTATTTGCTATTTCATTGTCAATTATATATAATTGTCCATATTTTGGAAATTCATTTTTATTTGGATGTAATGCATATGAATTATGGTATACTTGACCACATATCTTTAATACTTGTGGCCCAGGAGTATTAAAAGTTACTAATTTTGACCCAAAACTAGCAAATGCAAAAGAATTATTGTGTCCCCGTATATTTTTTTTATAATTTGTACTTATTGAAGTATTTTGAAATAATAAATTTTTTAATTCTTTTGGATATGAGTTATCATTATTTAAAAATATTTTATTTTTATGACAACAGTTAGTATATTTTTTATCATGTGAGATTTCATTCTTGAAGTGTTTTGCTTTACAGAAATTACAATGATTAATCTTCCTAAAAAATTTAATTCGATGGTGTTTTCAAAAAAATCTATATTTGCAATTAAACCTATTTTTGAATTTATATCTTTCGTATCATATTCTAATTCTGTGTTTGCTTTCCTTTTATTTTGTTTTAATTTCTTATGTTCATTTTGTTTTGTTTTTAGTTGTATTGTCATACTATTCTAATACATTTTACTTTTCTTTACTTCATTTACCTTTATGTCATTCGTCATTTCTGTTTTTTTCGTTTTTTTTTCTTTCAGCTTTCTTTATTTTCATTTCATTCGTCATTTCAGCTCTATCCGCTCTTTTTCTTTCAGCTTCCTTTATTTTCATTTCATTCGTCATTTCTGCTCTTTTCATTCTTTTTCTTTCAGCTTCCTTTATTTTCATTTCGTTCGTCATTTCTGCTCTATGTGCTTTTTTTCTTTCAGCTTCCTTTATTTTCATTTCATATGTCCTTTCTGCTCTATACGCTCTTTTTCTTTTAGCTTCCTTTATTTTCTTTCATTGGTCATTTTTACCTTATCCTCTCTTTTTGTTACAGCTTCCTTTATTTTCATTTCATCTGTCATTTTTTCTTTATATGTTTTAATATGTTTTAATTCGTCAAGTTCTTTTTCATTGGTATTATTATCAGCTGTTAAATCAACAAGTCCTAAAAAAGTTTTAGGAATATTTAAGTTCTTATTGTATTTATCATAATAAATAAGAAAAAGAAATTAATACGTATTTTAATTAGCTCAAGCTGGCAAAAGATAAATCAAGACTTTGTTTAATTTGCTCAAGCATTAAATGCATTGAAAAATTAATAAATAGTTAGTTAAATAATAAAATATTGTCGGACATCCCTTACGCCAGTCTGCAAATATTAATTATATGCAATAAAAAAATACTAATCAACGTATTTCTAAATATATTTTTGAAATTTTTAATTGAACCTTTTCTATTTTTAATTGAACCAACGTTAAAATGTTTAAAAAATCATAAATTTATTTAAAAGATTAAAAAAACATTTATGAGAAATGGACTATGTATTACTGGCATACGAAGCATGCGCGAAATCTTTCGACTATATTCAGGTTAGTTCCTACTCCGGCGGGAAGTACGAACTCGACAATAAGTATATGACCACATTCAAAACATCTGACGTATTCTTTTTTATTTATAAATTATAAAAAAATTAATTAAAATTCTAAATTAATAAATAAGCCAAAATTCAAATGAGTAACATTAAAAAAAATAAATCCTTAACCGTAAGCCCCACACCAGGATGCACAACTTAAATACAAGTTCTGATATTTTAACAGCGTATAGATGCGGTAGCCGTGAGCGTTAAGGCGCACGCTATATGCAACTGTTATTCAAAAGCTCTCGGGTTAGAAGCTGTTCGAGACCTTCATTTTTTTTAAATATATTACATATAACATTTTTATCATTTTATTAAATTTAAAAAAATTACAATTTATGATACTGTCAACTGTTTTAATTTGTACTCAATGATTAATTTATTATATTGATTATTTAATTTAATAATTTATAAGGTACTTATGCGTACAAATGACAAAAATTGTATTTGGCCAACAATTGTAAATCACCCTTTTAGGTTATAATATTAATTGACCTCCGGTCCTTTGAATAATCTTAGAATGATTCATCCCTCATTAATATTATAACGTAAGAGTGAATTTATCCCCGTAGAGAGGTTAGCCCGGATATTCGGTTATTGGATATAGGGTTATTGGTTTTATATACGTTATTCTATCGAATAACCTAAAATATAATAACCTTATTCAAATTTACATGATTAGATTTATAATACTGTTAACTGTTTTAATTTTTACTTAATAATTAATTTATTATATTGACTATTTATATAATTTATAAGTTATAATATATAAATATATAAACGTATGTATGAACTTATGCGGACTCAAATTGTTTTGCCGATATTTTGCGGTTATGTAGTGATCTCATATATAAAAATATATAAAGTACCTAATATATAAAAATATTTCATTAAAATACAAATTTGTGGGATAGTAGAAAATACTTATCGATTAGTCTGCTTTGATTTCAGAACTTTCAATTGCTGAAACTGATTATGGAATTTAAGTAACATATAACTGATATATATGTTATATTAATTATATTATGTTATATTAATATGATATATATATTATATTAATTATACTTGATATTTAATCAAATTTTTTTTCGAACTGCAAAATGTTCAATAGAAAAAAGTTTTGGAATTTTAAAACAAACACTTCGTCTATATAAAGTTTTTATGTAGAATTTGAAGTTTTTCATTTATTACAAAAATACGTGTATTATTGATCATTTAGCATTTTTTTAAGCGTTTTTATATGTTTATCTAAAGAAATTCGTTTCCAATTGCAAAGTATTTCATAGGAAATGTTTTGTAATTTTGAAACGAATATTTCGTCCATTTAAATTTTTTTGTAGAACCTCAAGTTTTTAAGTTGTTGAAGAATAACTGTATTTATGAACCTGTAAATATCATTATAACTAGAAATAGGACTATAAAGTTCCCAAATGATAAAGAATATAACCTTAAAATTTCAATCAAATTGATGGACAACTTTTTGAGATATTTGAGGAACAACACTTTTTTCGATGACAAAAATATAAGACACTTCCGTTATACGGTTGTGCACAATTATGTAAAAATTTTTCATATTTGTCATACCATCAGTATATGTAAATCGCGAGCGAAGCGAGCGTTCATAGCTAGTACTTATTAAGTATTTAAAAATGTATATATATATATATGGGTGGTTCTCTGTGACATCGAAGATGAAAAAAATAAATATTGCTATAACTGTGGGAATATGTTTTAGAGGTATCCAGTAGTTCTCCTGAATTTTTTCAGATTTTTTGTGGGCCATTATTTTAAGTTACAGAGAGTCAAAGTTGACATTTTAGCACTTTTTTGCATTATATGCCCATTTTCATGAATTTTTAGCTCCCAGGGGATGCATTTTTCACTAAAAACATAAGTATGACTTTTTTTGTAAAATTTTCCGAACTTTTCATTAAAAATACTTTTAAAGACATAAATGTATGCTGTCACACTCTTGTAATCCATTTAAACCTTAAATAGTGAAAATCAGCAATTCTGCTCCGGACTCTGGTAACCTAATACTGTCTAAAAGATGTCTTTTTATAGACAGAAATTGCCTAAAAATTTCCAGAGTGGGTCTAAATCATTAAGATCACTTATGGTCAAAATATCTGGGAAAAGTGCCCGAAATATTAATAGAAATGTATATTTGTTGCCTTATAACGATGAATCTAGTAGCATGATCATTGCAAAAAAATTTGTGCACTTACCTTGGAGTGGTAGAAAAGTATCTTCACTTGTTTTAGTATCCATCTAATCCCCTGTAAGCTGCTAAAAATACAAATATTATTATACAAATGTAAAAATTTAATTTTTAAACATTTATAATGCTGAATTTTTAGTTTTACATCCCTTACAAGAATTATAATACTAATCTGAAGGATTACTATAAATATATAAACATCATTATTACAATAACTGAATATACGTATTTAATACAAAAGATATATAAATAAATCGGATATATATGTGACGTATACAACTACATATAATTATATTATTTCATAAATACGTAATTTTATATAAGAGGATATAGGTCATCAAAATAGATTTCTTAGAAAGATCAATGAACTATATATAAATGTAAATATCCACAAGAATATTGTCAGCTGAAATTGACTAACATGTAAATTCTTAGAATTATAGCGTGTCACGATTTAAAGCGCAAATTTAGAAATATAAAAATGCAATTGCAGTTATATTAAAAATAAATATTTTATAATTAAATGAATAATTAATTGTAAATAGAATATTATTATACAATAAAATAAATACAAATATTCAATTTAAAATGTATAAAAAAGAATTTAATTTTTAATTTTACGGCAAAACAGAAATTAATTACAAAAATTATATGTTTATGCAAAATCAGTATGCGAAGATATTTGTACATTTAAAAATAATAAAAATTATAATATATTTAATTTTGTAATTGTGTAAAAGACAAAGTGAAATTTATAAGTAGAATAAAAAACGATTGTAAGTTTAAAAAATGAATTTAAGATTATTTTTAAATGTAGAAATAATTGAGGTTATAGAATTAATAAAAAAAATTATAAAATAAAAGTAATTACAAAAATGCATAGGATATGAAAATAAATATGCAATTATTTCTTGTAAATAATTAGAATTTTAGATAATATTACATGTATATAGAAACAAGAAAGAAAATATGATTTAAAATAAAAAATCAAAATACGAAATTAATGTAAAATATGACGAAAAATGTTTAAAAAGGATTTGTACTAATGAGGTAAAGATAGTATATAAAGGACGGAAATTTATATACAACATTCATTGATTGATAAGCCTTCGTAGCATTTACATTAGATTTCATAGTTTTATTAGTACAAGTCCTTTTATTATAAGGATTTGTAATGAAATTAAATAAATAAATATTATAAATATATATATAAAATTTATAGTTATTCATTTAAGTATTATTAAATCACACACTACCATTTCTATGGCCCAATGCGCGGTGATAGAAATGTGTATAATACATACAAAATATATATAATTAATATACTCAAATACACACTCCAGTTATAATAGCCAATGTGTGCTAATATAATGTGTCTCAAATTTACACATAAAACCCGGATTAATAAGTCTGCAACAAGATTTAGATGTAAAGATGGTTTCGCACCTAACTTACATCTAATCTAATAACAAGCAGCAAAATCTATAGTAACGGTAAAACCCAAAGAAAGGTTGGCACGTCACAAAATGGCGCTCGGACAGGGACTGATAAAAATCAAATTACATATAAATATATTTGTAAAATAAAAATTTTGTAAAAATTGAGTACACATGCTTAGATAAATTTTATTTTACACGTACAAAATTTTCTACTGTAATTTAGAAGTAGAATTACGTATTTGCATTTAATCATAGGATATAGCAATATTAATAGTAATAATTAAACAAATTTAAAAGAGTTACAATGATCAATCGATATGATTCATCAATTTTTGACAATAATTTGTACGCGTTAACATATCAATTAAATGATTTAGTATTGGAAAACGCGGAAAAAATTGAAGATCAAGAATCATTATTATTAAAATATAAAGAAGGATTAGAATTTATTGCTGGAAGTTATGATAAATTAGTTAAAAAGGTACACATTTTGGAAAATCATTTAGAATCAATCAAAGATAAAAATGATCTTTTAGAAAAACAAAATAGATTTCTAAAACATGAATTAACAAGTTTTCGAGAAATAACGGAACAAAATATTCAATTCATTCAAGGAAAACATGTACAATTAGCAACCAGAGTTGTATTAATTGAAAGTTATATAAAAAATAATTTAACTAAAAAATTCGAAAATTTAAAAATAAAATAATATAAATAAATTAAAATTCAAATGAAAACTTAAACTAAGAAAATTTAAGATAATTAATTTTCGCGCGTTTGTCTAAGAGTTTAGCAGCGTAGGATATTGAATTTATAGAAAAATAGTGATTACGACTATGCGACCGCGCTCTCTGTCAATATACCGAGAGTCAAATGTTTCTCACTCGCACTAATAGCTTATATATAGGTGATACATATGGTAATTATTATATGGATAGTATATATATAAGTTATAAAAATATTATATAAAAATTCTATTAAATATTAATATTTTAAACTTGTTTGTTAATATATAGATATTAAATTTATATTATATAGATTTTTCAAAATGGCAAAAAGAAAATCAAGTATATATTTGTTAAATATGCAAAATTCTTTTAATAATGAAGAAACAACTGAAATCGATAAAAAACGTAATGCTTGGGAGGAGGCTGTTACAGAAGAATTAAAGTTAATAGATGAAAAACAAACAGAAATTGAATTAAATCAAAATAAAAATATAGATGTAATTGATAATTATAGAAAAGAATGTAATGAAAATATTAATCTATTGAATCAAAAATTAATAGAACAAAATGAAGTGTTATCTGATAATTTAAAAATGGTGAATAATGAAGTTAAAAAATTGAGAATAGAAAATAATGAATTAAAAGTATTAGTTTTAAATGATGATTTATATTTAGAATTAAAAAATTATTTTTCAAATAAAATAAAAGAAATGGAATTGGAATATGATAAGAGAATACAAAATCTTGAAAAATCTTTTAAAGAATCAAATGAAAAAGTAATTGAATATAATCAAACATTTAATTCTACTGAATCAATGCCTAAAATTAAAATTGATTTACCAAAGTTTTCGGGACAGTCTTATGAACGACCAATGCGTTTTTTAATCGATTTAGAAAAATATGTTAATAACTATAATTTAAATTTTAATGAAATATGTGCTAGCATATCACAATCATTAACTGATTCAGCAAAAGAATGGTGGTATATACAAGAATCAGAAATAGAAACATTTAATCAATTTATTAAAGTGTTTAAAGATAGATATTGGAATCAAACTTTACAAAGATCGGCAAAAAGAAAGGTAGAATTTGGTCAATATAATGAATATAATAAATGGTCAAGAGTAGAATATGCTACTTATATATTTGGTTTAATAAAAGAATTAGATATGGATTTTTCTGAAACAGAAATAGTAAATAAAATTAGTGAACATTTTGAAAAATCAATACGATATGCAATTTTGGGACAACAAGTAAAAAATAAAAGTCATTTATTTAAAATACTAGCGGATTTTGACGCAGATAAAATTCGTGAAAAGAAAAATGATAATTCTCAAAAGAAAATTGAACAACCAAGTAGATATAATGAAAATGATAAATATAAAGAAAAATATAAACAAAAAGAAAATTTTGAAAGATATAATAAACAAAATAGATCTTGGGAAAATAAAAGAAACTCAACCGAGATAAATGCTATTGAAACGGTTAAACCAATAAAAAAAATAATTAAACCAATATATGATAAAAAATATGAAAATGATTATAATAATATAGATGTACTAGACGTAAGTTTAAAAAATGATTCAAGCATACAAATCCATAAAACCGATTCGGGAAACTAAAAAGAGTTGTATTTTGTAACTCGGATAAGGAAAAAACACAAAATACAACTGAAAAAATTCAAGAACCTAAAAACATTGAAATAAATACAATATTTCAAGATCCTCGTGAAGATTTAATTTATGATATTGAACCAAATAATGAAAATGTTAAAAATGAAAAAATAATTGAGAAATGCCCTGAAATAAATATAAAAATTGAAGGAATAGAAATAAATGCCTTAATAGATACTGGGAGTGAAATAACTTGCATATCAGAAGAATTTTATAATAAAAATAAAAATCAATTCAAGAATAAACCTACATTACCAATATCAGGAAAAATTATTAAAGGTGCAACGGGTTTAAAATCAACACGAATTAAGCAACAAGTTTTACTTAAAACAAATATAGGTGGATTAATGGAAAATTTAACATTTATAGTAATACCAAAATTAATAAGACCTTGTATATTAGGTTATGATTCTCAAAAAATTTTAAAAATGTTAATTGATACGGTTAATAATGAAATTATATACGAAGTTGGGGAAAAGATCGGTAATATAAAATTTAATGAAATACAAATAAGCTCAAAAGAGTATGAAACTATGTCAATTGAATTTGAGGATGATCTAGAAAATAAAGATTTAGAATTCAATTGGAACAATAAATCGTCTAATTTAGACTATGATTATGATATATCCGAAAAGGAAATCAATGATCAAATAAATTCTAGTGTAATTTTAAATAATACACAGAAAAATAAATTAAAAAACTTAATATATAAATATAAAACCGTATTCCAAAGAACCCCAGGACAACTTCTAGATTTCAAGTATCAATTAAAATTACGTAATGAAATAACATATTATTCAAAACCATATCCTATACCTATAGCATATCGTGAAAGAGTGAAAAAGGAAGTAGAAAAAATGTTAGATTTCGGTATTATTCGACGATCTACAAGCCCATATATAAATCCTTGTGTAATTGTACCTAAAAAAGACGGATCAATAAGAATATGTTTGGATGCAAGAAAATTAAATAATAAACTCGTAGATGATTATGAATCTCTACCTGGTGTAGAAGAGATATTTATTCAATGTAAAAATCGGGATTATATGTCTAATTTTGATTTATCAAATAGTTTTTGGCAAATCGCGCTAACGGAAGAAAGTAAAAAATATACTGCTTTTATTTGCGATAATAAAGTTTATGAATTTAATGTCGTACCATTTGGTATAAAAATAAGTAGTGCAGCATTATTAAGAGGTCTTGATATAGCTATACACGATTTAGATTTTATATTATCATTTGTAGATGATATATTTATAATGTCAAAAGATTTTGAAGATCATTTACGACATTTAGATATATTTTTTAATAGATTAGAAAAATGTAATTTAAGATTAAATTTTGCGAAATCAAATATAGTTAAACAAGAAATTAAATTTTTAGGTAATATAATAACCAGTAAAGGGATTAAATTAAATCCAGACAAAATTAAAACTATAAAAAATTTTAAAGAGCCAAGAAATGTTAAAGAATTACAAAGTTTCTTAGGGTTTCTAAATTATTACACAAAATTTGCAAAAAATTATTCAAAAGAAACTATTCCACTTCTCAAACTACTAAAAAAGGATATAAGATATGATTGGAAGGAAGAGCAACAAAAAGCTTTCGATAAAATAAAAGAATTATTTGACGATAAGATAATATTAAATTTCGTAAATCCGAAAAAACCGTATATATTAACTACGGATGCAAGTGATTACGCGATTGCCGGAATTTTATCACAATTAGATGAAGAAGGTGAAGAACGAATAGTAACATATATTAGTCGTACATTAAAAGGTAGTGAAGTAAATTATTTTACAACAGAAAAAGAAATGTTAGCAATAGTCTGGGCATTACATAAATTGGATACGTATTTAAGGGGCGCGTCTAAGATTATAGTTAGAACAGATCATGAAGCTTTATCATTCTTGCAAAATTGTAAATTTACAAATTCACGTTTAAGAAGATGGAATTTATCAATTCAAGATTTAAATATAATACCAGAATATTTACCTGGACATAAAAATAAAGCAGCTGATTATTTAAGTCGGTTAAATATAAATGAATCAAACGATTTAAAAGATACAGAAATAATAATTGCAACTATAATAAAAAAATCTATAGATAAAGAATTAATTGATAGTTTTAAAAATTTGAAAAAATTACAAAGATCGGATGAATATATTAATAAAATAATAAATGAAATAGAATCAAAAAATTCTAAAAAATATGTTATATCAAATGAATATGTTTGTAAAATATCACGAAATAATTTGAAAATTATAATTCCAGAAAAAATAATGAAAAGATTTATAATTTTATTACATGAATTTTATGGTCATGTAGGACCAAGAAAAATATATAAAATGGTTTTAGAATTTTTTTATGTTCCAAAATTAAGAAAAAAAGTTAGTGAATACATAAAACCGTGTGATATATGTCAAAAAAGTAAATATTCTACGATTAAGTATCACTCTAAATTTCAACCAATTCTTGTTGAAAATCCTGGTGAAATATTATCGATTGATTTTTACGGACCTTTACCTACTTCTATAGGGGGGGTAAAATATATTTTATCAACGATAGATGTATTTAGTAAATATGTTGCATTATATCCGTTGAAAAAAGCAAATACGTTATCCGTAATTAGAAAAATAGATCAATATATTGAAAAATTTATGAAACCTAAGGCTATTTTATCAGATCATGGTACTCAATTTACAAGTAATAAATGGATAGATTATTTAACAAAAAATGATATAAAACCTATGTTTTCTTCAATAAGACATCCTCAAAGTAATATTATTGAAAGGGTTCATCGTGAAATAGGGAGAATTTACCGTACTATTTTGAAAAAACACACTGGATGGGCAAAAGAAATAGATTATGTACAAAAAATAATAAATGAAACAATACATGAGACAACTGGTTATACACCGATAGAATTATTTTTAAATAAGAAGCCAATTCGTGTATGGGATAAATATATAAACTTACAAAATAATGAATTAACATATGAAGAAAAACTAAATAATGCAAGAAAACATATGCATAATTTTTTAATTAATAGAGCAAAGAATAAGAATAAAAATAAGAAACATTATGAATTCAAAATAAATGATCATGTATTAATTAAAGCATTAAATATATCAGAAAATGAAAATAAAATTACTGCAAAATTTATGCCTGTTGCGCAAGGTCCGTATATTATAGCGAAAAAACTAGGATATGATACATATTTATTAGTAGATCCCATAACAAAAATTGAAAGAGGAAAATTTCATGTATCAAATATGAAAATATATTATAGAGATTAATTTTTTTGTAAAGTTAACAATATTTTTGTGGATAAAGAAAAGAAAACAAAAATTTTTTATAAATAAAATAGAATTAAATTTGAAACATTTTTATATAAATGTAGGATTTTAAAATATATATTCCAAGAAAAATTAATATATATATAACCATTATTATAAGTTAAATCAAAACTAAATAACGAAGATTTCTGGAAATTGGGTATCAAAACAAATAATTTCTAAGAATATTGTTCAAAAGAGAAAGGTGCAAAGTTTTGCAAAACAAGTATAAATAAGACTCAAAACTTAAGTTTAACTAGTAATCATGGATAAATCGACACAGATACAAAATTTCGGTACATGTTGTACCCAAGTACAAACTGGCGAAAAGGCCATTCATTTTCCACCCCGATTACACTGGGTAGGAAAAAAGACGGCCAGCGAGGAAGGTTTTCACCGAGAAGATGAGGGGTCATTTTACCGTCCAGGGGTATACACCCAAACTTTAAAGGTACAAAAGAATAACAAATGGACACAGACGAAACCTAAGGACAGGACGGACCCTAAATTAAAAACTATCACAGCTCGTCTTCCGGTGAGAACAACTCGTTCCACCAAACCAGCGGTGGAGGAATATGTGCCGGAACCCTTAGGTATATATATATATATACATATAGATTGAGATAGAGGTCTAATAAATGATGTCTATCAAATTATCTAATAAAAGAAAAAATATTTTTTTTAGCAAAAAAGAGGAAAGGAGAATGGACGCCACTCCAAGAGAAATTTAACAAATTAATAAATGAGGCAGAAAAAGAAATAAACAAAAAGAAAAAAGAAATAGAATTTATAAAAAAAAATATACAAAAATAAATAAAACTAAATTGAAAACAAAGAAAAAAAAAATGTTATTATTCAGTAGAAGTAGAAACTACCTATAAGAAATTATGTATGATTGAGACAGCTGTCTATTGTATGATAACTGTCAAATGATCAACATAATATTTATAAATTGTGTGAAGTAATAAAAATATAAAATAAAATAATAATGCTTATAATATATTAAATAATATTAAAATTTAGTTAAATTTAAATATTATTTAAGGGGGGGTAATGTGACGTATACAACTACATATAATTATATTATTTCATAAATACGTAATTTTATATAAGAGGATATAGGTCATCAAAATAGATTTCTTAGAAAGATCAATGAACTATATATAAATGTAAATATCCACAAGAATATTGTCAGCTGAAATTGACTAACATGTAAATTCTTAGAATTATAGCGTGTCACGATTTAAAGCGCAAATTTAGAAATATAAAAATGCAATTGCAGTTATATTAAAAATAAATATTTTATAATTAAATGAATAATTAATTGTAAATAGAATATTATTATACAATAAAATAAATACAAATATTCAATTTAAAATGTATAAAAAAGAATTTAATTTTTAATTTTACGGCAAAACAGAAATTAATTACAAAAATTATATGTTTATGCAAAATCAGTATGCGAAGATATTTGTACATTTAAAAATAATAAAAATTATAATATATTTAATTTTGTAATTGTGTAAAAGACAAAGTGAAATTTATAAGTAGAATAAAAAACGATTGTAAGTTTAAAAAATGAATTTAAGATTATTTTTAAATGTAGAAATAATTGAGGTTATAGAATTAATAAAAAAAATTATAAAATAAAAGTAATTACAAAAATGCATAGGATATGAAAATAAATATGCAATTATTTCTTGTAAATAATTAGAATTTTAGATAATATTACATGTATATAGAAACAAGAAAGAAAATATGATTTAAAATAAAAAATCAAAATACGAAATTAATGTAAAATATGACGAAAAATGTTTAAAAAGGATTTGTACTAATGAGGTAAAGATAGTATATAAAGGACGGAAATTTATATACAACATTCATTGATTGATAAGCCTTCGTAGCATTTACATTAGATTTCATAGTTTTATTAGTACAAGTCCTTTTATTATAAGGATTTGTAATGAAATTAAATAAATAAATATTATAAATATATATATAAAATTTATAGTTATTCATTTAAGTATTATTAAATCACACACTACCATTTCTATGGCCCAATGCGCGGTGATAGAAATGTGTATAATACATACAAAATATATATAATTAATATACTCAAATACACACTCCAGTTATAATAGCCAATGTGTGCTAATATAATGTGTCTCAAATTTACACATAAAACCCGGATTAATAAGTCTGCAACAAGATTTAGATGTAAAGATGGTTTCGCACCTAACTTCCCTATTGAAAATAAATACGTAATTTTGTTACGTAACAAAAGCACGTACCAAAATTACGTACCAAAAGTACGTATTGTTACATGCTAAATTCGAACATTTTGTTACGTGCATATTGGCGCGTAGATTTGGCACGTAATTTTATTACGTACTTTTGGTACATAACTTTTCTTTTCTTTTTCTTTTGCTTAACGTCGCTCTCACACTGATGCGTATCATCAGCGACCACAGAGGTATGTGCGATATCTTTTGTAAAAGCATACTTATTGAAAATACAATAATCAATCGGCAAACGCAGTAAGGACACACGAGCCGACATCTCCGGATTAAGCTTTACGGACCAAGCGTAACAGTTAAAAGATGTTTTTTTAATATTTTTATTGAGTTATACGTACCTGAAATACGTAATTGAGTTACGTACCTGCAGTACGTAAATAAGTTACGTACCTGAAGTACGTAAATGAGTTACGTACCTGCAGTACGTAAATAAGTTACGTACCTGAAGTACGTAATTGAGTTACGTACCTGCAGTACGTAAATAAGTTACGTACCTGAAGAACGTAATAGTATTACGTGCAGAAGCATCATTAGTGTGTGAGCGACATTAAGCAAAAAAAAAAAAAAACGAAAAGAAAAGTTATGTACCAAAAGTACGTAATAAAATTACGTGCCAAAACTACGCGCCAATATGTACGTATCAAAATGTAATACGTACTTTTGGTACGTGCTTTTGTTACGTAACAAAATTACGTGTTTATTTTCATTACTCATTACCAAATATATTATTGATAAATGTTGTCATCAAGACACATAAATTAGTTGGTAAAATAGTGTAGATTGTTTATATGTACTTGATGAAGTGGTATTACAATTAATTTACAATATTACTATGAAAAAATTGTGTTTAAATAAATAGCGTAAGCTGTATATTGGGTTCGATATACTGCGAACTTGAGTAGATTGGAATGATGATGTGATCTTTACTATCGGTGATACAGCTTACTTAAATATAGTTTGTATCAGTAAAGCTACTATATATAATTTTATTATTTTTGTCACAGATAATTTCTGAATTTCCTTTAATATATGGTAATGTTTAATAAATTCAACCCATCAAATATAATAAATTATAGTACTAATATTAATTAAAACTCTTACCAACACTTACTTTTTGTCAAATTTAATTATATTTATCATTGATAAATCAATTCACATCATTATTTAAATGTACTCAAGCTCTCAGTATATCCAACTCACTATACACCTTACGCTATTTATTTAAACACAACTTTTTCATAGTAATTTTGTAAACTAATTATTATTTCACTTCACCAAGTATATATAAACAATCTACACTATTTTACCAACTAATTTATGTGTCTTAAAGACAATATTTATCAATATTTTATTCGACAATGAGTAAAACACTATAAATTGTTTACCAAGACTCGAATAAGCCAACTTGTACGTCAGCCTATAATGTGTAATCTTGATAATGTAATACTATCCTATATTTTATCAATTTTTTTACTTTTAAATTGGTAATGAAAATATAGTTAAAAATTGTCATTCACTAGGATATAGTGGACATTTCATAAAGAATAATATATAGATTTGATATTAAACAACACAAATTATTTGTTTTGAGTGGTACGCTATACCCTACTGAATGATAATTTTTCACTACATTACCAATCAATAAGAAAAAATTACTAACACACTATAAACTGACAAGTTTGGTATACGATACTAGGCAAACAGTTTATAATGTTTTACACATTACCAAATACATTATTGATAAATGTTGTCATCAAGACACATAAATTAGTTGGTAAAATAGTGTAGATAGTTTATATATACTTGGTTAAGTGGAATAATAGATAATTTAAAAAAGTACTATCGAAGAGTTGCATTTAAATACATAGCTTTTAAGCTCTATACTGGGTTCGGTATACTGGGACATTGAGTAGATTGGAATGCTGATGTGAATTGTTCTATCGATGATATAGCTTACTTAAATATAGTTTCTGTCAGTAAAGCTACTATATATTTATTATTTTTATCACAGATAATTTCTTAATTTCCTTTATTATATGGTAATGTTTAATGCATTAATCCCATCAGATATGATGAATTAGTACTAATATTACTTGAAACTCTTACTAACACTTACTTTTTGTAAAATAGTTATATTTATCACTGATAAACCAATTCACATCATTATTTTAATGTACTCAAGCTGTCAGTATATCCAACCCAGTATACACCTTACGCTATTAATTTAAACACAACTTTTTCCTAGTAATTTTGTAAATTAATTATTATTTCACTTCACCAAGTATATATAAACAATCTACACTATTTTACCAACTAATTTATGTGTCTTGATGACAATATTTATCAATAATTTATTCGACAATGAGTAACACACTATAAACTGTTTACCAAGACTCGAATAAGCCAACCTGTCAGTCTATAATGTGTAATCTTGATAATGTAATACTATCCAATATTTTATCAATTTTTTTTACTTTTAAATAGGTAATGAAAATATAGTTAAAAATTGTCATTCACTAGGCTATAGTGGACATTTCATAAAGAATAATATATCGATTTGATATTAAACAACATAAATTATTTGTTTTGAGTGGTACGCTATACCCTACTGAATGATAATTTTTCACTACATTACCAATCAATAAGAAAAAATTACTAACACACTATAAACTGACAAGTTTGGTATACGATACTAGGCAAACAGTTTATAATGTTTTACACATTACCAAATACATTATTGATAAATGTTGTCATCAAGACACATAAATTAGTTGGTAAAATAGTGTAGATAGTTTATATATACTTGGTTAAGTGGAATAATAGATAATTTAAAAAAGTACTATCGAAGAGTTGCATTTAAATACATAGCTTTTAAGCTCTATACTGGGTTCGGTATACTGGGACATTGAGTAGATTGGAATGCTGATGTGAATTGTTCTATCGATGATATAGCTTACTTAAATATAGTTTCTGTCAGTAAAGCTACTATATATTTATTATTTTTATCACAGATAATTTCTTAATTTCCTTTATTATATGGTAATGTTTAATGCATTAATCCCATCAGATATGATGAATTAGTACTAATATTACTTGAAACTCTTACTAACACTTACTTTTTGTAAAATAGTTATATTTATCACTGATAAACCAATTCACATCATTATTTTAATGTACTCAAGCTGTCAGTATATCCAACCCAGTATACACCTTACGCTATTAATTTAAACACAACTTTTTCCTAGTAATTTTGTAAATTAATTATTATTTCACTTCACCAAGTATATATAAACAATCTACACTATTTTACCAACTAATTTATGTGTCTTGATGACAATATTTATCAATAATTTATTCGACAATGAGTAACACACTATAAACTGTTTACCAAGACTCGAATAAGCCAACCTGTCAGTCTATAATGTGTAATCTTGATAATGTAATACTATCCAATATTTTATCAATTTTTTTTACTTTTAAATAGGTAATGAAAATATAGTTAAAAATTGTCATTCACTAGGCTATAGTGGACATTTCATAAAGAATAATATATCGATTTGATATTAAACAACATAAATTATTTGTTTTGAGTGGTACGCTATACCCTACTGAATGATAATTTTTCACTACATTACCAATCAATAAGAAAAAATTACTAACACACTATAAACTGACAAGTTTGGTATATGATACTAGGCAAACAGTTTATAATGTTTTACACATTACCAAATACATTATTGATAAATGTTGTCATCAAGACACATAAATTAGTTGGTAAAATAGTGTAGATAGTTTATATATACTTGGTTAAGTGGAATAATAGATAATTTAAAAAAGTACTATCGAAGAGTTGCATTTAAATACATAGCTTTAAGCTCTATACTGGGTTCGGTATACTGGGACATTGAGTAGATTGGAATGCTGATGTGAATTGTTCTATCGATGATATAGCTTACTTAAATATAGTTTCTGTCAGTAAAGCTACTATATATTTATTATTTTTATCACAGATAATTTCTTAATTTCCTTTATTATATGGTAATGTTTAATGCATTAATCCCATCAGATATGATGAATTAGTACTAATATTACTTGAAACTCTTACTAACACTTACTTTTTGTAAAATAGTTATATTTATCACTGATAAACCAATTCACATCATTATTTTAATGTACTCAAGCTGTCAGTATATCCAACCCAGTATACACCTTACGCTATTAATTTAAACACAACTTTTTCCTAGTAATTTTGTAAATTAATTATTATTTCACTTCACCAAGTATATATAAACAATCTACACTATTTTACCAACTAATTTATGTGTCTTGATGACAATATTTATCAATAATTTATTCGACAATGAGTAACACACTATAAACTGTTTACCAAGACTCGAATAAGCCAACCTGTCAGTCTATAATGTGTAATCTTGATAATGTAATACTATCCAATATTTTATCAATTTTTTTTACTTTTAAATAGGTAATGAAAATATAGTTAAAAATTGTCATTCACTAGGCTATAGTGGACATTTCATAAAGAATAATATATCGATTTGATATTAAACAACATAAATTATTTGTTTTGAGTGGTACGCTATACCCTACTGAATGATAATTTTTCACTACATTACCAATCAATAAGAAAAAATTACTAACACACTATAAACTGACAAGTTTGGTATATGATACTAGGCAAACAGTTTATAATGTTTTACACATTACCAAATACATTATTGATAAATGTTGTCATCAAGACACATAAATTAGTTGGTAAAATAGTGTAGATAGTTTATATATACTTGGTTAAGTGGAATAATAGATAATTTAAAAAGTACTATCGAAGAGTTGCATTTAAATACATAGCTTAAGCTCTATACTGGGTTCGGTATACTGGGACATTGAGTAGATTGGAATGCTGATGTGAATTGTTCTATCGATGATATAGCTTACTTAAATATAGTTTCTGTCAGTAAAGCTACTATATATTTATTATTTTTATCACAGATAATTTCTTAATTTCCTTTATTATATGGTAATGTTTAATGCATTAAACCCATCAGATATAATGAATTAGTACCAATATTACTTAAAACTCTTACTAACACTTACTTTTTGTAAAATAAAGTTATATTTATCACTGATAAACCAATTCACATCATTATTTTAATGTACTCAAGCTGTCAGTATATCCAACCCAGTATACACCTTACGCTATTAATTTAAACACAACTTTTTCCTAGTAATTTTGTAAATTAATTATTATTTCACTTCACCAAGTATATATAAACAATCTACACTATTTTACCAACTAATTTATGTGTCTTGATGACAATATTTATCAATAATTTATTCGACAATGAGTAACACACTATAAACTGTTTACCAAGACTCGAATAAGCCAACCTGTCAGTCTATAATGTGTAATCTTGATAATGTAATACTATCCAAATTATGATTCAAAAAATCTTACCCTTAGTACGACGATGCTGCGTAAAAATGTGGTGTATTATGTTACAAAACAGCAACAACAACCAATACTATAAAACTATAAAAACGACTGTAACAATAAAACTATAAACACAACAATAACTATAAAATTATCCAAACACAACAATAACTATAAATTTATACAACAATCAACTATAACTATATAAAACTATAAAAACCACTATAATAATAAAAACTTAATGGAACTTTTTAAACAGAAAATAATAGTTTTCGAATATTTTTTACTGCGATTGTAAAGAGTGCGCACGAATTTAACAGGAAGCTATTTTGTACTAACGCAAATGCAACATTCGAAATACGTGGCTAGTCAAACTGCGTCTCTCTCGGGTGAAGGCATACATACATATCTTACATACAATATCTTAGTTACTTACAATTTTATAAAAATAATGTAAGTACGTCAATAATATCATTACCAAGGTATATTAATAAAGTAATATGTGTCCATATCGAAATTTACTTTACAATTACCGCTATAAGTTTGTTTTCGCACAAGTTTTGCGCATGCGCGGAAATGGTACGGAATTCAGAATTAAAAGTATTTATTCTATCTACTAAAGAAGGAAACAACTGATCTATAAATACTTATTTTCTTTTCAATTTTTCGGTTTCTGAAAATTTTACATTTTCTCACATTTTTTTATTTTTGGTAAACATCATACTAGCATGATAATTGTCAATGTTATTATTGTTTACCAAAAATAAAAAAATGTGAGAAAATGTAAAATTTTCAGAAACCGAAAAATTGAAAAGAAAATAAGTATTTATAGATCAGTTGTTTCCTTCTTTAGTAGATAGAATAAATACTTTTAATTCTGAATTCCGTACCATTTCCGCGCATGCGCAAAACTTGTGCGAAAACAAACTTATAGCGGTAATTGTAAAGTAAATTTCGATATGGACACATATTACTTTATTAATATACCTTGGTAATGATATTATTGACGTACTTACATTATTTTTATAAAATTGTAAGTAACTAAGATATTGTATGTAAGATATGTATGTATGCCTTCACCCGAGAGAGACGCAGTTTGACTAGCCACGTATTTCGAATGTTGCATTTGCGTTAGTACAAAATAGCTTCCTGTTAAATTCGTGCGCACTCTTTACAATCGCAGTAAAAAATATTCGAAAACTATTATTTTCTGTTTAAAAAGTTCCATTAAGTTTTTATTATTATAGTGGTTTTTATAGTTTTATATAGTTATAGTTGATTGTTGTATAAATTTATAGTTATTGTTGTGTTTGGATAATTTTATAGTTATTGTTGTGTTTATAGTTTTATTGTTACAGTCGTTTTTATAGTTTTATAGTATTGGTTGTTGTTGCTGTTTTGTAACATAATACACCACATTTTTACGCAGCATCGTCGTACTAAGGGTAAGATTATTTCTTTGTATTTTTTGAATCATAATTTGGATAGTATTACATTATCAAGATTACACATTATAGACTGACAGGTTGGCTTATTCGAGTCTTGGTAAACAGTTTATAGTGTGTTACTCATTGTCGAATAAATTATTGATAAATATTGTCATCAAGACACATAAATTAGTTGGTAAAATAGTGTAGATTGTTTATATATACTTGGTGAAGTGAAATAATAATTAATTTACAAAATTACTAGGAAAAAGTTGTGTTTAAATTAATAGCGTAAGGTGTATACTGGGTTGGATATACTGACAGCTTGAGTACATTAAAATAATGATGTGAATTGGTTTATCAGTGATAAATATAACTTTATTTTACAAAAAGTAAGTGTTAGTAAGAGTTTTAAGTAATATTGGTACTAATTCATTATATCTGATGGGTTTAATGCATTAAACATTACCATATAATAAAGGAAATTAAGAAATTATCTGTGATAAAAATAATAAATATATAGTAGCTTTACTGACAGAAACTATATTTAAGTAAGCTATATCATCGATAGAACAATTCACATCAGCATTCCAATCTACTCAATGTCCCAGTATACCGAACCCAGTATAGAGCTTAAGCTATGTATTTAAATGCAACTCTTCGATAGTACTTTTTTAAATTATCTATTATTCCACTTAACCAAGTATATATAAACTATCTACACTATTTTACCAACTAATTTATGTGTCTTGATGACAACATTTATCAATAATGTATTTGGTAATGTGTAAAACATTATAAACTGTTTGCCTAGTATCGTATACCAAACTTGTCAGTTTATAGTGTGTTAGTAATTTTTTCTTATTGATTGGTAATGTAGTGAAAAATTATCATTCAGTAGGGTATAGCGTACCACTCAAAACAAATAATTTATGTTGTTTAATATCAAATCAATATATTATTCTTTATGAAATGTCCACTATAGCCTAGTGAATGACAATTTTTAACTATATTTTCATAACCTATTTAAAAGTAAAAAAAATTGATAAAATATTGGATAGTATTACATTATCAAGATTACACATTATAGACTGACAGGTTGGCTTATTCGAGTCTTGGTAAACAGTTTATAGTGTGTTACTCATTGTCGAATAAATTATTGATAAATATTGTCATCAAGACACATAAATTAGTTGCTAAAATAGTGTAGATTGTTTATATATACTTGGTGAAGTGAAATAATAATTAATTTACAAAATTACTAGGAAAAAGTTGTGTTTAAATTAATAGCGTAAGGTGTATACTGGGTTGGATATACTGACAGCTTGAGTACATTAAAATAATGATGTGAATTGGTTTATCAGTGATAAATATAACTTTATTTTACAAAAAGTAAGTGTTAGTAAGAGTTTCAAGTAATATTAGTACTAATTCATCATATCTGATGGGTTTAATGCATTAAACATTACCATATAATAAAGGAAATTAAGAAATTATCTGTGATAAAAATAATAAATATATAGTAGCTTTACTGACAGAAACTATATTTAAGTAAGCTATATCATCGATAGAACAATTCACATCAGCATTCCAATCTACTCAATGTCCCAGTATACCGAACCCAGTATAGAGCTTAAGCTATGTATTTAAATGCAACTCTTCGATAGTACTTTTTTAAATTATCTATTATTCCACTTAACCAAGTATATATAAACTATCTACACTATTTTACCAACTAATTTATGTGTCTTGATGACAACATTTATCAATAATGTATTTGGTAATGTGTAAAACATTATAAACTGTTTGCCTAGTATCATATACCAAACTTGTCAGTTTATAGTGTGTTAGTAATTTTTTCTTATTGATTGGTAATGTAGTGAAAAATTATCATTCAGTAGGGTATAGTGTACCACTCAAAACAAATAATTTATGTTGTTTAATATCAAATCAATATATTATTCTTTATGAAATGTCCACTATAGCCTAGTGAATGACAATTTTTAACTATATTTTCATTACCTATTTAAAAGTAAAAAAAATTGATAAAATATTGGACAGTATTACATTATCAAGATTATACATTATAGACTGACAGGTTGGCTTATTCGAGTCTTGGTAAACAGTTTATAGTGTGTTACTCATTGTCGAATAAATTATTGATAAATATTGTCATTAAGACACATAAATTAGTTGGTAAAATAGTGTAGATTGTTTATATATACTTGGTGAAGTGAAATAATAATTAATTTACAAAATTACTAGGAAAAAGTTGTGTTTAAATTAATAGCGTAAGGTGTATACTGGGTTGGATATACTGACAGCTTGAGTACATTAAAATAATGATGTGAATTGGTTTATCAGTGATAAATATAACTTTATTTTACAAAAAGTAAGTGTTAGTAAGAGTTTCAAGTAATATTAGTACTAATTCATTATATCTGATGGGTTTAATGCATTAAACATTACCATATAATAAAGGAAATTAAGAAATTATCTGTGATAAAAATAATAAATATATAGTAGCTTTACTGACAGAAACTATATTTAAGTAAGCTATATCATCGATAGAACAATTCACATCAGCATTCCAATCTACTCAATGTCCCAGTATACCGAACCCAGTATAGAGCTTAAGCTATGTATTTAAAATGCAACTCTTTGATAGTACTTTTTTAAATTATCTATTATTCCACTTAACCAAGTATATATAAACTATCTACACTATTTTACCAACTAATTTATGTGTCTTGATGACAACATTTATCAATAATGTATTTGGTAATGTGTAAAACATTATAAACTGTTTGCCTAGTATCGTATACCAAACTTGTCAGTTTATAGTGTGTTAGTAATTTTTTCTTATTGATTGGTAATGTAGTGAAAAATTATCATTCAGTAGGGTATAGCGTACCACTCAAAACAAATAATTTATGTTGTTTAATATCAAATCTAATATATTATTCTTTATGAAATGTCCACTATAGCCTAGTGAATGACAATTTTTAACTATATTTTCATTACCTATTTAAAAGTAAAAAAAATTGATAAGATATAGGATAGTATTACATTATCAAGATTACTACATTATAGACTGACTAGGTTGGCTTATTCGAGTCTTGGTA
This sequence comes from Theocolax elegans, assembly GCA_026168455.1. Lineage (NCBI taxonomy): Eukaryota > Metazoa > Arthropoda > Insecta > Hymenoptera > Cerocephalidae > Theocolax > Theocolax elegans. The sequence continues at coordinate 53,911,001 of CM047428.1, forward strand.
AACAGTTTATAGTGTGTTACTCATTGTCGAATATAATATTGATAAATATTGTCATTAAGACACATAAATTAGTTGGTAAAATAGTGTAGATTGTTTATATATACTTGGTGAAGTGAAATAATAATTAATTTACAAAATTACTAGGAAAAAGTTGTGTTTAAATAAATAGCGTAAGGTGTATACTGGGTTGGATATACTGACAGCTTGAGTACATTTAAATAATGATGTGAATTGGTTTATCAGTGATAAATATAACTTATTTTACAAAAAGTAAGTGTTAGTAAGAGTTTCAAGTAATATTAGTACTAATTCATTATATCTGATGGGTTTAATTGCATTAAACATTACCATATAATTAAAGGAAATTAAGAAATTATCTGTGATAAAAATAATAAATTATATAGTAGCTTTACTGACAGAAACTATATTTAAGTAAGCTATATCATCGATAGAACAATTCACATCAGCATTCCAATCTACTCAATGTCCAGTATACCGAACCCAGTATAGAGCTTAAGCTATGTATTTAAAAGCAACTCTTTGATAGTACTTTTTTAAATTATCTATTATTCCACTTAACCAAGTATATATAAACTATCTACACTATTTTACCAACTAATTTATGTGTCTTGATGACAACATTTATCAATAATGTATTTGGTAATGTGTAAAACATTATAAACTGTTTGCCTAGTATCGTATACCAAACTTGTCAGTTTATAGTGTGTTAGTAATTTTTTCTTATTGATTGGTAATGTAGTGAAAAATTATCATTCAGTAGGGTATAGCGTACCACTCAAAACAAATAATTTGTGTTGTTTAATATCAAATCTATATATTATTCTTTATGAAATGTCCACTATATCCTAGTGAATGACAATTTTTAACTATATTTTCATTACCAATTTAAAAGTAAAAAAATTGATAAGATATAGGATAGTATTACATTATCAAGATTACACATTATAGGCTGACGTACAAGTTGGCTTATTCGAGTCTTGGTAAACAATTTATAGTGTTTTACTCATTGTCGAATATAATATTGATAAATATTGTCTTTAAGACACATAAATTAGTTGGTAAAATAGTGTAGATTGTTTATATATACTTGGTGAAGTGAAATAATAATTAGTTTACAAAATTACTATGAAAAAGTTGTGTTTAAATAAATAGCGTAAGGTGTATAGTGAGTTGGATATACTGAGAGCTTGAGTACATTTAAATAATGATGTGAATTGATTTATCAATGATAAATATAATTAAATTTGACAAAAAGTAAGTGTTGGTAAGAGTTTTAATTAATATTAGTACTATAATTTATTATATTTGATGGGTTGAATTTATTAAACATTACCATATATTAAAGGAAATTCAGAAATTATCTGTGACAAAAATAATAAAATTATATATAGTAGCTTTATTGATACAAACTATATTTAAGTAAGCTGTATCACCGATAGTAAAGATCACATCATCATTCCAATCTACTCAAGTTCGCAGTATATCGAACCCAATATACAGCTTACGCTATTTATTTAAACACAATTTTTTCATAGTAATATTGTAAATTAATTGTAATACCACTTCATCAAGTACATATAAACAATCTACACTATTTTACCAACTAATTTATGTGTCTTGATGACAACATTTATCAATAATATATTTGGTAATGAGTAATGAAAATAAACACGTAATTTTGTTACGTAACAAAAGCACGTACCAAAAGTACGTATTACATTTTGATACGTACATATTGGCGCGTAGTTTTGGCACGTAATTTTATTACGTACTTTTGGTACATAACTTTTCTTTTCGTTTTTTTTTTTGCTTAATGTCGCTCACACACTAATGATGCTTCTGCACGTAATACTATTACGTTCTTCAGGTACGTAACTTATTTACGTACTGCAGGTACGTAACACAATTACGTACTTCAGGTACGTAACTTATTTACGTACTGCAGGTACGTAACTCATTTACGTACTTCAGGTACGTAACTTATTTACGTACTGCAGGTACGTAACTCAATTACGTACTTCAGGTACGTAACTCAATAAAATATTAAAAAAACATCTTTTAACTGTTACGCTTGGTCCGTAAAGCTTAATCCGGAGATGCCGGCTCGTGTGTCCTTACTGCGTTTGCCGATTGATTATTGTATTTTCAATAAGTATGCTTTTACAAAAGATATCGCACATACTTCTGTGGTCGCTGATGATACGCATCAGTGTGAGAGCGACGTTAAGCAAAAGAAAAAGAAAAGAAAAGTTATGTACCAAAAGTACGTAATAAAATTACGTGCCAAATCTACGCGCCAATATGCACGTAACAAAATGTTCGAATTTAGCATGTAACAATACGTACTTTTGGTACGTAATTTTGGTACGTGCTTTTGTTACGTAACAAAATTACGTATTTATTTTCAATAGGGTTACATCTAATCTAATAACAAGCAGCAAAATCTATAGTAACGGTAAAACCCAAAGAAAGGTTGGCACGTCACATATAATTATAATGAATAACATGATAACGTGACAGTGACAAGTTTGTGAAATCTAAACAATGTATTGCTGAATAATAATAATAATAATGTTGATACTTTTATAGTAATCCTTCAGATTAGTATTATAATTCTTGTAAGGGATGTAAAACTAAAAATCCAGCATTATAAATGTTTAAAAAATAATTTTTTATAATTGTATAATAATATTTGTATTTTTAGCAGCTTATAGGGGATTAGATGGATACTGAAACAAGTGGAAATACTTTTCTACCATTCCAAGGTAAGTGCATAAATTTTTTTGCAATGATCATGCTACTAGATTCATCGTTATAATGCAACAAATATACATTTCTATTAATATTTCGGGCACTTTTCCCGGATATTTTGACCATAAGTGATCTTAATGATTTAGACCCACTCTGGAAATTTTTAGGCAGTTTCTGACTATAAAAAGACATCTTTTAGACAGTATTAGGTTACCAGAGTCCAGAGCAGAATTGCTGATTTTCACTATTTAGGGTTTAAATGGCTTGCAAGAGTGTGACAGCGTACATTTACGTCTTTAAAAGTATTTTTAATGAAAAGTTCGGAAAATTTTACAAAAAAAGTCATACTTATGTTTTTAGTGAAAAATGCATCCCCTGGGAGCTAAAAATTCATGAAAATGGGCATATAATGCACAAAAGTGCTAAAATGTCAACTTTGACTCTCTGTAACTTAAAATAATGGCCCAGAAAAAATCTGAAAAAATTCAGGAGAACTACTGGATACCTCTAAAACATATTCCCACAGTTATAGCAATATTTATTTTTTTCATCTTCGATGTCACAGAGAACCACCCATATATATATATAATTTCAGGCTATTCTTCTTTTTAGCTTTTTTGGAGCACTTAGATGTCAAGAAATTATTAATTTAAAAACTACCGATATTGAGGATACAAATAATCAGTTTATTATTACAGTTAATGAAACAAAAACTTATACTTCTCGCAACTTTATAATTTCAAAAGAATATTATCATATAATTAAAAAGTATATGTTGTTAAGGCCGGCTGGTATACAAGATGACAGATTTTTTGTGAATTATAATAAAGGGAAATGTTTACGGCAGTTCATTGGTAAAAATAAAATCAGTGAAATACCTAGTATCATTGCCACATTTCTACAGTTGCCAGAACCAGAAAAATATACCGGTCATTGCTATAGACGAAGTTCGTATATATATGTATGTGTGTGTGTGTCTAATTGCTTTCCAGCCCGTGAGAGAGTGCGGACAGAGGTAAAAACTTCCAGTCAGAATCTGAAAAATTCCTTGAGAGGGAGCTGCTGCTACACTCTTTTTCAACACAGTTGTCACGTATTATTATATATAATATTTTTGGTTATACTTCTTATTATTATTCTATTCTACCTACTACTTCTACTAGCTATAATATATATAGTTTTTACTATATTATTTTTATAATTGTGACGTGGTATTCGCGTACCCGATTAAGTTAATTAATTTATATAATTAATATTAACCGTTGGGCCGCGTTGCCCAATACCGCGCACACAAGTAATTTATTATTGATCCGAACTGCGGGCTGTCGCCAGGAACACGAATTCGCTGAGACGATCGGTGTGGAGGATTCGGGCAATCCTCCTTGCCTCGACACGATTACTTTAAATTAATAGGATGTTGGCGGGAGCGGGGAGAACAATAACAAACTCAATTAATTAAAATAAAAATAGAAGAACATTTATTTTAAGAAGTATATTAACAAGATGGCCATCCAGGCCTCGTGCCGCGACAATGTTACTTCGCGCGGGCGGAAGTATCGGGAGCCAAACAGATCGAGATCCTCGCCTGCGGTTGACTTGACCGCGATTCCGCTATTCGGGTACCGGCGTACCCGAATACACTCCCGATGTACACACTCACAAAGGAGGGAGGAGGGTCACGATAGTAACTAAAACTCTTACCGGTGACGCTCCTCGGGGATGGCCCAGCCCATCCTCGGCGACTGGTCGACCTCCTTGACACGGGGACGACCGGTGGTTGAGGTGGTGACGGCGGCCCTTGCCGCGGCGAGTGAGTCGCGATTCGCGGTATCACCCGCACACGACCCCGTCCTTGATTACACACACACACACAAGCACACACAAAACTATACGGACACGCGTGTAGGTCCACCCGGGTCTCCGCACCTAGCTCTGCTCCGGAACAACCGTTCACAGAGCTTAATGTAGGAGGGGGGTGGGGCGCACTCTCGACACTCACGAGTAGCACGCGATCACGGTCAAACAATAATCCGCCTTGATCGACGGATTATTACACACTGATTAGGCGATCGCCTAATTTCTCGAAAAAGGGATGAGAGTGGGGAAACACACACACTCTCGCGCTCTCATCCCTACGTACTATTGCGCGCGTAATTGTACACTTGTAGAAAAATAAACAAGTGTCGTCGGTTGGCCTTGACATACGAAAGGCTCCGACGACTTACAATTCGCGAATTTAAATACTCTATTCGTCGTGAATAGATTGTGTGACGATTTCCGTCACAACTTATACACTATTAACTTTCTACTTCCCTTTATATTATTTACACGTACATATCTATATTTATACTTGGAAAAAAGTTGAGTATATATGTAAGACTTCCCAGTGACTCCCAGTTCATTCAGATTATATTAGTTTATACTTTTCAATAGAGCAATAGTTCCACTTTCTTCTTTCTTTAAAGGACATTTTTTACTTTTTACCCTATTGTAAAGTGTAATTTTTATATTTTGCACTGTTTAAAGAGTAATTTTAGTTGTTTAGTCGTTTAAAAGGTGTAGTTTTGGGATTTTACTGTTACTTAAAGAGTAGTAAAGTCAACATATTATTAACATATTATATCATTGCTGAGACATTTTTAAGTTTTAATAATCACAAAACATAAATTAAAAATAGATGAATTTCATTAAACAATAGATAAAGTAAAAAAAAGTTTTTAATAGTTTATAAGAACAATACGAAGAAAATATCTCACTTCTGCGCTGAAGCGTACATGTATCAAAAAAGTAACAAATTGTAAATTTTCGTACATTTCAGGCGTTATTTGCAGATTATAAGGTAGATAAAAAAAATTTTTTCACTAAAAAATTACTGGTTTAAAGTGCAACTATTCTATTAGTTTTTCTTCACATTTTGAGTGTACATTATATTTTTTGAGTATACATTATATCAGCGATAGAATTCTGAAAAAACTAGCGAACAAATTGTTTTCTCGAATTTCAGTGTTTTTTTGTTTACATTGGTCTTATCATTTTTTCTTTAAATCTGGCTAAAATTTTGACAAGGGATTCTGACAGCAGAAAATCTTACGTCAGAAATTCTAGAAGCCAAATTTTTTCTGTAACACGCACGAATTTTGCGGTTTTGCGCCCTAAAAATAGGGTCTAAAATATCTCTTCAGCAACCGGCGGGCGCAATTTAGCGCAATGGTGCGTGCGTGTTTGCGCGTATGCGTTGTGACATGGCAGTTCTAAATGCATGTCACATGTTTAAGTTATATTTATATTATATATTTAATATTCCAAAGCCCCGTAGCTTATAGGAATTAATTATAAGGCTCACTCGGAATCCAGATAGGCTAGACCGTGAGGAAGGAGTACGCACTCCAGCAAGATACGTATAAACACACAAGCACACAATCACTATCCTTATAACAGTCCTGTAAATAATTATCCGGTAGTTAAAGTTGAATCTTGAAGTAGTTGAGTGAGGTCCTGCTATAAATCCTGTTCCTTATGTCCTGGAGAAGGTGATCGTAGAAAGTGGCAGTAGAGGTAGCACATGTAATATTGGACAGCGTCGACAACCAGTAAACATCCAGCCTCCTCCAAGAAGTAATGATCCTTCGTTGGGATAAAACCTCCTTCGAGTACCTGCAACAGTATTAAATAAATCATACTGAATATAAAATAAGAATTGAGGAAAGCAGTAGGTTGTCAAAACCTAGTTGCAGGTAAGGAGAAGGAGAGGTGAGTTGAGGTTAGGAAATTACTTCCACTAGAGATAAATGTTAAAAGAAGAAACGACGCTATTTATAAATTACCTCGGACAATCCAGCTAGATATTGACTTGAGAACAGGCATCTCCAGAACTTGGTGAGAAGAAGTAGTTGAGGAAATCTGCATACAGTGTTGATGTCGTCGTTCCCGCATGCCGCACCTGAAACAAATAAACAGACTCGGACGAACTAACATTAATACAGGGTATTGTATGGAACGAGAGTAATTTACCGTTTATGGACGTTGTTCCTGTAGAAGCGACTCCGGGTTGCTCGTATCCAGCAGTTGAGACGGTGCACGGGGACGGAGGTGTTCACTGTACGTAAACAAGACACGCACGCCGGATCGGCCGCGTCGAGCGAACGAGAGCCAACTGTTGCGCGTGGCGCATGCGCGCGGACTCGCTGATCGGTACATCGAGACGAACTCGGTGATTCCGAGTCGGGCCGTCGAGCGAGACGTTTCGGTTAAAACGTTGTTATAATTATTACCGAGAGTGATTCTATTTTAATTAATTGTTTAATTCGAGCATCTGCAGGTGAGAGTTCCTGCCTAACTCCCTGTTTCCAGCTTCCCGTCAAGCTGTGATTGTGCGTGTGTGTGCGGTAATCGCGTAGAATAATAGATATAAATTTTGCCGCGTGAACGCGGCTGGCGACCGTGACTAATTGTTCATTGATTTTGTGTATTATTATTATTTTACTTATATTAAAGTTTCTAGCTAAATTAAAAGTGTTGTTATTTTATGATATGGGAGCCGTTCACCCTGATCCCCAGTGAACGTGTTTTATGGCGACCGTGACAGGACCCCGGTGTTAGATTTTAATCGGGAAATTTCGGGATCGCGTGGTTCGCCATTACCGCACACACAAACAGGAGGACGCCGAGGAATTGGCTTTGGGCGGCCATTTTGACCTCGTGCGAGGATTTTGTGATTTTTTCATTTTTCTTTTATTACTGATTCGACTTGGTAAGTCAATTAAAATTGTTTTTGGCTGAATAAAAATTTTCTTTTGTTATAAAAATGCTTATTGTGGAAAGGAATATTATTAAATTAAGTTTAAATTAATAATCATAAAATAATTTGGCTTTTGCTCAGCGATAAAGTGTTTTGGTTTGTCTAGCTTGAATTAATCATTAATTTAACGAGCATGCTTATGTATTGTGTAAAATTGTTTATTTAAATAAGCCTATTGTTTATAAAATTTCCAGCTATCATATCATTATATTTTATTTTATTAACGTGACTTGTTTTTTTATAATTTTGATAAAGAAAATTTATTTTAGTAAATAAATTAGATTTTATTAATTTTGAGTGAATAACTAATTATTACAGTAATATTTGTTGTTCGAAATTAAAAAAAAAATAGAAAAGAAAGTAAAATTATAATTTTATATTTATCCTGGTAACCGAAGCAGTTAAAGGTTGGTGATTATTTATTATTAATTATAAAATTTTATTATTTGTTGACAACTTTTCTACCATTAATTTGCATTCAAGCTCCACCTCATTCCCTTCTAGCATAACCCTTGCTACCTTTCAAGCTTTATATATTAATATTCTAGCATTTTCACCAATTCTAGCTCCATATTGTTTATCAGGCACCTTGTATATAAAATTTATTTTGCTTGCGATTAACCTGAGCATTGGCGCACTAAGTTGAGTTGCTGCCTTTGTGAAATAACGGCTGAATAAATTAGTTTGCATTATTAAATGGGATAATTGATGCAGTGTTTGTTAGTGATTAATAGTTTTTTTTGGTTCGCTTGATTGAGAAATGATTGCTCGATATAAAATATTTTGCTTGTGGTGTAATTCGAGAAAGGCTTGATAGCGCTTACATTTTTTTTGTGTTGCTTCGACCTTAAAAATTTGTTCTTTTTAGTTGGTTTTATTTTTTTTTAATTGATTGACTTTAACTGGTTTACTAGTATTTTTTATCTTGCTTTGGATTTGGAAAGGTTTTTAATTTTTAGACTACGTTTATATATTTTAAGAATTATATTTACTTAAGCGAATTCGTGTAGTATTGAGCAAATCGAGGAACCAGTTACCTGAGATAGGATAGGTTAATTGTAAGGAATAATCCGTGAAAGTTTGTGTTCCGTTCCGTGATAAATTATTTTTCTTTTTCAAACCGAAATAGAAGTGTAATATGATGGCGGGTAGCCTTTGGTCTTTGTCTTTAAGTTTATTACCCGGAGAAGATTTAGTTAGTTTAGATGTAGAGGCAGGTAGTAGGATTATTTTAAGAGAATTAAATAAGTTAACAGATTGGGAAATTTTTAAATATGCCGATAAGAAGGGTTTGAGTCGTAATTGTGATGGGATGACGATAAGGGAGCGAGTTCATCGATATTCATTGCGACAATACTACGGTCCGACGGCAGCCGCGTGGAATCCAGCTATCGATGAGAGTGAATCGGAGTTTTATAATGACGATCAAGTTGAGCCATCTTTCTATTTTCCCATCAATCCAGCTTCAAATACATTACATTCAAGCAGTATGCAGTTAAGGAGGAATGTTGATAACGTATTGTTAGGAGAATCGGATATAAATAATGTACCTTTAAGAACCGGACAAACCGTAGGACGATTTCAGGACCCTATTTCCTTGAATAGTCATCGTGAATTTTCTGCATGGCAAAGTAGGCGACCCCAGGTGTTAGATTTACTTACCCAGGATGTGCCATCGGAAAATGTTCCTCAGAAGGATTCGTTAATACCTATAGAGGAATCAAATGATTTAAGGAATGGAGTTCCTAGTGTTCCCCCTCGAGCTCAATCTACTCAGTTTCCAGCTCCCGAAGGAAGAGTGCAGCATATACCCAGAGCTGATTATGAACAGCGGTCAATGACATTAACGGAACCAAGTAATTCGGTACATCCAGCTTACCCCACGATTCGAGCTGATAATACATCGTATTTCCCAATCGCTAACCCAATTTTGAATCGAGCAGACCAACATAGAAGGATAAATGAACGGAACTGTGATGTTACTGGACCCGAGAACAGTTATCTACAAAATTATCCAGCTAGTATTCCGGAAAGACATCAGTGTGAGATTAATAATGTTCATCGGAGTAGTATGACTCGAAATGACTATCAAGAAGAAATACCAGCTACAATGGTTAATGGACGGCCTAGGATGGGGGAAAAAGAAACAGGTCGAGTCCATTGGAGTACTGACCATGATGGGACAGAGTGGACACACCCATTACCATTGGAACCGGAACGGAGGACAGTGAATAGATCGAGCTACACACCCAGGGTAGATATTATTAATCAAACAAGGACGGACAACAATCTAAAAAATAGGAATAATCCAGCCACCAGTACCAGAATTCGATTCCCCAGTAATATACCGGAAAACAGTAACAATACTATTAGAAGTGATAGGAATGCATCCAACTGGGATAGTTCCATTTTATTGAGAGAAAAGAGAACGGGGGAATTATTACAAAAATGGCATGTAGAGTTCCGAGGAACTAAAAGGCAGGATCCGGAGGCCTTTTTGGAGAACTTGACTGAGTTCAAGGAATCATATAATTTATCCTTAGAGGATATTGTTCGAGCTTTACCCTCTGTATTGGATGATGAGTCTTGGTATTGGTATAGGAGAGAACACAAGAACTGGTCTAGCTATAACGATTTCGAAAGGTCCTTTAGGTTGCAATATTGCATGGAGGATGTTCAGGAAAGGTTAAGGATATCTATTGAGACTAGAACACAAGGTTTGGGGGAGGAAATAAGCATTTACTTGAGTAAGCTTAGAATTTTATTAGATCAGGTTAAACCTCCAATGAGTTTAGCGTCCCAATTGGACAGGGCCTATAACAATTTACATCCTAGTTATCGTCAAAGGATTGATCGAGATCAATTCCAGTCGTTTGATGAGCTCCAGCAGTTAGGTAAAAGAGAAGAGCATAGACGAATTAGGGAAAAATTGTATAGACCACCTCCTTCATTGGAGGAATCTTATTTTCCAAGTGCTGCTTATATACCTCCAAAAGGAAGGAAGTTTAATAAGACCGCTCCTATAGGCAATCACCAAGAAGAGGCGTTGCCACAATTTGCCGAATATCAGGAATTGGCCTCTATCCAGCAACCATCGCAGCATTATCGTCCTCCGTCTAACCCTACAAAACCCAAAAATAATACCACCCAAGATTCTAGCTATCCGTCCAATTATAGATTTAATTCCCGTTCCGTTCCAAATTCTAGCTGCCCGACCAATCAAGCTCCTATGCCACTCAATCCAACCACTAATGAAAGGGGTAAGATAATAGTTACGACCCAGACCAATCCAACGCCCAGGAAAACCGGAAATGTAAATAATTCAAACTATGGTACAGTGAATAAATGGCAACCGAAAAACCCTATTAAGCCAGGCAGCTCGAACCAATCCAGTTCTCGTTCCTCTGGAGCACTTAGTAAACCCACTACAGCGGCCCCTACGGTTTCAAATTTGAGTAAAGGAAACGGATCGTGTTTCAGATGTGGGGCTAAGGACCATTGGAGTAAAGAGTGTCCTAGTAATTGCTGTTGGGGTTGTGGTAGGGCAAATACTGTTCGAAGAAATTGTCCAACTTGCAGGAAGAATGATGTTCCGACCAATTTGCAAGAGAAGTCGGGAAACGGTCAAAGGAGGAATCAGTAAGGGTCGTGGATTCCTCCCTATCTAAACCGAATGACCCGAAACAGAGAGGAAGTGTTAATGGATTAGCCAGTTGTGATAGATCTAGCTCGTATGTTCTAGCCCCCCAATCGTTTATCCAACATTCCGTAGTAGGAGAAATAGAACCTAGATTATTTTTCACGATTGAGTTGAATGGAAAGAAAGTTATAGGATTAGTAGATAGTGGATCTGTACATTCGTATTTAGGGAAAGGATTAGGTAAACAGTTTCTGGGAAAATATACCCCGATATCTAGCGCAGTTAGGGTTGCAAATGGGAATCCAGTAGCTGTGCAAGGAAAGTTAGATGTAAAGATAACAGTAGATGGAGTGCAAAAAGTTTTACCGTTCCGTGTAGCCGATCAACTGCAATATGAATGCATATTAGGTATAGACTTCCAAAGGTTGTTTAAAATAAAGATCGATTATGCAAATGATACGTGGTGGACCCCTGATGGGGAGTTGCATAATTTTTTCCCATATGGACATGATCCAGGTTATTTGCCCGCTCTAGCTAGTATAGATGGATTGGTCAAGGCTATTGAGAAAGAAAAGGAGCAAATCCAGAAGTTATTAGATAAATTAATCCCACCCACGCCAGAAGTTTTAGGAACTACCAACTTATTCAAGCATAAGATCGATGTGCAAGGTCATGATCCTATTAGACAACGTCCCAGGAGATATGCACCGAGGATGTTGACTGCAGCTCAAGCTGAGGTAGATCGCATGTTGAAAGAAGGAATAATTGAGCCTTCCGACAGTCCGTGGTGTAGTTGTCCGGTGATTGTTCCCAAACCGAATGGAAAGTTTCGTTTTTGTCTGGATTATAGGGACGTGAATAAGGTGACTAAGAGATGTGCTTATCCCATGAAGAATATGGATGATATATTAGATAAATTAAGGTTAGCGAAATATATTTCTAAGTTAGATTTAAGTCAAGCATATCATCAGGTTTTGTTGGAACCAGAAAGTAGGGAGATCACCGCATTCGCTGTTCCTGGGAGAGGTTTACACCAGTTTAAACGAATGCCCTATGGGCTAACTAATGCTCCAGCAACGTTCCAGAGGATAATGGAAAAATTAATTCGAGCTGATTGGGAACCATATGTATTTGTATATTTGGATGATATCATTATTGTCACCCAAAATTTTGAGGATCATGTTTATTGGTTGGAGAAGGTATTAGTAGCATTGAAAGAGGCTAATTTGCAAATAAATAGGGAGAAGTCAGAGTTTTGTTGTGATGAAGTTAAATATTTAGGTTATGTAGTAAATGCTGAAGGATTGAAAACAGACTCTGATAAGATCAAGCCAATAGTGGAATATCCAGCTCCTACCAATATAAAACAGCTTCGAAGGTTCCTGGGAATGATAGGATGGTATTCCCGGTTCATTTCCAATCTAGCCGAAATTAAAGTTCCTTTGACCGATTTAATGAAGAAAGGAGTAAGATGGCGATGGGAAGAAAGTCAACAGCAAGCATTCGAGAGACTTAAGTTGGCATTGACTCAAGCTCCAGTTCTAGCTCGACCGGATTTGAGTAAACCGTTTTCCTTGCAAACCGATGCTAGTGATTACGCGATTGCAGGCGTACTAACCCAAGAAATTGATGGAGAGGAGCATCCCATTTATTATGTAAGTCGTACTTTAAATCAAGCTGAACGGAATTATAATGTGACAGAAAAGGAATGTCTAGCTGTATTGTGGTCCGCGAATAGGTTAAAAGGTTATTTGTTAGGTGAAAAATTTAAAGTTATTACCGATCATTCTAGCTTATTGTGGTTAAATAATTTGAAGGATCCTTCAGGAAGACTTGGTCGCTGGAATACTGCGTTGGCTAATTATGACATTGAATTCGTACATAGGAAGGGTATTTTGCATCAGGTTCCCGATGCTTTATCTCGAGCTTGGGAAAATGATCAAGAGGTCGTTGCACTTATTCCGGCAGATATTGAAGATCCTTGGTATCAAAAGAGAGTTAAGTCGGTTCTGAATTTCCCTAATAAATATTCTGATTGGAAAGTAGAAAATAATCTCCTGTATGCTCATAGACCAAATAGGTTAATAGATCCTTTGTTCCCTGATTTAGATGCATGGAAGTTGGTTCTGCCACTTCAAAGTCGTGCTCAAGCTTTGTATGATGCTCATAATACACCTCAAGCTGGTCATTTAGGAATTGAGAAAACATATGCAAGAATTGCTACTTATTATTATTGGCCAGGGTATTATTATGATACATCGTGTTATGTTCGATCTTGTCATGAGTGTCAGGTGCATAAAAGTTCGCAACAGGCTCCATCGGGTTTAATGGAGGAAAGGAATATAGATGCTCCGTGGAAAATCGTCGCAGCCGACATAATGGGCCCGAAGCCTCCTTCTAAGCGAGGTTTTCGTTATTTAATTGTTTTCGAGGATTTATTTACTAGGTATGTAGAGATTGTTCCGTTGCGCAAGGCTGATGCCAAAAATGTTCTTCAAGCTTTTGATGATGTTATAATAAATCGTTGGGGTTGTCCTCAGTATTTGTTGACGGATAATGGGACTGAATTCTCGAATGCAACGGTAACGAAAAGACTGCAAGAATACGGTATCCAGCAGTCTACAATTCCTCCATATCATCCTCAAGCTAACCCTGTTGAGAGAGTTAATAGGAATTTGAGGCCGATGATTAATAGTTTTCTAAGTGAGGATCATAGAGATTGGGACAAACATTTGAATGAATTTGGATTTGCGTTGAATACTATGGTTCACTCATCGTTGAAGGTTACTCCAGCTTTTATGAATTTTGGTAGGAATCCAGTTCCCGTATCCTTAATCCGAAAACACCTTGAAAGTCCTATCCCTGTCCAGCAACAAAATGAAGAAAAGTGGTCTAGCCGAATAACCAGGTTACCGATTTTACATGATTTAGTAAAGAGGTTTATAGACAAAGCAAGTTTAAGACAAAGCAAAAATTATAATAGAAATAGGCGTGAAGTAATGTACGAGATTGATAATTTGGTGCTTCGTAAAAATCATACCTTATCTTCTGCGGTCCGTAATTATTCAGCTAAACATGCTCCAAAGTTTGTAGGTCCAGCAAAAGTTATTAAAATTTTATCTCCGGTATTATATGTAGTTGAGGATTTGAAAGATGGAAAAGTCACAGAAGTATATGTAAATGATTTGAAAAAGTATTTACCTCGGAGAGGTAATCCCAATGTTGATATTCCAGTTAATGATGTGGAGAACGTTCAGACGGCGAGGAATGGAGAGGGGACCGGGAAGGAGAGGGGTGTATGTCCCGACCCATCGATCCCCACCCCCCGAAGAAGAGAGAGTGGAAAGGGGCCGATTGAGCAGGGAAGAGGAAGTAGTGGTGGGGACGTCAACACTGTCCCTGGGGGAGGTCCAGCTCGAAAGAGGGGCAGACCCCGAAAATGTTGAGATTGGGATGGACCATCCCCCAGAGGACGAATTGAGTTCTCACGAGGTGCTTCCGGAAGTGGCTCCATTGGGTCCAATTCCCGGTATAGTGGATAATTTGAATGGTGGGTTGAGGAATTTGTACATGATGTGTAGGATGAAGGGTATATATGAAAATGGAATTTTTTTTTGTGTTATCTTTATAGATCCACCGGAGAACGAATCATCTAGCTTCCCTCCCTCCCCTCATCCCCAAAGATCATCTAGCTTCCCTCCCTCCCCTCATCCCCAAAGATCTTCTAGCTTCCCTCCCTCCACTCACCCCCAAAGTTTATCTAGCTTCCCCATTCCCCAGTCTAGCTCCACCCGACCTTCTAGCTCCCGTAACCAATACACCGCCTCTATTTCCCAAAACCCTTCTAGCTCCCATCCTAATAACCCAAACCCTACTCACCCTTCCAGCTCCAATATTCCGTCCTTATTATCCCTTCCCTGGACCCGTCCCTTGGTACCGCCCAATGAGCGCAATCAAAACGAGTTCGATTGGCGACCCAGAAATTTATTGGTTGAGCAGGATTGCGCTCCTCGTCCTTCCGTATTCAGCGGAAGGCGACGTCAAGGCTGCTGGAATTGTGGACAGCGGAACCACAGTTGGGTTCAATGCCAGCAGCCAAGGCGAATAATTTGTAGGGGGTGCGGAAGACCGGGAGTCAAAATTAATGCCTGTCCGGATTGTAGAGAGGAGTGGGAGAATTCCCTGGATATGCATCCCAAAAATTAAATAAATATGAGATTGAACAAAATTTTTGTTATTAATTAATATTTCCTATTGTCCCTTCCTTAATTTCTAGCTTGGAAAGAAGTCAACGAATGATAAAGTTGTAAGTAACGTAGCTGTAATAAATGTTCTAGCAGAGAATTAGGAATTTTGTCGTTGAGTAAGGTTAAATTAGAGAATAAATAAATCTAGCCAGAAAGGAATTTAAATTGATTTTGAGCATTAAAAGGTAGAATGGTTGCCAAAGCTGATTCGTCGGTGGAAAGGAATCTCACCAGGTATGAGTGTGAATTTTAATTTTATTTATTTGTTTTAACATATGACAAATTGTTGTAAAAGAATCTATAATTATGGAATGAATTTTATTTCGTGTAACGGGTTATGTGAGTTCGCGAATTGCGTTAGGTAATACAATTAAGTTCGTTTATGTAACGGTTCGCCAGTCGTTCGTAATTTGATTTTAATGTTATTATACATATTTTAATTTTTTTTGTTGTTTGTTAAGTAACGTGGTGATTAAAAATGAGATAGGAAATACACCCTCAGCGCGATACACTGACCTTAAAATATTACTCTAGCGTACACGTTCCAGCTGATGTCTTTCTAGCCAAGCAGTTGTTCTAGCTTAAAATACACTCAACACAAACAGTGACACAAATACCCCGTGGTAGATAACACCGGTTATCTTAGATATAGAGTAGTAGATAAGTTAATAGAATAGAATTAGTGGACAGCTTATTTTAGAATTTTTTGTTTAATTTTGCGTTGTGTAGTAATTTGCGTTCGCAAACGCGAAGTTACCGGGGTAACTTCGGTTTGGCGGGGGGGAGTTGTGACATGGCAGTTCTAAATGCATGTCACATGTTTAAGTTATATTTATATTATATATTTAATATTCCAAAGCCCCGTAGCTTATAGGAATTAATTATAAGGCTCACTCGGAATCCAGATAGGCTAGACCGTGAGGAAGGAGTACGCACTCCAGCAAGATACGCATAAACACACAAGCACACAATCACTATCCTTATAACAGTCCTGTAAATAATTATCCGGTAGTTGAAGTTGAATCTTGAAGTAGTTGAGTGAGGTCCTGCTATAAATCCTGTTCCTTATGTCCTGGAGAAGGTGATCGTAGAAAGTGGCAGTAGTGGTAGCACATGTAATATTGGACAGCGTCGACAACCAGTAAACATCCAGCCTCCTCCAAGAAGTAATGATCCTTCGTTGGGATAAAACCTCCTTCGAGTACCTGCAACAGTATTAAATAAATCATACTGAATATAGAATAAGAATTGAGGAAAGCAGTAGGTTGTCAAAACCTAGTTGCAGGTAAGGAGAAGGAGAGGTGAGTTGAGGTTAGGAAATTACTTCAACTAGAGATTAATGTTAAAAGAAGAAACGACGCTATTTATAAATTACCTCGGACAATCCAGCTAGATATTGACTTGAGAACAGGCATCTCCGGAACTTGGTGAGAAGAAGTAGTTGAGGAAATCTGCATACAGTGTTGATGTCGTCGTTCCCGCATGCCGCACCTGAAACAAATAAACAGACTCGAACGAACTAACATTAATACAGGGTATTGTATGGAACGAGAGTAATTTACCGTTTATGGACGTTGTTCCTGTAGAAGCGACTCCGGGTTGCTCGTATCCAGCAGTTGAGACGGTGCACGGGGACGGAGGTGTTCACTGTACGTAAACAAGACACGCACGCCGGATCGGCCGCGTCGAGCGAACGAGAGCCAACTGTTGCGCGTGGCGCATGCGCGCGGACTCGCTGATCGGTACATCGAGACGAACTCGGTGATTCCGAGTCGGGCCGTCGAGCGAGACGTTTCGGTTAAAACGTTGTTATAATTATTACCGAGAGTGATTCTATTTTAATTAATTGTTTAATTCGAGCATCTGCAGGTGAGAGTTCCTGCCTAACTCCCTGTTTCCAGCTTCCCGTCAAGCTGTGATTGTGCGTGTGTGTGCGGTAATCGCGTAGAATAAAAGATATAAATTTTGCCGCGTGAACGCGGCTGGCGACCGTGACTAATTGTTCATTGATTTTGTGTATTATTATTATTTTACTTATATTAAAGTTTCTAGCTAAATTAAAAGTGTTGTTATTTTATGATATGGGAGCCGTTCACCCTGATCCCCAGTGAACGTGTTTTAGCGTGTATATATATATATATATATATATATATATATTGTAACGGTATTAATTATTAAAAGACGTTTTGAATTAAATTAATATCGTTTAGTAAACACGAGTATTCGATATAATAACTTTTCTCGGATGATGGCCCACGGAAAATTCAGTACGGCGAAGGACGGTCAACGCTACGGTTTAGTTGGGCCGTGCTACGAGCGAATAAACGACACGTGTGAGGAAATTCTACCGCGACGTAGACGAGCGAACGAAAATCGGTACGTTTCCCGGGGTACGCGTGCTATCGCCGTCGATGAGAGGAAACGCAGCGAGCCCAAGGAAGTGGTTCGTGTGGGAATCGTGCCACGAAAGAGACGGTGCGCGACGTGCTCCGCCGTCTCTTCTTCTGTGATTTTCCTCGGTCCTTGCATCGACGAGAAAGCTACCTGCCCGACAGACGGCTAGGAGGCCTAAGGCGTAGTTGGCGTCCGGGACATTGAAAGGACGCCACATCAAGCGTAAGTCGGGATAAAATCCAATACTTCAATACAGCGTATCGCTAGCAGATCACCGTTGCCAGCGGGCAACGCGTTTGAAAACCGAGAGCGAGGGAGAAGGGACGACTCGGCCGGCGACTCCCGTCTCTCTCACTCTAATACTTGGAGGTAAACCTCGTTAGGCTTTCCTCGTGATTTAGCTTAGGACGATCCCGCCGAGGGATCGACGCGACTTCATACGAGACACTATTCGGAACTTCGCGTGACGCTTATACGACGCAAACGCACACCTTATTACATCCCTTTTATCCTACTTTAGTTGTAACTTTGATTTTATTTAATAAATCGAACATAATTAATTCTTCAACTTGAGGTTATTTACTTTTGCATGTATGTCGTGTAGAGGCGAGACTCACGCCGAGTAATGAGCATCTCGAGTTCACGTATTCGGAGGCTAAGGTAAAGGTAAGACCGAGAGACAAAGACGGAGAGCGCGGTGCTCCCCGTGTCATCATATCTGGACGGCAAGGAAAAGGCGCCCGATTTAACGGAGGTACCGATATCGCACAGTGCGGCCGAGGTAAGCACATCGGTACGCGCGGGCCGCATTGACCGCATAGAGAGAGGTAGAGACCCCATACCGTGGCCCCTATGGCCATGCTTCTAATTTCGGTCTTAATTAGAGGCAGACCCCGTTACAATATATATATATATATATATATATATATATATATATATATAGTATATATATATATGGGTGGTTCTCTGTGACATCGAAGATGAAAAAAATAAATATTGCTATAACTGTGGGAATATGTTTTAGAGGTATCCAGTAGTTCTCCTGAATTTTTTCAGATTTTTTCTGGGCCATTATTTTAAGTTACAGAGAGTCAAAATTGACATTTTAGCACTTTTTTGCATTATATGCCCATTTTCATGAATTTTTAGCTCCCAGGGGATGCATTTTTCACTAAAAACATAAGTATGACTTTTTTTGTAAAATTTTCCGAACTTTTCACTAAAAATACTTTTAAAGGCATAAATGTATGCTGTCACACTCTTGTAAGCCATTTAAACCTTAAATAGTGAAAATCAGCAATTCTGCTCCGGACTCTGGTAACCCAATACTGTTTAAAAGATGTCTTTTTATAGTCAGAAACTGCCTAAAAATTTCCAGAGTGGGTCTAAATCATTAAGATTACTTATGGTCAAAATATACGGGAAAAGTGCCCGAAAAATTAATAGAAATGTATATTTGTTGCCTTATAACGATGAATCTATTACCATGATCATTGCAAAAAAATTTATGCACTTACCTTGGAATGGTAGAAAAGTATCTCCACTTGTTTCAGTATCCATCTAATCCCCTGTAAGCTGCTAAAAATACAAATATTATTATAAAATTATAAAAAATTATTTTTTAAACATTTATAATGCTGGATTATTAGTTTTACATCCCTTACAAGAATTATAATACTAATCTGAAGGATTACTATAAAAGTATCAACATTATTATTATTATTATTCAGCAATACATTGTTTAGATTTCACAAACTTGTCACTGTCACGTTATCATATTATTCATTATAATTATATATCCGATTAATTTATATATCTTTTGTATTAAATACGTATATTCAGTTATTGTAATAATGATGTTTATATATTTATAGTAATCCTTCAGATTAGTATTATAATTCTTGTAAGGGATGTAAAACTAAAAATTCAGCATTATAAATGTTTAAAAATTAATTTTTTACATTTGTATAATAATATTTGTATTTTTAGCAGCTTACAGGGGATTAGATGGATACTGAAACAAGTGAAGATACTTTTCTACCACTCCAAGGTAAGTGCACAAATTTTTTTGCAATGATCATGGTAATAGATTCATCGTTATAAGGCAACAAATATACATTTCTATTAATGTTTCGGGCACTTTTCCCGTATATTTTGACCATAAGTAATCTTAATGATTTAGACCCACTCTGGAAATTTTTAGGCAGTTTCTGACTATAAAAAGACATCTTTTAAACAGTATTGGGTTACCAGAGTCCGGAGCAGAATTGCTGATTTTCACTATTTAAGGTTTAAATGGCTTACAAGAGTGTGACAGCGTACATTTATGCCTTTAAAAGTATTTTTAATGAAAAGTTCGGAGAATTTTACAAAAAAAGTCATACTTATGTTTTTAGTGAAAAATGCATCCTCTGGGAGCTAAAAATTCATGAAAATGGGCATATAATGCAAAAAAGTGCTAAAATGTCAACTTTGACTCTCTGTAACTTAAAATAATGGCCCAGAAAAAATCTGAAAAAATTCAGGAGAACTACTGGATACCTCTAAAACATATTTCCACAGTTAGAGCAATATTTATTTTTTTCATCTACGATGTCACAGAGAACCACCCATATATATATATATATTGGTGTGTGTATAATATTTAGCTCCATAAAAGGTTTCTGCAATTGAAATTACTGAAATCAAAATAGCAACGGCAAGTATTTTATAGATATCAACAAAAATTTTTTATTTATTTATTACGGTTTCACTTGCAATAATTTTATTATTCATTATTAAATATTCCACGTTGAATTCGTACCTCTAGACAGTACTTTATATAAAACACCTTCTATGAAGGTGTCAACTTTCGCAAGAATGGGTTCCAATCGCACTTTCAAAAATGTTATCTGATAAAAAAAACTTATTATTATTTAATTATTATTCCCATCCTATTTCTACTTATATTTTGCTTCAATTTCATAAAAAATTTCTGCAATAGAAAGTACTGAAATTAAAGCGGAATAATCGACAAGTAATTTGAATTAAATATTTATATATTTTTTTTGCTTGAACTCCATAAAGGTTCTGCAATAGAAAGTACTGAAATCAAAGCGGAATAATCGACAAGTATTTTTTACGATACCATAGATTGTATTGTATTTTAATTAAAATTTATATATTTTGCTTAAACGCCATAAAAAGTTTCTGCAATAGAAATTACTGAAATCTAAGCGGAATAATCGACAAGTATTTTTTACGATACCACAAATTGTATTTTTTTTAATTAAACTTTTATATATTTTGTCTAAACGTCTAAAATGTTTTAGCGACGTTTTTAAAACATTATAAAGCGTTTTAAGCGTTTTAAATACGTCTAGAAACGGCTTTTAGGCGTCTCCGAGACGGACAGTGCTACCTGGGATATGAAGCGGTAACACTTATTAACTAACGGTGGTGCAAGTATTATTTTATTATTTAAAAGAATAGAAAAGAAATGTTCATTTTATTAGTATTGCAGAAATTAATTTTGCACAAATTAATATCATTAGAATATTATTTATTTATTACTGTAAGACATGAGAGGGCCAGAAATGAAAAGTAATTGTGTAAGATACTTTTCATAAAAAAAATCTGTATTCAGATTGGTAGACATTTTTGCATGGTTCAAAATACTTGTGGATTACAGTTTGATTTCAGTGCTTTCAGTTGCAGAAACTTTTTACGAAGTTTAAGTAATACATATAAAAATGTTTATTTAAAATATAACTTTATGGTACGATTCAAAATACTTGTCGATTTCAGTTTGATTTCAGTTCTTTCAATCGCAGAAATCTTTTATATGAAATTTTCGTAATATTTAAAAAAATGTTTAATTAAAATTCAAAGAAATAGATAAAATAAGGGAGTTAGAATTAAAATTATTTTTTTATCAGATAACTATGTCAGATTGAATTGCAGAATTTATTTATCAGATAACAATTTTCAAAGTTTGATTAGAAGAACACAATACTTGCAGGTTTTGACACCTTCTTGAAGGTGCTTTTGATTTCAGTACTTTCAATAGCAGAAAACTATTATGGTATATAAATATTCATCGTTTCTGAGAACATACGTTTTTTAAAATTAGTTTCGATGTCCATGATACATGTTTTATTAAAATCAAAACTATGTCCTATGTTAATTGTGTGGACTGCTAAAGCGGATCCGTCATTTTTATTTTTTATGTCATATTTGTGTTCTCTGATACGGGTTTTAAGTTTACGCTTACTTGTGCCTATGTATAACGCTGGGCAATCCCCACATGGTATATATCTTATATACAATATTACAAATTTCTTTCTTTACTGTTTTATCTTTACCTAATTTAATAATACTGTTAAATTTATTAATAGTGCGATTAATCAATAGAAATTCATGTTTATTAATAAATACGTTCAGTTTCGGGGTTAGTCCCTTTAAGAATGATAAAACAATGCTTGGTCTCTGAATTTGATTTCTGTTTATTAGATTATTATTAATATTAGTGTTAATATTATATTTATGTGTGAAATTCTTTTGTTGATATGTTGATGATGTTTTTTTATTGAAAGTCTATAATTATAAAATTTTAAAGTTAAAATATTATTTTCAAGTGGATAGGTCATAGGGTCAGAGTGTTTACTTATTATATGTATACTAGTTACCGACACGGTGGCGGAGTGGCGGGGACGCACCTCGGCCAATCACGAAAGTTAAGCAGCACTGAGTGCGGTTGGCACTTGGATGGGTGACACCATTCTTGTGCGGCTTTCGGGATCGGTTAGATGTTTTTCCACACTCCACAACGTGAGCGGAAGGTGTGGAATATTCGGTTTCGGTGTTTGGGCCTACGCAAGGTGACCTGAACATCTAAACAGAATGTTTCAATACACTGGCCATCTCGGGGAAGGTTTTCCTACAAGGTTTTCCCTTCCTCACGGGCATAACCCCGTGCGAATGCGAGACGGTGGGGACCGGGATGGGAAAAATTGGAATGTTTTCACCCCCACACATAGGTGGTAGAGGTGTCCCTGTAAAAACCCGTTTAATGGGTATACGGGGTGATGAGCAAAGAGAATAAAAAAAAATATAGGTATATTAGTTGGGTTATCATATCTTGAATGTATAACAGTATCACGTTATGCATGAGGGAGCCCATATTTTCCTACAAATACCATCGCAACTTTATTACAAGTAGCTTCATTGTATATATTTTTGTCTAGTTCTTCGTTGCGTTTAATAGACTACTTATCCTTTTCGATGTGATCTTATTCTTCTTTTTCTACTTTGTGCATCATTTTATAAGCTTAAAACATGAGAGTTAATATTTCTGAATAAGCTGTCTATTTCACTTTGCAGATCTAATTTTGTAATAAAATTATTTTAGTATATTTTTCTTTTAATCGTAGCTAATTCAAGATCTAGAACATACAATTGTCCGTATTTTCGAGCTTTATTGTCTGTCTATTGTCTGGGTGCAAAGAATAAACGTTGTGATATATTTGACCAGAAGTTCTAAAAATTTGTAGTCCACTACTTGATAATTTGTCAAAATTAGTTCCGAAACTTGTAGAAGTTAAAGCATTATTATATGTTCGAATATTTTTACGAAAATTATTACTATTTTCTGATAGTCCAGTAGATAATTATTTGAACAGAACTGGATAAGGAGGATTTTCCGCCAAATTTATTTTTCCTTTATGATAACAATTAGAGAATGCTTTATCTTGCGCATATTTAAAAGCAAAATGGCAAGCGCCACAATGCTTACAAGTTTCAGTCATACCACCTAAATTATTTTCGTTAATTAATTTTTCTTCAAAAATTTTTCTTCACATTTACAATTCGGCCTACAAATTTTTATTTACTTATTAATTTTGAACATTTCTCATTAGTAAATTGGTGATTGTTAAGGGTAAATAATAAATAAATCCAATTTTTTATTTAAGTGGATAACATTTCGTCTGGCAGGTTTGCAAACCTCTTTAGGTACTGAATTCATTAAACAAATAAATAAACATTTATATCAAGTTCTACAATAATTGTCAATAAAACATTGAATTTTACCTCAATTTTTAATATAATGTGTGAGGTAAACCTCACACCGCTATTAATTTATAATTTACAAGTATGGAGGGAACTCTTGTCGAGGGGACATACCTGAAAGAAGAAAGAGAGATATTAATATATATAGTTAATTTATAAGGTTAGCGTAGAGGAAATATATATGTGAGATAGTATTAAGAATTAAATACCATACCTTTGAGGCGATGAGTCCTGGGTGATCCAACGATGCTATCCCTGCGAGTCCTGTCCTTGGAGACGATGAGTCCTGGGTACTGCCCATGGATGTTCCATTTCCCTTCGAGGCGATGAGTCCTTGGTGATCCTTGTGGTCCTGGGTCTGCTCCTTGGTAGTGTTGGTTACCAAAGGTAAATAATAAGTGGAAAGGTTAATAATAAGTACAACTAGAATATATAAGGTTAGGATAGGATGATTTATAGAGGGTAAATTATAGTAACAATAGGAAAGATATGTATAGGATATTATGTATAGGATATGGAAATAGAGGTTAGGAAGGAAGTAAACACCGGCTACGAATCCTGGTTCGAGCCATTCTCGTCACCGATATTTGAGCACGTAAAAGGGAAGTAACTAATAGGATTTTTATTAATTTGTTGAGGAAATTGGAGGATTAGAAAAGGGAAGGAGTAAAGTAAATAAGAAGGAACGATACCATCATACCGCTACCGTTGTCTAACCATGTTTCCCACGTGGATCCAATACATCTCCCGACGACTTGGTGATGAGGAACGAGAACAGCCACGAAGACGATGATTCAACCGGCGCACTTGACACTCACGAAAAGAAGGAAAACCCGTTGACGACCATGTCAACAAAAGTCGCCCGACTCGCGTGCAATATATTCGGCCGTCTGCTTGTACACTAGGGTCAGCGCGGCAGAGAGGGGGGCGGCGCTCGCTGCTCTCGCGTATGCACGCCGCGGCACATGGTGGCGCACCGAGGAGGGGAACGACGGAATGAGCGGGAAATAGCCACATAAAACGTGTGTGTACGAGAGAGAAAGAAAACACACCTTTTGCATTGGTGGAGGCACAAGTCGGTTTCTCAACGGAATACGGGTTATTTTGCTATCCCGTCACTGAGGAGATGGAGATTGGCACAGGAATAGAAGGCGCGAACGGCGGTAATAATTATCTACCTAATCCATCCAAAGGATAATATTGGTAGACGAAACTAGGAAGAAGACGACAATTAGCACCGCGTTACGACGAACTACGAGGACGAGCGGGATACTACGAGTCCCGATCGTCATTCGTAGCTGGATAGTCTCACCGAGCACACCGAACAATTTTCTCTGTAGATCAAGTAGTATTTTTTAGTAGAAGTCGAGATAGTAGTAGTTTTGGCATTAGTCAAGCCGTTTTATATTTGAAGAATATCGGTTTTTCGTTGCGGTAGGTGGGCTGCACGGCCACCCATTAATTTAGTAAATTGAGTGTATCGTCGGGGATTTCTTGCGCGTCGCGTAGACCTCCTACGAGTCGTGCCGCCATATTAGCACGTGCCGCGAATTTTATTCTGTTCGTTTTAAGGGTTGGGGATTGTTTTATCATTTTACACCGGAATTTGTAAGATTATAGAGTCGGATTAATTAAGTAATAGTACGAGATTATCGGTGATCGGACTTGAATTGTTGAGTTTCTTTTAATTTATTAAACCTACACCTCAATAAATTACCGTCACACGTATTCGAAGGAGACAAATTTCGTCGTTGGTTTCGCCACCTCGGTATTGGTGTTGGAGCCACGTCATGAGGAGTTGAACCAGGAAGATTATTTATTACTAGGTAAGACGTGGCGCCCAGAGAAAAATATAAATACGGTCTTTACCGGATTCAATAGGCCATATATATATTACAATAAAACTTGTGACGTGTCCACTGGGGATTAGGGTGGAGTCACGAATAAAACAAAAGAACTAAGTAAACGATTGCAGGTTTATTGCACTTAATGTGCTCTCAAGTATTACACGGCAAAGCAGCGGCTTTGCCGTTCAAAAATGCCAGTCACGTTGGCCGCGGTCGCTCGCGTTCGCGCGATTGCGGGCCGTCCCGCACCTAACTACGCGTCGCGCACACACACTTCAAGGAAGCTGGATTTGGGAGGAAGGAGCACGGCTCACCTAGACGCTCGTCTCCTGGATCCCTCGGACACACACGTAGCCTTTTAAAATTGCGGTTTTTACTTCTAACAAGGTCGGTGGTCGGTCGCAGTCTGTCGATTATCGGCACGTACGAAGCGAGAGAGTTTCTTCTCTGCGTATTGCGCAGGCGCGCCTACTCTCGCGTCTCGAGTCGTGCGCGCTCGGCTCGGTTCGTACTGGCCGCTCGGGCCGTGATTTCGCTGCCTCGACGGAGATGTCGTCGACGACGTTGACTTCGTGGTGCTGGATGGCGATTGAGTAACTGCGGCCCTGCTGAGAATACTATCTGCGAGGTAAGCTTTTAAATCGTTCCTTTTTACCTCGATTTTAAGCTAAATCGAGCCCCTCGAGTTTCTTCATTGCAGGTGCCGTATATTGTCAATACGGGATCTTCGGCTCGGAGTGTCCGGACAGCTGGAGCACGTCGGCGCCCCATAACAGCCCTCAGTGAGCGAAGCCAGGTGGCGGTGAATCGTCGTCGTCCTTTGTAGTGCCGCCGAGGTAATTTATCTACTTTCCTCGGGCTCTATATAGATGTTTATTGGTGCCTGCCATAACCTCAAACTAGACCTGTCATCTCCTTTCCTTTTGATCCTGCTGACATACCTGGGAGAAGCTATGCTTGGTTATAGCTTCTCCATCCTCGTTCCTTAGTAGTCGACCAACGTGGTAATTAATTACCGTTTCAGGTACTCTGGTTGGCCGTACATCATTGCTTGAGCGCAAGGGCGCTACACTCATTCCAAGGCCTGGAGTCTTCACCTGGGCTGCTCAACATCGGAGGCTTTTCTTGGGTGCTGGAGAGGGTATTCAAGGCTGGATGGGACCTGAGGATATGGTACGGGTCATTCCTGGTGCTGGAGAAGGCATTAGGATGCTGGATCGACGGAGCAGTGTGTGTGTGTGTGCAATTGTGCGCAGTCAGGAGTCGCATCTCCTTTGCTTCGGGTTCTCCTGCTTACTACGCACTGTAAGCCTATTCCGGTTTCACACATTCGCATATGTGTGTCTATTAGGACTTAATTGGTATGTATAGCACGCTTACTTCGCATAGTAAGCTTGACAGGTGCTATACTATACCTTGTCTCGCTATTTTATTTCTAAGTGACATGTAGTATATCTACAATGTCACAAACTAAATAAAGAGGAACCGAGTAGCGTGGTTTACGGGCCATGAAAGTGAGGACCACGTTACAAATGTTACAGCCCAAGTGAGCTTCGTCGAATAACATTTGACACGAAATCAACGAGTATTTATACAAAAACAAAGCAGGTGAGTTTTTACAAACTATACGTCATAGTTTTTATACATTTATCTCTTTAAACTATATTCATAACATTTCTACATTGACGGTTTAAATGTTGAGTGTCTTCTATTCTGTCAATCGTCGAATTATGATGATTGATATGTAGCATTTCCGAAATGAGTATTATTTTATAAGATTCTTTATCTATAACATAATTAATCGGTAATTTGCACCGACCGTTCGTTGCTAGAACTCGGTGTTGACATTCGCGGATCGATAGGAATAGTGGTGCTGGAGTTTGGATGTTCACTTGGACATATTCAGGATGCTGGAGGTGGTGCTGCAAGAAGTTTTGATGTTAGGTAACATTTTAATCGTTCCTTAATAGTAAT
Organism: Theocolax elegans; assembly: GCA_026168455.1. Classification (NCBI taxonomy): domain Eukaryota; kingdom Metazoa; phylum Arthropoda; class Insecta; order Hymenoptera; family Cerocephalidae; genus Theocolax; species Theocolax elegans. The sequence goes on from CM047428.1 coordinate 53,938,721, forward strand.
TCGTTAGGCTAATTCGGCCGTTTGTTTGAGACTTCTAGCTGCAGTATCAACGGCAACCTGGGTGCCTTGGTTATTTTCTCGGGTTGGCTGAGATGCGGGTTCCATACGAGTGCTTACGGAGAAGCATTTACCTCCAGGATATCGTAGGTAAGTACAGCTGCTTCTGTAGCAATAGTATTGTGATTTGAGGTATTTCTAACCTCTAACTAACAAGGGAAGTACATGACCTCCGGGAAACGGATCTCATCCTAACTTTGGTATGTCTTTCATAATATAAAAATATGAACAAAGCCAAGTTATCTCTTGCCAATGGCCACTTTTACGGAAGTTATTCGACATCCAATAATAATAGCAGTAAAAAGTACTTCCGATTCGGTCGCTTATAACTCGAATACAAATACAGATAAACAATCGAATCAAAAACCGGAAGAAAGTTGAGTTCAAGTAGGTATGGTTTAAAAAAAAAGAAGCTCAAATTGCTTAATTTGAAGCAAAGTTATGAAGAAAATAAGAAATTGAAGATTATTAAGCCAAAAGAAACAATAAATTTTTCATATTAAATTTTGGCTTAATAATCTTCAATTTCTTATTTTTTTCATAACTTTGCTTCAAATTAAGCAATTTGAGCTTCTTTTTTTTTAAACCATACCTACTTGAACTCAACTTTCTTCCGGTTTTTGATTCGATTGTTTATCTTTATTTGTTTTCGAGTTATAAGCGACCGAATCGGAAGTACTTTTTACTGCTATTATTATTGGATGTCGAATAACTTCCGTAAAAGTGGCCATTGGCAAGAGATAACTTGGCTTTGTTCATATTTTTATATTATGAAAGACATACCAAAGTTAGGATGAGATCCGTTTCCCGGAGGTCATGTACTTCCCTTGTAAGTGTAAACACTAGGGTTAGATATCTTCTGTGCCTCCTTATATTCCCAGGGAGAATTGCATATTTTCGCAGCTTCTCTGTCCTTCTTCTTATATGTTATATTAGGTAACTTACTAATTACCCTTTACAGTGTGACGGAAATCGTCACACAATCTATTCACGACGAATAGAGTATTTAAATTCGCGAATTGCAAGTCGTCGGTGCCTTTCGTATGTTAAGGCCAACCGATGACACTTGTTTATTTTTTTACGAATGTACAATTACGCGCGCGACTATACGTAGGGATGGGAGCGCGAAAGAGTGTGTGAGTTTCTCCACTCCAATCCCTTTTTCGAGAAATTAGGCGATCGCCTAATCAGTGTATAATGATCCGTCGATCGGGACGGATTATTATATTGTATATCCGTTCTGTACTGCTCGAGAGTGCCGAGAGTGCATTCCACCCATCTCTGTAGTAGGCTCTGTGAACAGTTGTTCCGGAGCAGAGCTAAGTGCGGAGACCCGGGTGGTCGAACATATGTGTCCCGTGAAGTTTTGTGTGTGTGTGTATCAAAGGACGGGGTCATGCGCGTGTGATACCGCGGATCGCGACTCGCTCGCCACAGCAAGGGCCGCTTTCACCACCTCAACCACCGGTCGTCCCCTTGTCAAAGAGGTCGACCAGTCGCCGAGGATCGGCTGGGCCATCCCCGAGGAGCGTCACCGGTGAGTACCTGATTTCTCTATCGTGACCCTCCCCCCTCCCTTGTGTGTGTGTGTACATCGGGAGTGTGTTCGAGTACAACGGTACTCGAACAGCGGTTCCTGGGAGTGAAACCTGTCGCAGGCGAGGATCTCGATCCGACAGGTTTCCCGGGACTTCCGCCCGCGCGAAGCAACATTTGTCGCGGCACGAGGCCTGGATGGCCAATTGTTCATTAAATTAAAATAAATGTTTTATTCATTTTTATTTTAATTGATTTTGTTTATTTATTATTCTCCCCGCTCCCGCCAACATTCATTTAATTTATATATCATATCGAGGCAAGGAGGATCGCCCGAATCCTCCACACCGTTCGTCTCAGACAATTCGTGTTCCTGGCGACAGCCCGCAGTTCGCGATAACTAAAATAAATTTATTATGTGCGCGGCATTGGGCAACGCGGCCCAACGGTCTTTATTAATTATAAAAATTAATTAATTTGATCGGGTACGCGAATACCACGTCACAACAGGTACTCGGTACTAGGCTGGAGAGAGGACCTGGATCTTACAGCGAGGTCACTCTATGTGTAACCTGGGAGCGCTATCGAACCTCATAGCCTCTACTGCTGTTCCACGGTTTCTTCATGTGGTGTTGGATCCAAGGATCAGGCAGGATCAGTTTTAAGGAGTAGGACTGGTGCTGGAGGTTTATCGGAAACGATAGTGTGTGCGTCTCCTCTCTTCCAGCATATTATGGTTTGCTTGCTTGGTGCTATTTGTTATTACGTACAGTAAAATATCTAAGTGACCTGTGATGTAAGCACATCGTCACAATTGATATAATTCTATTAAGTGAAAAGACTTTTGCATGTATATTTTACTTATTCATTTTGATTAATTCTGTATATAATTAATTACAGCATATTTAAGTTCTTCCATATATATTAATCTATTTCAATTATTTTTAGTATAAAAAGATAGTATAAATTTTTTGGTCTAACCGAGTTCTAGTATTTTTAAATTTATTATGAATTACGAGCTATTTATTGGTACACTATATTTCATAGTGATATCGACATTCAAATAATTACTTGATCTTGGTAGTTGGCATTGAACATCTAGAATTTTTGTTGCTATGGTTTCTATGTTGATGTATTTCAATTAATTTATCATTAATGAAAGAAAAACATAAATTTATGCCAGGTTATTAAAATATATATTGAATTTTTTATTGTATCAAGCGAATAAGAATTTTTTGTATGTAGTTAATGTAAATACAATTAAAACAATTTTTAATTATAAAATGTCTGTTGAATTTAAGATAAAAGAATGTATGCATTGTAATTATTATTTATAATGCAATAATGATCTATTTAATGCAATTTTAAAAAGGATTTTTATTAACTTTTAACCACTGCAAACTTTGTATTAAATAAGTTTTATTACAGTTATTTTAGAACATTCTTCGAATTCTGTTAAAGAACAAGATCATTTATTGTGCAAACAGAACACCTGAAGTAATTTTTTAGTATTCTCCAAGTTTTCTAGAAAAGTGACAATAAAAAATTATTAAATTCTTAAAAACAAGGAAAACTGAAAGCATTCTTTATATAGACTATTTATTTAAATATTATTTAAATAGCTGCAAACAAGGTAACTTGTAATTTACTTGAAGTATACTTTAGAACTGGATATTCATGCATCATTTACTGAAATCTTAAAGCATACTTCTAATATGCTTAATAAAAAAAAGAATACTTTGAGTATAGCTTAAGTATATTCTGTGACGTTGCACTTTTGATTCTTAACGAGTCGTTCCCGTAGTGCAACGTGTCACTGTGGCTTACAACAAATAAATAATAATAACTAATTAATAATTATTATCCGGTAACGATTTTAATTAATTGGGCGCCAGTTACCGGTAAAACTAACATCAAGCCGATTCAGGGTCGCGGGCTCCACGTTGCCATCACGGGAAAGATGGCGGAACCACGTTGTAGGAATTTGGATATTTTACTCGGGTTATAATGAATCTCTTCTATGCAACACAGTAATTATCAACACTTTAATTATCACTAATTTTATATACAATAGTTACAAACGCTTCTAGAAATCCCGCTGATTTATTGTTCAATATTTTACATACGCGCAATTCAGTAAATCGTCGCGAAACGCTAAAGAAAATATAATAACAAAGTCGGAAAAATAATAATAAACTAGTCGGTTAAATTATCGGTCTTCGCGCGGCTATTCTATTTTACAATATCCACGGAACGTCCTCCTATCACACTCTCATACCTCACAATACGCCGTACTTCCTCACTCACCGCAATTCGAGAACTCTCCTTTTTACGGATTAACTATCTCATTCTTGAATATTCAACCCTAGGTTTCGGGTGTCTCTCGCTCCGACTGATTGTTCGACAACAAATAAATCGCCTCAATACTTTAACTTCCTTTCAACCTCAGCGGATCTCAAAATGGCTACTTTGATATTATTTCTCTCTCAACACGTCCTTTCTATACGGCGGTTGGGGAAGGAGTCTCGTCCTTCTTCTCCGTTTCATATTATCCGCTACCGATAGTGGAGCTACTTGCTCTCCCTTTCCGCTATCCTATCCGCCAGATCGGTGGTAGTAGACGTACCGATAATCGTCGGTAACGCCACCTATTTTCCTTCCAATTCCGCTAGTGTAAGTTCGCCATTTTATTTTATCCGGTATCCATACGTATTCGCCAACGCCTCCACCAATCGAACCGGGACAGCTATCTATCTCCTTTTCTCTTACATAGGTACGCGTGAGTATCAGACCGTTCGTAGTCGTTCCCCCTCTGGCGCACCGCTCTCACCTATACTCGACGTGCGCGTGCAGTGTGCGCGCCGTCACTTTCTTACTCGACGCACGCATGTATTCTATGACTGTTCTAGAGTCTTTCCATAGGACAACATTACACCGTCTTGCTGACAGTATTTGATTGCCCTGGTTTCTCCGTCTTTCGACCTTCGTAACCCCCCAGGATTAGATAGTTTTGTTCTAAATGATCCCAAGCGCCTCGGATTCGATTCGGCATTCCGATGACTTTATAAGTCACGAAAGCCGTCAAGAGTCACCTGTGGGATCGGTTTACCACGATCGGAGGCCACTTGAACAGTGTACCGAAACTCGTTACTGGGGCCCACCGCCTTACGACGGCTAGCCTAGAGTCGTAATTCTCGGTCAGAATGCGGCGGTGTTTGGCTCACCGCCGTCGTCCGCTTTCGAACATAAGCGGCATCCGGGATAATCTCGCTTCACCCGTCAAGCCTGCTTGCAACCACACACCCCGCAGAGTCCAACCCAATACTGGGGACACGCTGGCGTTTCACTTTCAACTCAGAGGTACGCCAACGTGGGGCTCGGATCCCAGTCCCTGCGTTCCAAAGTAAAGTCAACCTGGTCCAACTGTCGACATGCCGAAGCACGCCTCACTATTACTCCCCGGATCCCCGGGGAGGTTTTGCGGTAGGTGGCCTAACGTTCGAATGTCCGTGAAGGGTAAAGCATTCGTTACTCCCTTCACGAACTCTCTAAGGGATACCGTTCAAAAATCCCCTGAAAGAGAAAAAAGCGTACAAGCCAAAAGGCTTGCACGCTATAGCTTGTGAAGGATAAAACATTCGATAATCCTTCCACAAGCCTTCCAAGGGATACCGTTCGAAAAATCCCTTGAAAGAGAAAAAAGCGTACAAACCAATTAAAGGTTTGCACGCTATGGTGTTTAACATCTCCTTATGCAATGTCTTCAGTTCGGAAGTATACCACAACTCGACTTACTAACTTTATACTCAAGGATCTTTTATGATGAAAGGGACACCCTTCTGTGAGACATCCCAGCAACACTCGTCTGGATGAGAAACTACTTCGGTCTGGATGTGCCCCAAGGCAGACCTCGAAAGGCCCGCCCCAGTATTTTGACGCTGCACGTAGTACACCCCGAAGGATGTCTACTTTGATTTAGCGGCCGTCCCTTCATCCCTAGGTAGAGTCTCCCTTGACGAAGTCGCCCAGATGAATAGAATAATCGTTAACAGCGTATCTTCGACAAACTAAGCGTGTTAGTGAACCAAATATAGCAAGTTAAACAGTGAATCGCCGACACAGGCTCGACGAAACAGCTCGATTTTGAGGCGCACTAGTGGCAATCCTCTTCCTCCACTATCGTAGGAGGTCTATATCGGACTCTCGGAATTGGGGGCCGAGTCACTCACCCTCTCCCAACTCAGGAAATCTGAGAACAGGATTCCGCCAAGTACTCGACGCACGCAGTCAACATATCTCTATCTCTCTCGGCTTCGCGCGCGCACGCGGTGATCGGTGCCGTCGGCAGTTTGCCGATATTCCTACGGTGCCGCCACGGGACGGTGTATCCGATAGATATACACGGGCTACCACGATGTCGTCAGCTGCTTTGCTCGTACCTTGATCTCGTACACAGTCGGTCCCGTGCTACGTGTTGTTATTAACCGCCAATCCTTCCCTTGTATCCATCATCCACAACAAATCGAAATATTCCTTTCTATTACTCTCGCATAAACTCTCATTCACAATTTCCCGGTAATGAGAGTGGCTCGGGCCGGTATATACAACTACCGCAGTCCTAACCTTCACCTGTCACTTCTCTATATCCATCTCTCTCACACTTACTTCTCTCCATCACTTTACTTATTCACACTTACTTCTTTTCATAAATAATTAAGTGAGGCTTGCCTCACAATTCCAAAAAATCTTTCTGCTGATTGGGTTGACTTATATCGCCATGTTCAACGGAAGGAGACGGATTTCGTCATTGGTTTCACCAGCCTCGTATTGGCGTTGAAACCACGGCCTGAAGAGTTCGACCGGGAATCATATCTCCGAGTTGGTACGACCTGGCGCCCAGTAAAATTACAAATACGGTTCTTACCGAGTTGAAGTAATGTTAATTGTTGAGTAGCGTGGTATCCGGACCACGTAAGTGAGGACCACGTTATATGTGATAAACATGTTTTTTTTTTGTCGTTTTAGCAGTTTTTTATATATGTTTGTAAAAATCATACTCTAAACGTAAAGCTTACAATAGAAAAATGTTTTGTTCTTTTAAGACAGTCATTTCATACTTGTAAAAGTTTTATGTTGGATTAATAGATTTCAAGGTAATGCTGTGTAATCGATTGTAGGCAATTAGAAATAATGCCATAACTTAAACAGTTTAGATGCGATATCTCTGGAAGTGAGATCATTTTCTAATTACATTATGAATAAGTTTCCCTGTAAATTTCAGCTAAATTAGTCAACAATTTACCGAATTTCCTTAGATATATGATTACATACATACATACATACATTTTAGGAAGGTCCTTAAGTTAAGTCTAATACTCAGTAATTTCTCTTATGAGCCATTACCTAGTATATTTTGACGTTTTACACATTTTACAAAGATAAAACTATAAGGAAAATTATTTATTGTATGGAATATTTCTTACTTTCAAAATGTGTACGAAAGATCTATTTTTATTAATATAAGATGCAAAAACCGTCGTCTTTGTACATTTAACTTCATTCAAACGTTTTCACGTACTAATCAGGAAAATTATTAATATGTGTAAAAACTATTCAATAGTGAAATAATTTATTTTGTCGTGGCTCTTTATAAGACCCAAGAAACAATTTTTTTAAATTTTCAAAAACATTTGTGCATCTTTTTTTTTATTAAAGCAATTTAACTACTACTGAAGTTGAAAAACAATGGGAAATATCATTCAGGTCTGAAAAATAATTTCACGAGACGTATATAAAGTGTAATGTGCGATTTGACAGGTGAAATTTGACTATAAAAATACTACCATAAATTTAAGATCTATTTAAACAACATTAAACGCTAAAATAGAAATCTTTACAAAAATTGTAACATTCAGCTGTTTGTGTACAAAAATTACTAAAAATAATTTATAAATTTATAAAATTTAATAATTTATAAAAATGATATAGATTGATTAGAATAAAATAAGTTACACTAACCCAATTTTGTAATTAAATATGTATTTTACAATATATTAAAAAGAAACTTATAGTTTAATTTCTTGTTAATTTATTTTTGTAATTTTTTAATTATATGATACAATATTTGAAATAGTTTCAGAGATATTCTTTAGTTAAAGCATATTGTTAAAAATCATAGTATAAGAAGAGAACTTGATTGACGTACTTATGTGGCAAATAAATTGGCTAAAAAAATTTTGATAAAAATTTAGAATGATACACTTTGTTTAAAATAATTACGAAATATTAAAACGTATTACGCAAAAAATTATTATCAATTAATAAAACATTTTTTTCTAAATATAATATATAAGAAACACTTATTTTAATTGCCTTGTTTACATCTGGTAAACGAGGTTTTGAAGAAAATTAAGAATTTTATTTACATACTTTTATTGATTATTTATTTTTTATTTTATTTACACAATTTTATTTTATTTATACCCGTCAGTACGGAAAATCTGAATTCGGCGCGCAATTTATTTTTTCCCCTTGGAAGCGATAGCTGACCAAAATCTCAGTTTTAAATATAAATATATTAAGCCACCTTTTTGATGTTATTTTACTATTAGTAATAATACTGGATATATTGAAAAACAAATCATGATTTTTTTCATAATTTTTTACCAGCATTTTAAGGCGACAATTTAAAATTGCGCAGTGCTACCACTACAAAATTTGAAAACAAAAAATCTGACTTGAGATAGGTCTTTCTTCAAGCCGCCTCTCGAGGTAGGCTCTTCTCGAAGCGGCAGCCGAGATATCTCTTTCTTCAAGCCGTCGCCGAGATAGCTTTTTGTTCCTCTCAGCCGTCGATATATTGACTTTACAGAAAAAAATAGGTTTTTAGCAACTGTAATAAAAATGGAAAATGATAAAGCATTTACTTAAATGGAAAATTATGTTAATTTTTTTAAATTACGTTAGTCAGTGTCACTATCGATCATTCAGGTCACTCAGCATTGGAATAAAAATTATTGTGTACATGTAAAAGATTGCAACTTATTAAACAACTTTCAAACTTGTCACATAAATAACATATTGGTTTTATTTAAATGTTAAAAAAGATATTAAATAACTATAAGTATAGAGAATCATAATTACTCAACATTTTATTAATTATTAAATTAAGTTAAGGGGGTGCCATAGTAAAAAACAATCGACGTAGCGTCAGTAATGTAGTAAGCTGTAATGTACTAGTAGCGCCATCATCCGTTGAAAAATTATATTAATCTATAACCTCACAGTAGATGGCGCCAATAGTACATTCCAGCTATCATATTCATTCGCAAATAACCTTTGTAGATTGAATTATTGAACACAAAATATGCAGACGATGCAGGAATATTTTTATCAGAATTTTTACAATAATCTTTTTGACAACAATTGCTATACACTTTCCATGCAATTGTTTTCTGCTTTTTGATACGCATACGATGCAGGAATTTTACAACTTAATTTTTACAAACATAATTTGACATTTATTACTACATTTTCCGTGCAATCGTTTTCTGCATTTTGATACGCAGACGATGCAGGAATTTTGAAACCAAAATTATTACAATAATCAATTTAACAACTATTGTTGTAGATAATTCTATGCGATCGTTTCCTGTATTTTGTTAGGCAGACGATGCACGAATTATTACCAAATAATTTTACAATAATCGTTTTGGCAACTATTGCTACACATTTTCCATGTAATCGTTTTCTTCATTTTGATACGCAGACGATGCAGGAATTTTAAAGCCAAAATTATTACAATAATCAATTAAATAACTATTGCTAAATATTTTTACAATAATCAATTTGACAACTACTGCTATACATTTTTCATACAATCGTTGGTTGCTTTTTAAAACGCGCGCGCGGTCGAGTGGGGGATGCCCGAGACGAACAGACGCGGACGGCTGCTATTGGTGATGGCCGCAAGGCTTGAATTGACAGTGGCAAATGAGGGAAATACACCAACATACAGACGACCCGGCTTCGGTGATTCTGTGCCCGATTTGACCCTTGTTTCGGACAGGTTGACACAAAGACTGAGGGCATGGAGAGTGATCGAGGGCTGCATAGCCAGCGATCACCAGTACATCACATTCGGTCTTATGGGCAAATCACGAACGACAGGGTAGCTCGTCCCCCTCGTTGGGTCGTGAAACGGCTAGACTTAGACAAATTCGACCGACAAATGATATGCGGGGAACCACTGTCACAGGTGGAACCTCGTGGAACGACTAATCGCGACAGGGCTGAAGCGCTTGTCGGGGAAACAAGCCAGTTTCTGCGACAATTGTGTGAAGCCTCTATACCGCAAAAACGTTACGCACGCTATAAACGAGAGACATACTGGTGGATAGCCGAGATCGCGGACATCCGACGAAGTTGCCTACAAACCGCATTAAATTTCACCGAAGCATACAGACGGAGTAGGACGCGCTTGCGGTACGCCATAAATAACAGTAAAAATGAGTGCTGGCAAAGACTGACGGACGAGGTGGACTCGGATCCCTGACCAACTAGGGAGACGGGTTCCGCCGGTACCTAAGGAGGCAGAGACGATGGATAAGATTTCTCCGAACCAAATGCTTTACTTTTAGAATAAAGCAGGCCTATCGTACTCTTTGTCCACTATGGTTGGTGGAATTTCCCAGAGCACGGCCTTTTAAAATAATTAAAGGCGTTTCGTCCTCGATCTCTAGCTTGGACTCCTCAGTAAGGAACTGGAGATCTTACCTTAGACGCCTGTCGCAAGATGATATGCGACGCCAACAAGATGTTCTGCGGCTATATATATAGAAATTAGACGACGATCTCTCCAACGAGTGTAGAGAGATAGTAATTAAAGGCGTTTCGTCTCGATCTCTAGCTTGGACTCCTCAGTAAGGAACTGGAGATCTTACCTTAGACGCCTGTCGCAAGATGATATGCGACGCCAACAAGATGTTCTGCGGCTATATATATAGAAATTAGACGACGATCTCTCCCAACGAGTGTAGAGAGATAGTCGTCTCCCTCTGGTGGTGGGAAAAGCCACCAGCCCAGAGCGCGAATTTTTAGACCGTATCGCGAGTTATTTGTTACAAATTTTAACGTTCGGTAATATGTATATGTATAATAATATCGGTCTCTCCGAACCAAATGCTTTACTTTTAGAATAAAGCAGGCCTATCGTACTCTTTGTCAACTATGGTTGGTGGAATTTCCCAGAGCACGGCCTTTTAAAATAATTAAAGGCGTTTCGTCCTCGATCTCCAGCTTGGACTCCTCAGTAAGGAACTGGAGATCTTACCTTAGACGCCTGTCGCAAGATGATATGCGACGCCAGCAAGATGTTCTGCGGCTATATATATAGAAATTAGACGACGATCTCTCCAACGAGTGTAGAGAGATAGTCGTCTCCCTCTGGTGGTGGGAAAAGCCACCAGCCAGAGCGCGAATTTTTAGACCGTATCGCGAGTTATTTGTTACAAAATTTTAACGTTCGGTAATATGTATATGTATAATAATATCGGTCTCTCCGAACCAAATGCTTTACTTTTAGAATAAAGCAGGCCTATCGTAATTATTTTAAAAGGCCGTGCTCTGGGAAATTCCACCAACCATAGTGGACAAAGAGTACAATAGGCCTGCTTTATTCTAAAAGTAAAGCATTTGGTTCGGAGAGACCGATATTATTATACATATACATATTACCGAACGTTAAAATTTTGTAACATATAACTCGCGATACGGTCTAAAAATTCGCGCTCCGGCTGGTGGCTTTTCCCACCACCAGAGGGAGACGACTGTCTCTCTACACTCGTTGGAGAGATCGTCGTCTAATTTCTATATATAGCCGCAGAACATCTTGCTGGCGTCGCATATCATCTTGCGACAGGCGTCTAAGGTAAGATCTCCAGTTCCTTACTGAGGAGTCCAAGCTGGAGATCGAGGACGAAACGCCTTTAATTATTTTAAAAGGCCGTGCTCTGGGAAATTCCACCAACCATAGTGGACAAAGAGTACGATAGGCCTGCTTTATTCTAAAAGTAAAGCATTTGGTTCGGAGAGACCGATATTATTATACATATACATATTACCGAACGTTAAAATTTTGTAACATATAACTCGCGATACGGTCTAAAAATTCGCGCTCCGGCTGGTGGCTTTTCCCACCACCAGAGGGAGACGACTGTCTCTCTACACTCGTTGGAGAGATCGTCGTCTAATTTCTATATATATAGCCGCAGAACATCTTGCTGGCGTCGCATATCATCTTGCGACAGGCGTCTAAGGTAAGATCTCCAGTTCCTTACTGAGGAGTCCAAGCTGGAGATCGAGGACGAAACGCCTTTAATTATTTTAAAAGGCCGTGCTCTGGGAAATTCCACCAACCATAGTGGACAAAGAGTACGATAGGCCTGCTTTATTCTAAAAGTAAAACATTTGGTTCGGAGAGACCGATATTATTATACATATACATATTACCGAACGTTAAAATTTTGTAACAAATAACTCGCGATACTGTCTAAAAATTCGCGCTCTGGCTGGTGGCTTTTCCCACCACCAGAGGGAGACGACTATCTTTCTACACTCGTTGGAGAGATCGTCGTCTAATTTCTATATATATAGCCGCAGAACATCTTGCTGGCGTCGCATATCATCTTGCGACAGGCGTCTAAGGTAAGATCTCCAGTTCCTTACTGAGGAGTCCAAGCTAGAGATCGAGGACGAAACGCCTTTAATTATTTTAAAAGGCCGTGCTCTGGGAAATTCCACCAACCATAGTGGACAAAGAGTACGATAGGCCTGCTTTATTCTAAAAGTAAAGCATTTGGTTCGGAGAGACCGATATTATTATACTTATACATATTACCGAACGTTAAAATTTTGTAACAGATGGATAAGATTGTCGACGGTCTCTTTCCAACTCATTCTGTAAGGAGGGAGGAGACCGTTGAACGTACAAACGGAGAATGTCCTCTTTTCACGAATGCGGAGCTCAACAGAGCTGCAAACTCGTTGAAACCTAGCAAGGTACCGGGCACTGACGGCAGTGTTACCATTTAGAATTTTTCTGTCCTTTATTGTCTAATGTAAATGAAGTCATACTATGTGAGTGCAACAAAGAAAAAATACCTCTATCTGGCAACACTGACTGACGGTGTGCCGTCGGAAATATTACGTTTCGTCGTTTCGCGAGGACCGCCGGTGCTCCTCGACACATTCAACGGGTGCCTGGTGGAGGGGTTTTTTAGTAAGCACTGGAAGACAGCTCGATTGGTTCTGATTAGTAAAAATAAGGGGGACCCTGAGAACCCGTCATTCTACAGACCCTTCAACCTACTTAACACGACCGGAAAACTGTATAAACTAATAGTAAATTTTGTACACCCTCCATTGTAGGTTAAAAAAAGAAAAAATGTCGATCTTTGAGGGTCAATCCAAGTTAAACAAGGAATAAAAAATTTTTTTATTCTCAATTTGAAAAATCGTGCAACGTTTCGTCCACTGGTTTGCGGACCTCTTCAGGCACTGTTTATTAACAAAAAAACAAAAACCAAATATACAACAAAATATATAAATGAACAAAATTTCAACCACACACTTTACAACACAAAATAAAATTAAATACCTTCGAAAAAACAAAGTATACGTTTTAAATTTTACTCCATTGTAAGGTAACGTCTAAGTGAATAATAAATCAGTCAACTCGACTATATATAAATACATGTGAACATTATCAAATAATTAATTATGAGAAATAGACATACATCAATATTCCGAGCAAAACAAACTGTTACAAAATCCTTTTATAAATATTACTGAGCATTTGAGTGTCTTCCTTCTTATTTATAGTATATTTACAATTATTAATATGCAGAAAATGACTATCCATTAAAATTTGTCAACAAAAATATTAATACTAGGTCACGAAAAATAAATTGTGTTTTAGTACCAAAAGATATTGTAGTCGATAAAAAAATTAGCTACTTTTCACTCCCGTACTTTAAAAATTTCTATGAAAAATGTTCTAACATGTTAAAAAAATTCAACATAGGTACAGTGCCTAATATTAATAAAAAACTTGATAATGTCATAACATTATGTAAAGATACGACAAAAAAGCTTGATTTATGTAACGTTGTTTATAAGTTCAATTGTAATGAGTGTAATTCTTCTTATATAGGACAAACAAAACGTGCATTAAAAGATAGAATTAGAGAACACAAAAACATGTATAATAGTGATTCTGTTGTTAGCTTACATATGCTACAAAATAATCACACATTCAATTTTGACAATGTTTCTGTTTTAGACAAAGAACCCTCATATAAAAAACGTATTATTTCAGAGATGCTGCATATTAATAATTGTAAATATACTATAAATAAGAAGGAAGACACTCAAATGCTCAGTAATATTTATAAAAGGATATTGTAACAGTTTGTTTTGCTCGGAATATTGATGTATGTCTATTTCTCATAATTAATTATTTGATAATGTTCACATGTATTTATATATAGTCGAGTTGACTGATTTATTATTCACTTAGACGTTACCTTACAATGGAGTAAAATTTAAAACGTATACTTTGTTTTTTCGAAGGTATTTAATTTTATTTTGTGTTGTAAAGTGTGTGGTTGAAATTTTGTTCATTTATATATTTTGTTGTATATTTGGTTTTTGTTTTTTTGTTAATAAACAGTGCCTGAAGAGGTCCGCAAACCAGTGGACGAAACGTTGCACGATTTTTCAAATTGAGAATAAAAAAATTTTTTATTCCTTGTTTAACTTGGATTGACCCTCAAAGATCGACATTTTTTCTTTTTTTAATGTATAAACTAATGCTTAGATCAAGGCTTCTGTAGTCAATAAAAGACTGCAGGGGACTTATCGGACCGACAGTACGGGTTTCGAAAAGGGCGCCATGAGCAAGGGCGTTAGGAACAATCTTGACGAACATAACGTTAGGTGCCATGCGACCAGGCCACTAGTTTTACTGGCTACGCTGGACGTTAGGAACGCCGTCAATTCGGCGAGGTGGGTGGATATCCTGGAAGCTCTGGAAACAGCATTCCAGATGCCTGACTACCTTCTCCAGGTTCTGAGGGGCTACTTGAGGGACCGACGTCTTACTTACGAGATCACTGACGGACGAAAAGACAGACGAATAACCGCAGGAGTCGCCCAGGGTTCCATTCTGGGGCCAGACTTCTGGAACATACTACATGATAGTCTTCTCCGAATGGAGATGCCGACGGACACATCCCTCGTCGCTTACGCTGATGACGTTGCGGCCATTATCGTGGCGTGTGATACACACCTGATTCAGCTAAAGCTGAACCAGGTTATGTGTCGAGTGACTGGATGGATGAAAAACCACGGACTGCAACTTGCGTTACAAAAGACGGAACTTGCTCTTCTAACTAGGCGAAGAATCGACACGGGGATTCCGTTGACAGTCGGACGCGAACGTGTGGTGGTCCGAGACGAGGTCAAGTATCTAGGGGTGACTCTGGATATGAAACTGAGTTTCTGGCCTTACATACGCACGGTGACTAAAAAAGCACAAGAAAAGCAGATAATTTAAGATTATCTATTATAAAATATGTCATAATATAAATTTATTTTTTGTATAAATCGTTATATGTTTGTTAAGATTAAATAGCATTATAATTTAAGATAAAAAAGGAAATACCAATAATTACATAAAAATATAAGCATAGCTTGTGAGGCAAGCCTCACTTAATTAATTAATTAATAAAATAAGTAATTGTTAAGTAATTGGTATTCCGATGGAAAGAGATGAGATGGTGTAAGAGAGATGGATGTAAAGAAGTGAAAGGTGAGGTTAGGATTGCGGTAGTTTGTAAATACCGGCTCGAGTCACTGTCATTACCGGGAAATTGTTTATGAGAGTTTACGTGATAATAATAGGGAATATTTCGGTTTGTTGAGGACAATGAATACAAAGGAAGGATTGGCGGTTAGCGATAACACGTAGCACCGGACAGAATGCGTACGAGTATCAACGGTACGAGCGAAGCAGCCGACGACATCGTGGTAGCCCGTGTATATCAATCAGGTACACCGTCCCGTGGCGACACCGTAAGAATATCACACTGCACGCGCACGTCGAGTATAGGGGAGAGCGGCGCGCCGAAGGGAGAACGACTACGAACGGGCTGATACCCATACGTACGAATGTAAGAGGAAAGAAGATAGACAGCTGTCCCGGTGCATTGATGGAGGCGTTGGCAGATATGTACAGATAGCAGATAGATTAAAATGGCGAACGTACACTAGCGGAATTGGAAGGAAAATAGGTGACGTTACGGACGGTTATCGGTACGTCTACTACAACCGATCTGGCGGATAGGATAGCGGAAAGGGAAAACAACTAGCTCCACTATCGGTAGCAAATAATACGAATCGGAGAAGAAAAATGAGACTCCTTCCCCAACCGCCATATAGTACAGACGTGTTGAGAAAAACCTAGCTAATAAATAAACCATTTTGAGATCTACTTAGATTGGAAATAAGTTGAAATATTGAGGCGTTTGAAAAGCTATCGGACGATTAGTTGTAGCGAGAGATACCCGAAGGTCTAGGGTTAGATATCACGTCAGAGGAGTGATAGACTATCCGTAAAAAGGAGAGTTTTCGACTTGCGATGAGTGAGAAAGTATGGCGTTGTTGTAAAGTATGAGAGTGTAATAATAGGACGTTCCGTAAATATTGTAAATATTGTAAATATTGTATAAGCCGCGCGAAGATCGACAATTTAATCGATTTAGTGAAATGATACGAGGATTTATTATTATATTTTCTTTAGCGTTTCGCGACGAATTACTGAATTGCGCAGGTTAACTCGTATGTAATATATTGAACAATAAATCAGCGGGACTTCTGAAAGCGTTTGTAATTATTGTATATATAATCAATGATAATTAAAGTGTCGATAATTGTTGTGTTAAATTGAAGAGATTAATTTTAACCCGAGTAAAATATCCGAATTCCTACAACGTGGTTCCGCCATCTTTTCCGTGATGGCAACGTGGAGCCCGCGACCCTGAATCGGCTTGAAGTTTCTTTTACCAGTAACCGGCGCCGAAGTAATTAAAAGCGTTACCGGATAATAATTATTTAATAATTATTACTATTTATTTGTTGTAAGCCACAGAGCAACGTTGCACTACGGGAACGACTCGTTAAGAATCAAAAGTGCAACGTCACAAGTTTTTATGGTTATACTTTTATATTATCACTTTCTCTTTCTCTCGTCGAGAGTAAAAGGTTGATTTTAAAATTTGATTTTTTTGGACTATTTATTTGAACTATTGGAAAATTCGTGAATCTTATGCTTGTGTACACTATAAGTTATATGATAAATGAATTTATTGATCTCCACAAGTCAAAGACTATTCCTCACAACTCAGTAAGGCCGACTGTATTAATACCAGCCACTTTAGAAATCTCACAGGATGAATGTTTGAAAAAAGATCAAGACAAGCTAAGTAAAAATAAAAAATTAAATTGATTGTAGTATAAAATTAAAAAAACGGATAAAATAGAAAGAAAGGAAAAGAAAATTTATTGTATTTCGCCCTGAGTATGCGTAGTGGGCTCATCAGTAGAGTCCAAGCATCTCGTCTCTAGATACAGATGAATCATATAATATAAAAATTTTGAAAAACAGCTCTATTCTGACGAGGAAGACTTGGGGTATGTATGCCCTACCGATTGATATTCTATAGTATACCATACGGGCGAATATGAAGTCTTCATCTGGCAATAGTCGGTTGCAATGTTGTACAATAAATAATACCGAAATGGAGTAGTGTGAGGTGCTGAAAAAATTACGTAAACACTTAATTGTAACTCATAACTTTTTACAACATAATTGGCCAGACAATACAGCTGAAAGTATTCACTTCATACTAGCTCCCTCTTACGGTCACGTTATAACTTCTCCTATATGTTTTTACCTTTGTAAGCGTTCAAGGACGCGAAATGCAATATTCCCGGCGAGTGCGAGCATTGGGGCCGAACGAAGCGAGGCTACCAAAGCCGCACGAGGGAGAATGTTACATTCGCGTCCGCGATAGCATATACTATTTTTTAGTCCAAAGGCCGTTTAATTTATTTTCGATTTAAATTTTTAACTTCTAGAATATTGAAAACTGGGATTACTGTATATAGGAAGCGAATGTTGTGATAGGTAGGAAGGATGGCAAAGCGTGGGCGGAAACGGGTACGGGGTTATGTTATGACGGGGGAGGGGGATGTAAAATACAAAACTGATAGTTTTTTTAAAAAAAGGAAATATTTATTATAATTTAACATATTTATTATTTGTAAAATAGCGCCTATGATGTATATAATAATTGTGTGTCTCCTTATCTCTATATATGTATACATATATATCACATAGCGTACCTCTCATCATATATATATATATGGGCTATTTCACGTCAAGTGGTATGATGAAAATTTTTAATCACTCCAAATTTTGTGAACAGACTGGAAATATCTTCCAGAAGATAGAAAAAAAATTTGAGGTGTTAAAAACAATTTGCCTTAGAGTTATTCCACCATGAAAAATGGAAATTTTTCAATTTTTTAGAGAAATTACTATTTTTAAAGCCATTTATCTCAAAATCCATTGATTTTTTTGAAAATACATTATAAACAACTTTTGTTCAAAATAATCTTTAGAACTTATCTACTTGGGTTACAATTCTTAATTTTAAAATCTCGAAGAGATAGGGCACTCGAAAATATTTAATATCAAAAAAAGGCGACCACGCCGCAATCGATTTTGATCTAACACCGCTCAAAAGATCACATTTTTTGAGAGCTTTCGAATGGCTGTGGTTAGATTATTGGCCAAGACTGATAGTGTAAGTTATACGCCATAAACCTCATAAAATCACTAATTTTATGTATTTTAGGGCATAACTTACACCAGCGGTCTTGGCCAATAATCTAACCACAGTCATTCGAAAGCTCTCAAAAAATGTGATCTTTTGAGTGGTGTTAGATCAAAATCGATTGTGGCGTGGTCGCCTTTTTTTGATATTCAATATTTCCGGGCGTTCTATCTCTTCGAGATTTTAAAATTAAGAATTGTAGCCCAAGTAGATAAGTTCTAAAGATTATTTTGAACAAAAGTTGTTTATAATGTATTTTCAAAAAAATCAATAGATTTTGAGATAAATGGCTTTGAAAATAGTAATTTCTCTAAAAAATTGAAAAATTTCCATTTTTCATGGTGGAATAACTCTTAAGCAAATTATTTTTAACACCTTAAATTTTTTTTCTATCTTCTGGAAGATATTTCTAGTCTGTTCACAAAATTTGGAGTGAATTAAAATTTTTATCGTACCACTTGACGTGAAATAGCCCATATATATATATATATATATATATATAACTCTCTCTCTCTCTCTCTCTCTCACTCTCTCTCTGTAAGTATAAACCAGACGCTCTTCGTTTGCGTCCTTACTTCTTGGAGAATCTTTGCTGCCGCATTCTACCTACGGGCGTTTTTGTTTCAGAAATTTGCAAGCAACCTTATGCAAGCGACCCTGCAGCATAAATTCATATGTTTCAAGGTTTGGTTTGCATTCAATCTATTCGCAAAGTTTTATCAACAAAAATGAGGTTATCTGTCGCGGGAAGAGAGGCGGGATACCCGAGCCACGTGTTTGCATATCAACGCTCCGAGGTTGGTACGGGTTTCTCTCCAGACTTGGCAATCACCGCGGCAGTCTGCTGGCGAGTTATCACCACCCGATCGTCGAAGTGTCAGCTCTAGCTCTCTCTCTTTCTCGCATGGGAAAGATTGTCACGCTGTAATTATTACTTGGTCGAGCATTCTGACTGGCCGGTCAACTTCGCATGCGTATAACACTGAAACAATCAACTTCTACAGCCGCCCACTGCGTGCTTTGTGCTTTTATAAACTTTATATTAAACAATTTTAAATAAATCTGTAACAGCTGAAGTGATAGGTATACCGTCGACATCAGCAGCCATTCTCAAAAAACGTGGCGTGTCTCCCATTTCGCCTTCAATAACTCAGATGATAAAACGCGTTGTGTAAATCTTGTAGCGACTTCAAATCACTCGGCACGTCTAAATCAGTTGAAAGCGAAAAGCGCAAGCTTTAAACAATCTATTATGGGTTCTCAGAATGATGATTCTGTCAACCCATCTTGGTTTGCAAATTTTCAATGCAGCCTCAATGAAAATATTACCAAACTCACTGAAGAAGTTTCATCGTTACGCGCGTTGATTACTGACATCCGCGATGCAACCCAGAAAGAGATAGCTTCCCTTCGCAACGATTTTAATCTCCAATGTGAGTCTAAAATTATTATCGACGCTTGTGAAATTAAAATATCCGGTGTGCCACTAGAAATTGATTTGTCACTTGAACAAATAGTTCATCGAATATTGCAGTAAAGAAGAGCCCAACGTGACGGATATCACTTCTCCAGTTGTGAATAAAAAAGACACCACTATTGTGGTCAAATTGTCCTCGCCCTCGGTTAGAGACCTTATTATTTCTAAAACGTCAGGGGGGGTAATACAAAGGTTTATGTCTTGCCCTTATGGCCGCGCGAAAGATACCTATTAGAAAAATCTGCTAGGCAACTTGCACGAGAGAAAGGCTACCTTCGACCTTTTGTTCGAAACTTAATTGTCTATGTGCGTAAATCAATGAAATCACCTTTTATACAGATTCGAAATCAGCAGGACTTTATCTCTCTTCCTTCGTTATGAAGCCGCGCAGGGCATTCTCGAGCTGAACCAGCAAATAAATCTATTGTAGTTGGTCACATTAATATAAATCGATTGTTAACTAATTTTAATTTTTTAGAGGACAGGTGTGCAGATAAAAATCTTATATTATATTAAATTGGATCGACTTTTGGTCTCCGGTTCTCCGGTTCTCCGGTTTTTTAAAAATGCATTTTTATAGTTTCAAAGTTTTATTTTAATTGGACTTTACACTTTTGGGCCTTACATTTTTTGGACCTTACATTTTTGGGCCTTATAAATTTTGGGCCTTACATTATTGGCAACGGAATTGTAAAGTTTTATTTTAATTGGACTTTACAATTTTAGGCCTTACATTTTGAGCCTTACATTTTTGTCCTCATAAATTTTGGGCCTTATATTTTTGGGTCTTACATTTTGGGCCTTATATTTTTGGACCTTATAGTTTTTTTTTAAACAAATAGATATCAATTACTATGTCGATATTATTACCAGAAAATTATCTTAATAACAATAAGTAAAATAACATTTGATTACGTAATTAAAATTAATAAAATTTCAACACTGGAACATACAATAAATCAAATTAATTTTTATTGTTTATTTTACAAACTTATTTTTGCAAAAATTTCAAATTACAATTATTATGTTATTAAATTAAATTACAATTATTATGTTACAATTGTACTCTATTCACTTGTATATTTCATAAAATATATTTTTTTCAATATATCGTTTTTATTGTTTATATAATTTATAAATTCATTAAATATTAAATGTATAATTAATTAAACATTAGATAAAATATTCAAATAAATAATACTGTTTTTAAAATGCCATTAAGAAGATTTATATCCAATATGCATATTGTCACATATTATTGATATTATATATGTTATATCTGTAACAAAAACATTTTTATTATTAATTATAAATAAATTGACAAAGTCAAAACTATACCTTTTAACTTAATCATTAAGAAATACTACTGCATTTTTGATTATTTCGATAGTCTTAATAAGCTAATCAGGATACTGTAATAAAAAAAGACTTATTGTATTTCAAACAATAATAATTTAAAATGAAAATTAGATAATTTTATAATATACCTTGTGACTTTAATCGTATGGAATGCCATTAGGAATATAATATTTTATTGATATAATATTAATTGGAATGCTGCTGCCGTTTGTTATTTTTATTCAGCGCTGCATTCATTGGAATGCTGCTGCCCTTTGTTTTTTTTTATTCAGCGCTGCATTTATTGGAATTATGAGTGTCAAACTACTAGCAAAGAATTTGTGCAAATATTGGCCCATTAGATGGAAAGTTTGGCCCTCTTTGTGCAAAGGTTGGCCCAGATTGTTTAAATGTTGGCCCATTTACAGAAAAGATTATTACAACATATTATTTACAACATATTACTATTGCAATATTAGATATTATCAACGCAATTAAGTGCGCCTTAATTTAAGAAATTGCATGTGAAAAACAATTTTTTACTGGTTGAAAAATTTATTCCATTATCAATACAAAATGTTCCTAAATTGGCCAAAAGTGGGCTAAAGTTTGCCAAAACTGGAAAAATGTTCCAAATATTTCAATGTTGGTAAACATCGGCCCACTTTTGGCGCAAGTTGGCCCACTTTTAGCATACTTTGGAGCATTTTCATCGAAAATGTATTTCCACTAGGGTATATATAATATTAGTATTTATAAAATATTAAATTTATATTAACTATATTTCATTCATTACATTGAAGCTACTTTCTTATAAACACTGTTTTCTAATAATTTATATTTTATTTTTTTCAGCTTTACAAAAAAATATTAATAAAAAATTTAAAATAATCGTTTAGAAAAATAAAAAAAATTATAATTATTATTAAACAATTGAAACAAATTATTAATATTATTTTTATAATTGTGAATCATTTTGTAAAATAAACCATTTTTATAATGGGTTTGACGGAAATAAAAATATTAGTTGTAAAAACGATTGAACCATATAGCGACGATGCTTCTATGTTAAATGATGAACACATATTAGAATTTAATAACATCCTTAAATCATGTACACCATTCAATATGCAAACAACTCTTTTAGTTCAAAAACAATATAATATTAACTCAGTTCAAATGAATAATGAATACATTCAATTGTTATTTTCTGGAAAATATGAAAAAGGTCATTGGATTTGTATGTATTACAATAATAGAACGATACACATTTATGATAGTTTAAATGCTAAATATTTGCAAAATGAACATAAAGTATACATCAATAGATTATTTCCAGATAGTCAACAATTAAAAATTGTTTTTGAAACAGTGCAATTTCAAACCAATAGGTATGATTGTGGAATTTTCGCGATAGCTTTTGCTGTCTCTATTGTATTTAATTTATGCCCATGCAGTTTAAACTATGATATTTCCCAAATGCGTTTACATTTACTAAAAATATACGAAACACGTAGTATTACGATGTTTCCAATTTTACAAAATATAAACTATAATATTTCAACAATACCAATCAAAAGATACATGATTCATATTTGTTGTATTGATGAAAAAAAAATTGAATTTCAATGTAGCAGAAATAAAAATAATAGAATAAAATTTTCAACAGAAATTTAATTCTGAACAACAAACAATAATGAATTTATATAATAAAGATAAAATTATTTCCGTTGATTCTATTACCCCAATGGAAATATACTATGAAATAAAAACTTATAGTTCATTTTATCAAAAAAATAAAAATAAACAATTTAATGATATAGAAATAAAACAGCTAAAAATAAAACAGCAAACTATGATAAAAAGGCAAACAATTAGCTTTATCGATATAAAAAATGAACGAAAAAAAGAAGCGTTGCATAAAAAAGAAGCTTATATGAGGAGTAAAGATAGTAATGACGTCAAAATAGAAGAAAAAAAAAAAGAGAAAACAGCAAACCATGATGAAAAGACAAAAAATGAATGGTGACGAAATAAAAAATGAACGAGAAAAAGGAGCATTACGAAAAAAAGAAGCTTATTTAAAAAGTAAAAATAGTAATGACGGCAAAATAGAAGAAAAAAAATAAAGAGAAAACAGCAAACCATGATGAAAAGACAAAATATAAATAGTGACGAAATAAAAAATGAACGAGAAAAAGAAGCATTACAAAAACAACATATTTATTATAATGAAAATACTGATCAATGTAAAAAAAATGAAAAGAAAAAAATTAAATGGAAAAAAATGACAAAGACATGGAAATACCAATCATATTGCTTAAAAAAATAAAAATAAACAATTTAATGATATAGAAATAAAACAGCTAAAAATAAAACAGCAAACTATGATAAAAAGGCAAACAATTAGCTTATCGATATAAAAAATGAACGAAAAAAGAAGCGTTGCATAAAAAAGAAGCTTATATGAGGAGTAAAGATAGTAATGACGGCAAAATAGAAGAAAAAAAAAGAGAAAACAGCAAACCATGATGAAAAGACAAAAAATGAATGTGACGAAATAAAAAATGAACGAGAAAAAGAGCATTACGAAAAAAGAAGCTTATTTAAAAAGTAAAAATAGTAATGACGGCAAAAGAAGAAAAAAAATAAAGAGAAAACAGCAAACCATGATGAAAAGACAAAAATAAATAGTGACGAAATAAAAAATGAACGAGAAAAAGCATTACAAAAACAACATATTTATTATAATGAAAATACTGATCAATGTAAAAAAAATGAAAAGAAAAAATTAAATGGAAAAATATTAAACGAAAGTAGAAAAAATGATATCGATAAATTAGTATAAAACCATTTACAAAAAAATTTAAAAAGACGCATATGTATGAAAAATGACAAAGTCATGGAAATACCAATCATATTGCTTAAAAAATTAAAAATTGATGAAGGAAAATTTTTTAACGTATATGATAAACCAATTAATACCAAAAAAAGTATAAATTATAAAGAATTAAATAAACGTATTTTAATTAAAAATGAACAAAATGTAAAATTAGTAAGTAAATCCAAAATAATAGGTCGAATAGCAAATGTAGATTTTGATGAAAAAATAATTATTGAAAACAATTTAGGTTATATGTCTGAAACTTGTAAACATTGTAATACTAAACATTTTGTTTTTGAATATACACTAGGTAAAGAATTTTCTAATTGTTGTCACAAAGGAAACGTAGACTTACCGAAAATGCCTCCCTATCCGGAAGAATTAAAGCAATTAGCTACAGGAATATCGGAAGATAGTATTAATTTCCGCAAAAATATTCGGCTATATAATAATGCGTCAGCTTTTGCAAGCTTTGGAGCTAATTTTGATAAGTTATCTGAATCTTAAATGAAAATGAAGCTCGAAAATATGGGCAATTGTATGTTCTAGATAATGAATTAGCTGCAGCTGAAAGAAAAAGTTTTAAAAATAATTTAGATACAAAATTAGAATTGTCAAGTAAATTAGATAGCTTAATTAGAAATGTTAATCCTTATGCTAAAGCTTATAAAATGATGTATGAGGTAGAAAAAGAAAAATTAGAATATTAGAAGAAAAATTAGATAAAAATATATATATAATGAAGCTACTTGTAATGAAGTTGCAATGGTATTTGTAGGAAAAAATGGACTGCCTACTTCAGAGCGGGATATAGTTATATATTCAAAATATGACAATCCAATTAGTATTCCTTTAATAAGTAAACACACTGATCCAATGACATACCCACTTATTTATCCAAATGGAGGATATGGATGGATGCCTAATATGAAATGCAAATATAAGTAAAACAATATTTCATGTTTGCAATTTTATAATTACAGACTTTCTATGAGAAATGGATTTAATCCATACCTTAATATGGGAAAAGTTTCTCAACAGTTTACAATTGATGCATTTGTAAAAGTTGAACAATCAAGATTATATTTTGTAAAGAAAAACCAAGATATTTTAAGAAGCGATTATTATAAAGACGTAATGGATTATTTACACAAGAAAAAAGAGTCTGAAAATATAAAAATTGGAAAAATGTTTATTTTGCCATCAAATTTTGTTGGAAGTTCAAGATTCCTAAAACAAAATTACATTGACTCAATGAGTATAGTAAATCGTTACGGAAAACCTGACTTATTTATAACAATGACATGTAATCCAA
Organism: Theocolax elegans; assembly: GCA_026168455.1. NCBI lineage: Eukaryota > Metazoa > Arthropoda > Insecta > Hymenoptera > Cerocephalidae > Theocolax > Theocolax elegans. The sequence continues at coordinate 53,964,286 of CM047428.1, forward strand.
ACTGAAAAGAAATAACTGAACATTTAAAAAAATATGAAACTGTAATTGATAGACCAGATTTAGTATTTAAGGTATTTCATCAAAAAATAAAAGAATTTAAAGAATTGGTAATTAAGCAAGGTGTTTTAGGAAATTGTATCGCCTACACTTATGTTATCGAATTTCAAAAACGTGGACTTCCTCACATGCATATGCTATAATTTTTAGATAAAAATTATAACATTAATACTCCCGAAAAAGTAGATGAACTCATAAACGCAGAAATTCCAAACGAAGATATCTATCCACGGTTGTATAATATTGTAAAACAGTTTATGATTCATGGACCCTGTGGAGAGCAAAACATGAGTTCACCTTGCATGAGTAAAGACACAAAAAAATGTACGAAAAATTTTCCAAGATATTTTAAGAAGCGATTATTATAAACGTAATGGATTATTTACACAAGAAAAAAGAATCTGAAAATATAAAAATTGGAAAAATGTTTATTTTGCCATCAAATTTTGTTGGAAGTTCAAGATTCCTAAAACAAAATTACATTGACTCAATGAGTATAGTAAATCGTTACGGAAAACCTGACTTATTTATAACAATGACATGTAATCCAAACTGAAAAGAAATAACTGAACATTTAAAAAAATATGAAACTGTAATTGATAGACCAGATTTAGTATTTAAGGTATTTCATCAAAAAATAAAAGAATTTAAAGAATTGGTAATTAAGCAAGGTGTTTTAGGAAATTGTATCGCCTACACTTATGTTATCGAATTTCAAAAACGTGGACTTCCTCACATGCATATGCTATAATTTTTAGATAAAAATTATAACATTAATACTCCCGAAAAAGTAGATGAACTCATAAACGCAGAAATTCCAAACGAAGATATCTATCCACGGTTGTATAATATTGTAAAACAGTTTATGATTCATGGACCCTGTGGAGAGCAAAACATGAGTTCACCTTGCATGAGGAAAGACACAAAAAAATGTACGAAAAATTTTCCAAAAAAATTTAATAACAAAACAACTTTTAATTCATCAGGATATCCATTATATATAAGAAGAAATGATATCAAAAAAATCAATTATAAAGGTAAATACCACAATAGAATAGCTGATAATCGGTTTGTTGTTTCGTATAATCCTTATTTATTGTTAAAATTTAATTGTCACATTAATGTCGAAGTATGCTCAACAGTCCAATGTATAAAATACTTATTTAAATAGTGTTATAAAGGACATGACTGTGCGAACATAGAAATACGTGACGCAGGTATCAGATCAAAAGACAGTTCTAATTTAACTCATGATGAAGATATTGAAAGCAATGAATATAATACTATTAGAATACCCTCTACACGAACTTTCACATACCATAATAAGATTAGCTATTCACAATGAAGATGAACAAGAAGTGTATTTTAAAGAAGGAAAAGAAACAGAAATTTAAAAAAAAATGTAGAAACGACATTAACAGCATACTTAAAATTAAATCAAATCGATTCTGATGCACGAAATTATTTATATTCCGAAATACCATTAAATTATGTATTTGATAATAATTCAAAAACATGGAATAAAAGAAAAAAAAAAAAAAACCTGTATTAAGCAGAATGTATTTAGTGAATCCAAAGGATCGAAAACGATATTTTATAAGATTATTACTTTTACATGTCAAAGGAGTATCATCATTTCAGGATTTACGTACTGTTGATGATATAGTTTATTCTACATTTTATGAAGCTTCTATAGCTAGACATTTGGTTAATGAAGATAAAGAATGGGACAGATGTTTGGAAGAAGCAACACAATTACACTTTCCTACTGCCCTTTGTGAATTATTTGCATATATTTGTATTTTTCACAATCCTATTAATGCAAGAGATTTGTACGAAAAATAGAAACACTTTTTTTACCACCCAAAATATGAACAAAATGCTGATGAAAACCTAGCATTAAACATTATTGATAAGAACCTACAATTGAATGGATATTCTTTAAATAATTTTAATTTACCCGTTATATCTACATTTATAGAAGATTATGCTGATAAATCAACAACACATAACAAAAGTTGCACATTTACTGAAATAAACGTCAAAGTAAATTCTTTAAAAAATCATAACAAAGACATTTTCGATACTATCGTGCAACATTTAAAAATTGAAGACAAAAAAAGCTTTTTTATTGATGGACCAGAAGGAAGTGGGAAAAGCTGTTTACTTAAAGTTCTAATAGACTATCTTAAATTCTCAAACATTTCATTTTTATGTGTTGCTTGGACAGGGATTGCAGCAAATTTATTACATAACGGGAAAACAGTACACACAACATTTATAAACTACCACTTAATATCACAGAATGTACTATATGTAATATTAAATCTAATTCAATAGATCCCCTATGGAAATATTTAATGTACTAAAATGTACATAAACGTACAAAAACGTATGAAAATGTACGAAAACGTGCGTAAATGTACAAAAATTTAGAAAACTGTACGTAAATGTTGAATTTCGGACAAATTGTACGGTTTTGTGCATTTTTGTACATTTTTGTACGTTTTCGTACATTTTCCTACATTTTCGTACGTTTTGATATGTTTTTGTAAATTTTTATACGTTTTCGTACACTTTAGTATATTTTTGTACATTTTCCTATGTTTGCATACGTTTCCGTATATTATGCTATATTTTCTTACATATATTAGATTTGTAGAATCACATGTCTTTTTATATAAAAAAATTTACGTACAATACTGTACTTTAATGTATATTATCGTATATACGTTTTCGTACATTTTCGTACATTTTCGTACATTTTTGTACGTTTTCGTACGTTTTTTGTACGTTTTCGTACATTTTTGCACGTTTTTGCACGTTTTCGTACGTTTATGTACGTTTTCGTATATTTTTGTACGTTTTCATATATTTTCTATTCAAATGTATTTTACTTTTGTTTACGAAATTACCTATTGATATATTTGTTTTGTCTGTCTTTTTTTCTAAAAAGGAAGTAGGTACGAATTTTAGGTAAGCGAAATAAATGTATATCCCTTTTATAATGGATTTATTACAAAATTGTTTTATTATTTTAGTCTTCTATTAATTAGAACTCTTACCCATGACACCTTTAACTAAAGAACCAATATAATGTTGGCTATTACACTTCATTATAATACATGGTTTAAAAATGTCATTACAACTTATTAATTTAATTTCGTCGTTTGTAGTATTTAAGTGAATACGCTTGATGTGTTTCACTTTAACACTGACATTATCGACAATACATGCATCTTGAACACATAGTTTCTTATAAATAATAATTACGTCACAATATGAATTACAGGCTATTTTAAATATTCGCTTAATAATTCCAAAATCATTATTCTGTGTTTGAAATATTGAATCATTTACTTTCTTACATCGTAAAGGAGAAAAAGTCGTGAAGCGACAGTCGTCTTTAATAATTTTAAAATACTGTTTGCAATCTGTTATTTCTGGAATATTTAAATAATTTTGAATATATTGCTTTGCTGTATATGAGATTATTTTACTTTTTCCAGATCCCAATAAAATACAATTTCCTAGTCTTTCTGTATACTTAAGTCTACTATTATTACATAAATTATTACAAAACTTTCGAGTCTCATCAGAAATCAAATTTCTTCTTTCTAATACTGGTAGTTGTTGATACACTAGAAGTCTATATACTATTTGTTGAGCTATCTTGTTATTACATTTTTTATTTTTCAAAATTATACGGTTTTGATTTTCGAACGGAAAAGTACTATTTGCCCAAAGAGGTCCCCAATTTAGAACTGTATCTTTTAGATGTAATAATAAATGTACATTATAGTGCATATATTTTTTACCATACAATTTTTCAAACAAATATACAAAATTAATCAACAGGATTGCTGCTTCATTTAACACGTCAGGAGTAATAGAATCTTCTAGTAAATTATTGATTGCTGCAACAAAAAGGGCCCAATGTTCGTAATACTTTTTGCGCAATACACCACGTAGACATATTAAAGAATAAAAAATTAGCCAACTAAGCCACTCTGATGCCTTCCATACGTTTCTTTCGGTAATGCTTCGAGGAATTTTTGCTATACACGATGGTGGTTTTATGTCCAGTAATCGTTGGTTAATTATATGAATTTTTTCTGGTGATCCAATATAATATTTTTCATTTGAATTTGAAAATAATATTGTTAAATACAATTCTGTTACACCTAATAAGCATGAGTGCATGAAGTCGACTATCATGCCTTTTGTAAAATTAAAGTGCTGTAAATTTATTAGAGCAGAAGGACCCCAAATTCCAGTTTCATTTTGTTTTTTACGATGAGCTTTAATCATTTTAAATCTTATAGAATCATCCGTTCGAAGAAGAGGAACAACATTCATCATAGGATACTTTCTTACACCATCAACTGCTTCTGTGGGATGTTCGCAATATGTGCATCCATAGATACCGTTAAATTTTTTCATATTTAAAATTGCACATCTTGCAACGGAGTCGACGCAACATCCCAGAGGATACAATTTACTTATTATTGTTGTTCCAAACCGATTCCATTTAAATCCTATCGAAGATAATTTATTTGCTTGTTCAACAAATGGTTGTAAAAATATTTTCATATTTGGTTCTCTTTTCGCAACCCATAATCCAACTAAAGGCATGCACTTTGTTCGCAAAAGTTGGGGTAATTCGTGAATCATTAAGTATATAGGCCAAATACTTATTCTTGAACTATCAGATGCTTGACATCCATCTGTGTTAAAGGTGTAAGAAAAATTATATGGATTTCCTAGTAAATTATTATCTTTATAATATTGTTGGTAAATTTCTCCATCAAAAATATCTTCCAACCCATCTGCTGTTAGTTTCTTTCGATGAAATCTTTCGTCAAGGGCATTTAATATATTTACGTCTGAAAAAATATTCTGCAATTGATTTTCACAATCTAATTCAATAAAAGAGGAATCAATTGATGATGAGTCAATAACAGCACCACAAGTACAAGTTACTTTAAAACTGGAATCCGTACTTCTCCCTACGTATCTACCACAAGTTGGGCATACTACGTGATTCACTATGCTTCCTATATTAATGTTAACAAAGTTTTTTAATTTGTACTTATTTAACGGAAACAAATTATTATTAAAAACGTAATTTAATATTTCAAAAATATCAAAAAGCGCGATCCATGTAAGTGAGTGTTTCCTCATTATATTTAAAAATAAAATAATCACTTCTGCCACACTTATTTTTCTGCAGTTGCAAACGTTTGTTTTAAATAACTTATCGTCGCCTTCATTACGCTGACTTTTTCTTGATATCTGAAAAACAAATTTAATAATAATTACAATTTATAATGATTTATTATTTTCTATTTTTTAATTAACTGATTGCAACTTAAAATTTGTGAATAAAATCCCAACGAAAATAATAAATGAAACAATTTGATAATAACAAAAAAGACAAAATTTCAGCACAATCCATTGAAAAGTCAAAAACCTTACGATAAGTGAGTATGAACACTGATCTTTTAAGGACTTGCCGGATTCAGATTACAAGGATCTAATTTTAGAAATGTTTAACCCTTTTTCAGGCCGAACGAATTGGACAACGGTACAGATAAACCAAATGTGATCTAAGTGGATCGAGGCATCGCTGAATTCAATTTTGACATTAGTTATGCAACAAATTGTTTAAACAAATTATTGCAAAATTAAGTTTTTTGACAAAATTGATATGGAAAATGAATTCTACGGGAAAAAATACATCCGATATAATGCTTCTATTGTCAAAACTATTGTTATTAACAAATTATTAAATATTAAAAGTCCTTGAACCACTTAAATCATATCTGGTTTATCTGTACCGTTTCCCAATTCCTTCGGTCTGGAAAAGGGTTAAAATATTAAATTAAAAATCTGAAAAAATTCATAAAAATACTTTAAAACATAACAAAGGGCCTGACGATCTTTTAGAAAAAAATAATTTTCAAAATTAATATTAAGTAAACAAGATTGGGTTGGTAATTGAATAAGCACTATTTCCAATTCAAAAGTTATATGAATATTAACAGTTTAAAAATCGAAAATGTTCACACATACTATTTAAATTACAAGAGCCTGACGTTGCAAGATTTTCAAAAATAATTACCCATTTTACATTAAGGGGACAAGCCTGGGTTGAAATTGAAAAAAAAATAGTTTATTATTAATAATTCATAATTTATTATAAAACAAATTAAAACATTTACAAATTTTTTAAACAAATTATATTATTATTAACTTTTATCAAACATTTTTTAGTTAATTTATTTGCCACATAACTATGTTAATTCATTTATAACTCTGCGTACTATGATTTTTGACCATAATGCGCTTACTCCAGGATATCTCAGGAACTTTTTCATAGAATAGGCTGAAATTGTAACAGTAACTATTTATCATTATTCTAATCCGCTTGAATGGAACAGAACTTAAAAATATTATAATCAAAAAAAATAATTTGCAAACCTATTACAAAAAATGGAAAAAATATTTAAAAATCAGATAAATTATTTTTTTAAATAACAATTTTGAGTGCTTTTAGGAATTCTGTTCCATTCAAGTGGATTAGAATGCTGTTCAATTGTTACTTTTAAAATTTCAGCCTATTCGATGAAAAAGTTTCTGAGATATCCTGCGGCAAGTGCATAATAGTAAAAAATCATAGTACGCAGAGCCATAAATTGATTCACAGTTATGTGGCTAATAAGTTAACTAAAAAATTTTGAATAAAAGTTAATAATAATTGAATTTGTTAAAAAAAATTAGTAAATATTTTAACATATCACATAATAAATTATTAATTAATAATAATAAATTTTTTTTTTAATTTTAACCCAGGCTTGTCTCCTTAATAGATAAAATGTAAATTATATATATCATAAATTATTCCTAGTTCACTATAAATAATGTTCTCGATAAGGTTTAGGAGTGAATTTAATTTTGCTAAAGACAAAAAGAGGATCTTGACTAGCGCAAGGTCAGTAAATTCTAAAAAATCCAAGATCTTTTGATTCGCATCAAGTAACAAAAATATCACAATAAATTATTCCTAGTTAAGTCACTGTAAACATTGTTTTTGGTATAATGGCTTACAATGATTTTGATTTTGCGAAAACCGAAGAGAGAATCTACTAGCCGAAGTAAAGCAAATTCTTCAAATTTAAAAAATACTTAATTAATTTACAACGGTCCGTTAGTAGGCTATGCCAAAGCTAAAATATTGAATTATCAATATCTATGGTTTCTTTATGTTATTCAAGTAGCAAAAATTTTGTTTTGACTGCTACATAAGTACAACACCAAATCTCAAAGTATTAAAAAAATTTCAACTTAATCTTTCAAAAAAGTATTGCTCGTTTAGATCAGACTTGGTGCAGTTGGCTAAATCAAATGTTCTATGCAAAAAATTGATAGAATTTGATAAAATTACCTTAAAAATAGCAATATTTGAGAACTACTAAATTTCTGTTAGAACTTACAAATTTTATCTACTTTCTGGAAGGCACTTCCAGTCTGTGCTCAAAATTTACAATGCTACTTACTTTTTCAAATAGAGTTTCCCTGTCATCGCATAAATCTTCAAGATTTGGTGGAATTACATTTTCATCTACTCTATCATCAAATGTATTGTGTTGTATTAATTGAACTTCCTGCAATGACAAGTATAAAATATTAAATTTTTCATGTGATGCAAAAATGTGCATTTTTTCTAATGATTTACAATGCTTTGTTTTAACTATTTGTGATCGTTTGTATTATTTTAAAGGCAAATAATAATATTAAGCAACAAATTAACGTTATTTTATATGGGTATATGCAGGTAAAATGTTGTGAACAAAATGTGCAGAAGGCAGTGGTCATTAAGCTAAGAGTAAATAAATTGTATTTGCATTAAATATAAAAATTATTCCCTTAAATATAAAGATTATTGATCACATTATGAGAAATAGATACATACATGTAACCTATATCTGTAGACATATTAGCTAAAAGTAAATTTCATATTTGTATACAAAGTATGCATCTTATATGATATATATATGTATATATATAAATTCTTACATTTTGAGTTGAACAGCTTTCTTCTAATGATTTATTTTTCCTCTTTTCTCTTGAATGTCGCGTACTTCGAGGTATACTTTTTTCCGAATCGATATCATAATATGTCTTATAACATCCTCTGCGACTCATGATGATATTATATTTGATTTAGTTATTTCAACCAGTTGATGATGAAAAAGAAAAATAATGCTGCTATAATAAAAATAACTGCTATAATAAACAAGCACAGAGATATATATTTTTGTTTGTACATACAGTTTGAATCTCTGCAACGGTTACTACAAATACACAAACATAACTGTAAATCAGATTCGTATGAACTATTCCATTAATGTTGTACCAATATACTTAAATCTGGAGTCGTTGTTTTTGAAAAGTGCAAAAAAGTGCAATCAAAACTAAGATTTGTTTTCTACATTCGGATTCTTTATTTATTACAATAGTTGTTATTAGTTGCTGCAAATTTTATTTTTAATTAGTTTTTATTACCAAAATTATACAAACGTAAATGATTGCAAACCATTTAAAAATGTTAAGTGCAAACTTAAAAATTTTGCTATTATTCATTTTATTCATTTTAATTACTCAATTTTAACATCAATTTTGAAATGAATCAGTTTAATATAGCAGTGTATCTGTGTATTCCGAAATGTGTAAACACCGACATAGATTTCGGAACGCTCCGTTGTGATGTTCCAAAATTCCGTATCAGCTATCGAAATTTCAAAGTACGCTTGTATAGTCAGAGATCGCCCAATTGCCGTTGAGTTCTTTGTTTGTTTAGCTTCCTTGCGTTTCTGATGATAAATATATAATTTTAACCGCAATAAAAGTAATTACTACTTATAGACTATGGCAGGAATGGAACGGAAATGAACTGACAACGAACGTGTCGGCGATCGTGTGGTGGACCGATGGGTGAACGTTCAATTAGACATTCTCTTTTAATTACATAGTTCATGGAGCATTTATTGTGCTTGAATGGACATTCTATAGACTTCAAATTATCAAGTTTAACCAGTAATTATATACACACCGGGATTGAAAGAATATATTGCGAGATTAACAAGAGTGATTCTTTCAGTGTAATTGACGGCTGTACGTGTGTAGAAATAAGAACAACATAATTATTCAACTCGAAAGTTCAAAATTTCGTCGTACAAGCAATCGAATCCTGTGCACTTCGGGATTTTCATGCAATGATTGCTCATCGCATCCTCGCAAATCTTCGGTAATTTAAAACACTCGCTCGAGGCAACGCAAGGGTATACAAGCGAAGAGAAGCCAACCGGTCGAGCACGGAATCCTTCTCCCTCGAAGTAAATAGACTTTTTAGATAGATCTTCGTTGCTTTTATCATTTTTCTCACACACACGTGCGCGCGTTCGTAGCTGTATTCTACATGATTTCTGTTGTCGGCTTAAACACCTATTGAATATATAAACGAGATATGGCTGAAAACGAAAGTGAAGCTAGCGAAAGTAATGGAAATGTCGCAGATGAGCCTCACGTGTACATCCACATACCGGCAGCAAAAACTGGTGAAAAATCTCAACGCATAATTGTACCAGCAAGCAATGTTCGCAAGTTCGACTATCAAAATTACATAAAAAACCCGAAATTGAAGGAAAAAATGTATAAAATTGTATATGAAGATGGAGAAAAAGTGTCTTGTTTCATTTTATGTGCAGGAGGTTTGTAATTTTTCTGTATATATGTGTGTGTATTTATGTATAATAAGGGTATATATGTATAGTAGAATTAAAATATATTTTTATTAATTTACATATTTTTTTAGACAACTATGATGTCACAAAAGAATTATCAAAAAAAAGGTACGCACCACCAAAATTTGACCCAGTTACAGCTAATATTTCCAAAGATTCCATTGATGATTCGATGAATGTTGAAAAGGAGAGCTTAAAACAAGCCAAGCAATCTAGGAAGGTATTGTGATATACTATATATTACACTATGTGAGTGTATTTGTTGCGTTTATCAAAGGTGCTTCTTAAAATTATGTATTTTATAGAAGGCCAAAAAAGTAAAGTCTGATGCAAATAATGAGTCATCGAAAGGCATACTCAATAAATATTTACAAGCAGAAATAAGGACAAATAATAGACCGTCTAATTCTCAAGTACAGCATTTACAGTTAAGCGAACCTGATGATGTTAATACTCCTTACGATTCAATCCCATTGACAGCTGGTGTACAAAATTTAAATTCTGTAAGTTTTATCTTGTACGAACATATTTGGCATTGTATACATTATAAGATTTAATTCATTACCATATACTTATAAATATTTTTCAATTCTATATATTTTTTAATCTGTTTTTTTAGGAAGAAAATTCAGTTTGTAATGCTTACAAACAACGGATAACATATTTTAAACAAAAATTGCAGAATAAAGAATTTGAAGCGGCAACATGGAAAAAAAGATTTGAACAGGTATTAGCCAACAAATCAAATGTTGACAAAAGTGATGATTGCAGACCAGGAGATAACTCAGGTATATGAATGTAAAAACATCTAATCTGTTGTTGCGCATTGAATAGCATGTATTTTATTGTTTTATAGAGGCCTTATTATTGGAACATTATGACAAAATATACATGTATAATGGAACGCTTGAATTCGATAATTCTACTGACGAAAGTACAGACAAAGTAATGATGTCTAACAATGTTTTATGTAATTCGAAGGCATACAGAGATGCGTTTAAGTGTACCAAACCTATTCAAGTTATTAAAATCTTATCTGTTGGCGTATATGGCCAAGAAAATCTAGCCAAACGATGTGTACGAGTGCAGAAGAATACTGACGGCCAGATATTACTTTCGCCAAAGAAGACAGAGTCCATTGAGAGAGAATATTATAAGTATTTGAGAATCAACAAATATCCAATACATTTACTGAAACGCGAATTGGAACAGTGCAATACTTATCACCACAATGCTATTTCATGTGCAAAGTTACACATGAAAAGAAAGGCAGAAGTAGAAGCAGCCTTAGAAAACTTAGAAAATGAAAACTTAGAAAATCCAAACTTAGATAATCAAAACTTAGAAATTCAAATCCCGCAAGAACCTGGTGTTGACGACTTTATTGAATAGTATAAACTTATTGTTTAGAATCTTTAGTTTATGTAAAATAATATACATTATCTTTTTATTTATTTTTTATAAATCGTTTAAGGAAATAATTTTCATTTTCAAAAAATGTTTTCGCCCAAAGAAAAATATGAGAATTATTATTTTATTTACGAATATGAATTATTCAATTTAAGAACAAAAAAATAATCATAAGAGTAAAATACATTATTTTTATTTATATTGTTTCATACAAACTTTAGTGTATATAAAATAATATGCATTATCATTGCACTTATTATTTATAAAATGTTTAAAACAAATTCCATTTGTTGAAATGTTATCTCGCTTAGATAAATATAAAAATTATAATGTTATTTTCAAATGTGATTAATACTAAGATTAACTACGAAAGCTAAGAATAAAACTATATTATTTTTGTTTATATTCTTCCACAGAAACTTTAACGTATTGTTTAAAGTAATACACCTCATTGTATTTTTGATATAAAATGTTTGTAAACATAAATTACATTATAATAAACGTTAACACGCAAAAAACATGAAAATTATTGTTTTATTTTCAAATAATACTCAAGTTAAGTCTATTGAAATAATTATAAGAAGTCTGTGTGTGCGTGTGCGTGTGTGTGTTTATGCGTATGCGTGCGTGTGTGCTTGTACATCAATATCGCTCGCCTTCATTTCCGAATTCAGGGGAAATAGTAGTTTTCGATGCAAGTGTGAAAGTGTTAATTTCCGACTCCTGTGGCATTTATCGCCCGAAAATCATCTTTCCGTGAGTGTATGCGATTATAAAATCCGTATAAGGCGTAAAATCGCATTTGTCGCCCAGTGAATCGAAAAAAATATTTTCGTTGCACGGGGGTGTAAAAGTCGATTTTGAGGCGTAAAATGCAATTTCACGCCTTCGGGGGCATAAGAAAATGAATGTGCGTTAATAGTGTCTTTTCTCGAAATACATCAACTTTGAGGAAGCTACGTACCAATGAATTGCCAGCGGTATTCGTATTATTTATGTACCAAATAAGTTTCAATAAAATGCAATAAAAAAACTACAGTTCATTCATTAATTAATTAATTGCAAAATAAAACTTATAATTATTATTGCACTACTTATATTTGCAATATACTTTTCCAATGATAAAGGCAATTTATGAATTGTACTAAAATGTACGAAAACGTAGAAAAACGTATATACGAAAACGTACGCTTTCTTACATTTATTTATATTTTCATATACTTCCTTACTTTTTCCAAATTAGCTTTATACATATTTGATGAGGCAATTATTATTTACTGAATATACGGAAACGTACAGAAACATACGAAAACGTACAAAAATGTACGAAAACGTACAAAAACGTACGAAAACGTACAAAGCTGTACATATGAAAAGGTACACTTTCTTACATTTATTTACTTTTTCGTACCCTTACGTACATCTGCTCAAATTAGCCGTATATGTTCGATAAGACAATTATTTATTAAATGTACGAAAAAGTAGTAAAACGTACAAAAACGTACGAAACCGTACAAAAATGTACAAAAATGTAAGAATTGTCCGAAATTTAACATTTACTTTTAATTTTGTACATTTTTGTACATTTTCGTACGTCTTTGTATGTTTCTGTACATTTAATATTTCCATAGGGGATGGTAAAAATTTAAAAGAAGTTCAAATTATAATATGGGATGAAATATCTATGACATCGAAATATGCTTTTGAAGCAGTCAATCGCCTATTTCAAGATATATGTAATAATAAAAAAATATTTGGTGGTAAAATGTTGGTTGTTTCAGGCGATTTTAGGCAAACATTACCAGTTATACGACATGGTAGTTATTCAAAATTCAGTTAAAAACAGTTACTTATGGCCGAATTTTATACGTATGACACTAAATGAAAATCTTCGAGTGACAGATAATGACAATTATTTTAGACAATGGTTATTAAATGTAGGTGAAGGTAAACGTTTAAATATGTATGAAGAAGAAAATGAACTGCTTGAAATCCCTCTTGATTTAATAACAAAAGAAAATGTTATCATTGCAGAAATTTTTGGAAACGAAATAAAAATAAATGATAAAGATTTAAATGATAAAGTTATATTAGCCTTCACCAACAACGACGTAATTGAAATAAATAATAAAATTTTGGCTATAATGGAAGGGCAAATTATTGAATACTTAAGTGTAGATACAGCAGAAGATGATAATGGAGAAAACTTAGATGTCATGTTACCTACAGAATTTCTTAATTCCCTTACACCTAATGGACTTCCTCTACATAAATTACAATTAAAAGTAGGTGCAATAGTAATTCTTCTAAGAAATTTAAATGTGAACGAAGGTCTTCCCTGTTGAAAAGAACCACCTGGTAAACCACGCGGTTTTACCACGTGGTTTTACCACGTGGTTTACCGCGTGGTTGGTCGTGGTTACCACGTGGTATGGGTGTAAATATGATTTTAGAATAATAGTGTAATGGATGCAAATTCGAACAACTTACAGGATTGCAATAAAGAATTATATATTTAACCGTATCATTGAAATAAGTAAGGTCAAAAACTTTACGTGGTAAAACTGCGTAGTAAACCACGTAGTAAAACTAAGGTAGTGGTTACAACGTGATGTTACTTGGGTTGTAATTAAATTATTTATTTAAATATTGTAAGATTTTAATTAAATTATATAATTAACAATAACATAAAACAATAATTACAATCCTATAAGTAGTCCAAATTCGTATTTTTTACAATTGCCTGCTAAAACAATTTTTACACTTACCACGTGGTTTTACCACGTGGTTTTACTACGAGGTTTACCCTTATCTGGGTTGGTTAAATCTTTTACGTTAAGGATAAAAGTGTAATTTAATTAAAATCCTATAAGTAGTCCACATTCTTTTTTTAGAATATTCTAAAACAATTTTTACAATTTTACAACGCGGTTTTACCACGCGCTTTTACCACGTGGTTTCACCATACGGTTATATCGCGTGAAACTTTATGGCTTTATATATTTTGTTGTTGCTAATTATATAATTTAATTAAAATATATAATTTAATTACAACCCTGGTAAAATCACTACTGGTTGTAACCACACCTTGTAAACTTTTTGACCTTACTTATTTGAATGATACGGTATTAAATATCTAATTTTTTATTGCAATCCTGTAAGTTGTTCGAATTTGCATCCATTACACTATTATTCTAAAATCATATTTACACCCATACCACGTGGTAACCACGACGAACCACGCGGTAAACCACGTGGTAAAACCACATGGTAAAACCGCGTGGTTTACCACGTGGTTCTTTTCAACAGGGTTTGTAATGGAAGAAGATTATTAGTAACAAAACTTATGAAACATTTAATTAAAGCAGAAATTATAAGCGGAAAAAAAATTGGAAAATTAGTTTTAATACCAAGAATCACTTTGTCACCATCTAAAGAAGATATACCATTCAACATGCGCAGAAAACAATTTCCCATTTGATTAGGTTTTGCAATGACTATTCACAATATGACAAATCACAAGGACAGTCATACAAACAAGTTGGTATCTATCTACCATCTCCAATTTTTAGCCATGGTCAATTATACGTAGCTCTTTCAAGAGCTAAAAGTAGAAAAAATTTAAAAATATTACTGTTAAACAATGCAAAAATAGAAAATGATACATTAAAAAATAAACACAAAATTTACACTAACAATATAGTGTTTAAAAAAGTATTGTAAATGTGTAGACGAAAATTTATACACATTTTATATAAATTTTATAAATAAATAAAAATGGAAGTATGAAAAAAAACATTAAAATATTACAACTATTGAATGATTAAAGTGAATATGCAAAATAATTAATAATTGTTTGCGCTGAAAATCATTAAAATACAATTGAAAATCGGCTGCAACATATCATATTGTAATAGACAAATCATTACATTAGTTATAAAAAATAAAAAAAATGAAATATAAGAAAAATCCATTGAAATATTACTACTACTGAATCATTAAAATAAATATGCAAAATAATTGATAATAGCCTGCCGTTCGACAAAACTTACAGACTTCAAAAAAGAATCAGAGTTTCCCAAAGTACAACGACCGAAAGTTTAATTCTTATAATAACGTATAAACAGGTATTTAAAATTATTATTTAAAAACTTAAATTTGTTAAAATTTTACAATTAGAATTATATTTGCATATATCATGTATAAAATATTTCGACAGAGCCGCCATTTAGATACAATCACTCACCCATCGTGCGTAAAAAATGATTTTCATAACACTCAATTTTATAATAACAATTACTATACAGATTCTATTAAATATCAAAATTTTTAAATATGCATTATAAAAACCATCACTTTGAAATAATACTACATTCACATACAAATTAAAACCATATATATCACAACGACAGTATTATATACCACTTTATAAAAAATGTTACCACCGCCATTAAAGAAAAATATAATTTATGAGAGTATATGACATGCTTATATTTTATGTATTCTGTAAACACATTATATTACATCAATTTATTTAAAATTACGATACCCCCCCAAATGGAAATTATTTTATGTGTGTGCATTTTAAATATGGACATATTTCACTTTCTTTCTGAACACACACCTTCTTTATAATAACCTATAATGATTATTTTTACACAGACACAATATATATATATATACTTATTTTTTACTCTTTGTCATATTTATTTTCTTTCTGTATTTAATTCTATCATTATTAGCGTCAAAATTTAACAGTATACTTTTCTTTCCTTAACTTACACTGTTACAGAGCCCTTATTATGTTACTATTAAATGGATCATGCATTGAAAAAATATATGATTCTTGAAATGTACACCTTACCAGCACATCCTCGCCGTAAGAGTCGAATACAATATTCATATGTTGGCTAACGCTGGAAGCATAAATATATTTTACGGAGCGTGTGTTACAACTATACACGAAAAATCTAAATGACTTCAGTTCAACATGTCTTGGTCTGCAGAAACGACATCAGGTTTTCATCAAATACACTATCCAAGAGCCTAACTCTCATCCAATAATGTATAAATAGTTATTTAAAATTATCAAATAAAACGAAAACATTGGAAAGTCGACACAAAACATATGGAGTTCTCGCATCTTTTCAACTCGTCTACGCGAGATCAAGATTCGAGATGCCTTTTTGAAACGATTGCCCGCTCATATACTATAAAGGTCCCCTGCAATAATGATGAAAATGGAGTCGAAATCTCACGAATGATTGACATTTGACGGATTCTTTGAATGTCACGAAATAATTGATAGTCATTAGATGATCAAGTTTTTAGTTGAACTTTATTTTCAGTTCTGTCTTTGATGTTTTTTTTAATCTATAACCTCTTTTAAAAAACCAAAATATTGGAAAGTCGACACAAAATATATCGAGTTCTCACACTCTTTTCAATCGTCTGTACAATAGTAGTTACATGTAATTTTAAAGAAATTTTGATTAATTTTAAAACTTTGGTAGTTAACTATCATATTTTGTTTATTTCTCAATTTTTTTTTACAAAAACGACATCTCAGTCACCACATTAATTATACCATAATCCTCTTCGCAATGCGCAAATTATCATTGTTGGTGTTAAGGGTAGAGTACGGTTATAAAAATATTTTTGTAATTTTTATAAAATATTATGTGAAATGTCATGTTTATAAAATATATTATAAAAAATATTCTTTTTTGATGATTTTTAACACATTCATTTAGTAAAATATTAAAATATTATCAAAAATAGGCTTAAAACAGGTGCAAATACAAAAAACTCCTTGCAGGATAAAAGTTGTCGAAGGGCTTTAATCCAAGAAAATTTAAATTTTTATGCATATATACTTCAACTTTACACAGCGAATTTGGTGTATCTATAAAAATGCAATTTCTGCCTTGATAAACCCAATTGGTTTACTAATTATTTAAAAAATGTAATGTTTTTCATTTAAAAAATGAACATAAAAATGTCACATTTAACTTTAAAGAAAAAAGGCTGTGTAACTATTTTACATATACTCATCTAAAATAAGCACGATCAAAATACAACCGAGTGAGCGTTAGCGAGCGAGGTATCTGTTGCTAGTTATGATATTATAGGTATTACGGAAACGTTTTTGTCGGAGGTTGACTCAGACGGCTTAGTTAAACTGGATGGCTTCTCGTTTTTTCGACTTGATAGGGTAGGCAAACAAGGCGGCGAAGTCGGAGTCTATTTAAAAGATAAATTTGCGAGCAAAATGATTTATGCGAGTGATCCAGTATTTGATAATACTCCTGAATTCATTATGATCGAAATAAACTTTATATCTTCAAAAATTATTTTTGCTGTTGTATATCGTAGACCTCATTCTGCTTATCCTACCCGCTTCTTTCAGATACTTGCAGCGAAATTACTTCACTACTCTCACATTATCGTAACAACAGGAGATTTTAACATTAATATGAAAAGAAATAACAGTGATACCACTTATATGCAGACTCAAATGGAAGCCTTTTCTCTTAAGTTGGTCCCTTCTGAACCTACCCAATACTCTCTTTTCCGAGATTGTTCTAGATCTGCCAATACTTGGCTAGATTTATTTATTTTCAGGGATCTAAATGCTGTAATCGAGTATAGGAAGTCTACCTCTCCATTTGCAGCTGGGCATGATTTTATTGATATTGATTACAATTTAGTTACTCCACCTAGACCACTGATTTCAATTCAAGCGCGAAATCTCAAACATATTAATGTAAATGAAATTTATAGTGACATCGTAAACTATCTCAGCGAACTCGGGGATGCCCGCACCGATTTTTTGTCTGATAGTATTGTAAGTAATGTAAATAATAATGTAAATAGTAATACTAGCCTTAATAATAGTAATAATAAAAATAGTAATGAATGCAATGTTAACTCTATACCGAATAGTATTGAAAACGTGATTTTAAAAGCCTTCGATAAGCATGCACCTGCGAAGATATTAACTCTCGGTAAAAAAAGTAAACCTTGGGTTACACATGATGTACGCCTTAAGATAAAAGTTCGTGACAAGGCGTATAAACTAGCTTCACTTTATGGTAGAGCGACTGATGCAGATAGGTATAGAGCGCTGCGACGAGAGGTATCAAACGTGTTAGATACCATGAAAAACTCACACTTTGAGCAGAAACTGAAGAGTACACCAGACGCCAAAGCTAAATGGCGCGAGCTCAAAAAATGGGTATTTTAGGACAATCGAATCCTTTGCCTACAAATTATTTCTCACTTGATGAATTAAATGCACACTATGCTAGTAGTAGTAGTCGTGACTCTGTTCTAAGCGAGGATGACCTTGAAATTGTTCTCAATATGCCGCTTGCAACTAACCTCCATTCATTATTCGAGTTCAAGGCTGTCTCGGACACCGATGTCAGCCCTCCACAGTGCTTCGTCTAAGTCCAAGAGAATTGACGATATTTCCATTCAAATGTTGATAATTGTACCATCCCCTCTTATCACACAAATTACCAAGCTTTTCAACCTATCGCTTGAACACTCCACCTTCCAGACTAAATGGAAACAAGCGTTGCTTCTTCCTTTAGCTAAAACTAGCAAAATCGAGTCGCCTAACAATACTCGCCCTATAGCACAACTGCCTGAATTGTCCAAATTACTCGAAAAAATCATCCATAAGCAACTCTCTGAACATCTTGAGGTTAATAAAATACTAGTTGACAGACAGGCTGGTTTTCGTAAGGGTCACAGTACCCAATCAGCCATGCTTGGTGTCATTGAAGACGTGCGCGAAGCTATAGACCAGCGAAAGTTATCATACTCGTTCTGCTTGACTTTTCCAAAGCGTTTGACATCTTGCCTCACGAACGACTACTGCAGAAACTCAGAAGAATAAACTGCACATACTCATGTTATTAAATGGTTTTTTAGTTATCTGCATAATCGTCATCAAGCAGTCACCGATGGTTTGGGCAATTTGTCTGAATGAAAAAAAAACCCTCTCAGGTGTTCTACAGGGTAGTG
Organism: Theocolax elegans; assembly: GCA_026168455.1. Lineage (NCBI taxonomy): Eukaryota > Metazoa > Arthropoda > Insecta > Hymenoptera > Cerocephalidae > Theocolax > Theocolax elegans. Next base: position 53,983,593 of record CM047428.1, read on the forward strand.
TATTTGGTCCATTACTCTTCTGAATATTCATAAATGGCCTACCCAATGTTCTCACTGCAAGCAAATACATGATTTTTGCTAATGATACTCAGATCTATGCGCACATTTCTCCTAGCGATATTACACATGGCATTGAACTTATTCAGAGGGATGTTGAGTCCGTAATACAACGCACAGAAAATGAAGGTTATACTGTTAGGCAGCCAGCAATATGTTAGTTCTTTAAATGTCGGTCTACTAGATAAAATTATTATTCAAGGTATGCCTATTCAGTATTCAACCGAAGTTATTAGTCTGGGCCTCTGGCTTTCTCCCTCCTTAGACTGATACAAACAAGTCAGGCAAATCTCGAAACGAGTCCATAATACCCTTCGTGCCTTGAAATTAAATAAGCATAGATTAACGCGTGACATGCGGAAACTATTAGTTGAAACCCTTATTTTCCCTCATTTTCGCTACATGAGCGCAGTCTATCATGACCTTGATACAATACGTGACCTTAAACTCTAGAGACTGCAAAACGCCTGTGTTAGATTTGTAGTAGAGAACATACCAACTTGTGATCATGTTACTCCGCATCGACTAGAGCTCGGATGGTTGTCTGCTAAACGCGCCCGCGAGTAAGTCATCGGCTCTTTAGCGTTCAATTGTATCTGTAACTCTGGACTTAAATATTGTACGTAAAACCGCAATTTCTGTTGTACGCTCCTCCCAGAACCGAGGTATGAAACAGCTCATTTCTTAATCCGCGTCTAAAATCATAAACCCATTAAGTAAAGTTGTCTTTGAACCTGATAAAATTAATGAATTCAGAAATTTCTAAGACGTGAGCTGCTCTATCGTGATAAGGTCGATTGGGAAGAGCGAATACTTAGAGAGAGAGCATAACGGTTTAGCTACCTTATCTGCACTTAAATTGTCAAATGCGTTTGTATCACTTTAGTACTTTATACAACATATGCAAGTTATAATTGTTATTTATCTATAAATGTAGCTAAAATCACTCTGTACTTCTCACTGTGCTTATCTTATACTATTTATGCGCTAAACTGTATTTAAACTGCTATTTTCAATTTTTAATTACTGTAAATCTGTAAATCTATTCAGCCAGATAGGGATATACCCCAAGGCTGCAAATATAATAAATCAAATTCAAATCAAATATCTCTTATTACATATCTCTTATTACACATCTCTCTTATTACCTTTACATTGTCGGTCTCATTGTAAACTTATTTCATTCCGCGACTTAGGCCGAGATCTTATCCTAATTTTGGTATATCTTTTGTAATGTAGAAATATGAAGAAAGCCAAGTTATTACGTACCAAAGACCACTTTAACGAAACTCATTCGACATCTAATAATAACTTCAATGAAAATTACCAATTAAATCGCTTATAATCCCGAAACTAATAGAGATACCTAAACCAAAAAACAGAAGAAAATTGAGTTCAAGTAGATACGATTTGAAAAAAGAAGCATAAATTGCTAATCTTACAGCAAAGTCATGAAGAAAATAAGAAATTGAGGAAATTTTGACCAAAATTTAATATGAAAAATTTATTGTTATTTTTAACCTAAAATTCTTTAATTTCTGAGTTTCTTATAAAGTTTTTTTTTTTCAAATTGTATCAAGTTAAACTCAACTTTGTTCTGGTTTTTCTTTGAATATCTATCTCTATTTGTTTTGGGTTTTTTTTTTTTCATGTTATTTAACGTCGCTCTATTTATGCTGCCAGGGCTAATCAGCGACGGAGGTGAACGGTGTGTCTGTAAACAAAGCACATGTAGTTGAAACAGTGGTGCTTGTGTCCATAATTACAGTTTCCTGTCCTCCCGATGGAACCACCGCGATCCTCTTTACATCTTCGCGTCCCTAACGTTCCCTATAGTTCAGATGCCCGTGCCTCTCATGCACGGACAAATGCACGAAACGCACGCGCACCTGAACTGGCGTCACATTATAGTGACACGCCGAGCCACTGAGTCGCGGTGTTTGAAAAATGCACATGAAAAAATTTTCAGAGGTACACGTCTGGGATCGAACCCACGACCCTCGGTGTGAGAGTCGGGAGCTCTACCCATGAGCCACCGCGGCTCTTTCAACATTTTGGGGTTATAAGCGATTCAATTGGGAGTAATTTTTATTGAAGTTATTATTAGATGTCGTATAACTTTCGTCAAAGTGGCCATTGGCAAGTAACAACTTGGCTTTCTTCATATTTCTACATTACAAAAGATGTACCAAAGTTAAGATCCGTTTCCTGTAGGTCATGTACTCATTTAAAAAATTGCCAAAGGTATTAGAAAATTAAATTATAGGAAGATCAATAAAAATTTTTAATACGTCTAATTTCAACAGAGCACACGTTTTTTATGTTATTAAGCTATGCTTTTCTTGCGGCTGCATAAAACTCATATATATATATATCGTGACGGAAATCAAATGAAATATTTAAATTCATAATAAATGTGAGTCGGCGGAGCCTTTGGTATATCAAGGCCAATCGACAACACTCGTTTACTTCAATTCAAGTGTACAATCATGCGCGCAACAATACGTAGGGATGAGAGCGCGAGAGTGTATCTGTGAATTTCCCCTCTCCCATCCTTTTTTTCGGGAAATTAGGCAATTGCCTATTTAGTACGTGCCGATCCGCCGCTCGATAGGGGTGAACTTTTTCTCGGTGCTGAGTTTTCTATTGTAGGCAAGGCCGAGGAAAGGCGCGTGAGGTGCGTCGGTCGATGGCGTCCAGGATTATCCTCGTGCGGTCCCGTGTGTGCACGAGTATAAGAGTGTGCTAGTAAAGGACGAGGTCGTGCGCGAGTGTGAACGCGGGTCGCGGAGTGCTCGCCGCCGCATTGGGCCGCCTGCTCACCACTACAGCCGACAAGGGTCTCCGCTGCACAGGAGACCACCGGGACCGAGATCGGCTGGGCCATCTTCGGGGCGTCGACGGTAAGTCACTTTTTATACTATCATGACCCCCCCCCCTCCCCCACCGAGTGTATGATTGAGTGAGTTACTCGGGAGTGTGTTCGGGTACATCGGTTACCGAACAGCGGGTCCTGGAAGATCCAGTCTGCCGCAGGCGAGGATCTCGATCCGGCAGACTTCCCGGGATTTCCACCCGCGCGCTTTAACATTATTGCGGCACGAAGCCAGGATGGTTAATTTGTTAAATAATATAAATAAAATTTTTCTTTTATTTTAATTTAATACTTTGAGTATCTATTGTATTCACTCCGCTCCGCCGACATAGTTATTATCTCATCTAATCGTGTCGAGGCAAGGGGGATCACCCGAAACCTCCACACCGTGCTCCCCAGCAAACTTGTTCCTGGCGACACTTGCCGGCAACCTTCGCTAAATAAATTAATTGTGTACGTGGTACTAGGCAACGCGGCCCAACGGTTAATTATTAATTATCAAAATTAATTATTATTACCAGGTTGGCGAATACCACGTCACAATATATACTTTTATTAACAATTACAAAAATAGAAATAAAATAACATAAAATTCTTAATTTTTAATATTAATATTCATAAAGAAAGTAAAAACAAAAGTTAATCGTTCTATAATATGTAATTAAATTGAAGATCAACAAAACATGACTCTACATAGCACTTGAAAAAAGGACCAAAAAAAACTTCATCAGTTAGAGGCATGAGAATTCACCGTAGAAAAAGATACAGACTATTTCTACATTGACTCTTTTGTTTTTGAGTTCAACTCCTAGTAGTCACATTACGTACAAGAATAAGTGAAAAACTATTTATCTCCGATTTACCTTGAAAAATAAGTTTAAAAACAAATCCCAGGCCACAGTTAAAACTTTCTTTGAAAGTTTTGAAATTTGTAGGTTATTACGTACTTTTTCGTTACTCGGTATACAAAACTTTTATTTATAAATTTTCAAGTATTGTATATATCATAATCACTCTCCCTGGTGTTAATCTTGAAAGTTATATGCGATCTGGCGGAGGCAAAGGAAAAAAAAATCTTAAAAAGACAGATTTTTTTTTGTAAAAAGCAACGTTTCGTTGGCGTGGTCTGCCAACATCTTCAGGCTTTAATCGGATTATCGATGCGTCGATGCGGCGATCATTTAACGCATCAATAATCCGCTTGGTAGACCACGCCAATGAAACGTTGCTTTTTACAAAAAAAAATCTGTCTTTTTAAGACTTTTTTTCTTTTGCCTCCGCCAGGTTGCATATAAGTTTCAAGATTATAAATTTTCTGGTGTAAAAAAATAACTTTTTCGGTTAACTGTAATTGTTTACTTTGCTAGATGTAAAAATCAAACATGAATTACGTATTACTCGAAGTTATCAGAATATGAACATTCTCCTTTAAAGGATTGCGTTTTAAATAATTATATTACGATATTTCTAATTGTAGAATCCTATAACTATATGCACATATATAATATATCCATTTAATAAATTGAAATTTAATTTCTTCTAGGTTCATTTTTCTCGACTGCATTTGATAGTATTGCAGAATCAATGGCATACTTAATTCCTTTTGATTATCTGCTCATGATAACGATGGGATCGTTTATTAAACTAAGGTAAGTTATATGTTACATTTTCTTGTTTTATCAAAATGAGTTTGTAATATATTTTGATGGAAAACTAAAATTTATTTATATATAAGATAATATTAGTTTTCTAGATACTTATTAATTAAAAATGGTAGTAAAATTAAATTTGATCGTTATACAAAACTTAGTTTTCCTGCTAGTTCTTTAAACTTTAAATCGGCACATGCGTTCTCACAAAAAATTGCTGTGATCTATAACTTAGTGGACAAAACAACCAATTTATTGAATAAAAGTTAATAAGTCAAAAAAGAAAATTGAATTGGAAGAAATGCTACATGTATTAAAGAATATGTGCGAACTTATCAGTTGGAATCGAATGCAGTTTACAACTAGCCTATAGTTCGAAAAAAATTAATGCTGTAAATGGTATTGATTGATTTTTGGGTAGATGATGCGAATAGCAGAATACTGTCTGGTAAGAAAGATGTTATTCGGGTGAATAGCTTAGAAGGTCATTGTTTGAAGAAGATGAGCTTTGTGTTAAAGGAATTAAAAACATTTTATATAGCCTACAAAGAAAATCCTGCTAGCTTTAGTATAAGATTCAATAATTTGTTCACAATGAGGGGTTCCACCATCAGGGAAACGGATTTCGTTGCAACTTTGAGAGCTGTTTTCTGGTACCCAAATTTGAAAGAATTCATATGAAATTCAATCTTATAGGAAGAGTGACCAGATGGCAATTTTTTTTCCTTTTCTCTCTTACGTATATTGATGTTTATTAAGCAAGAGCAACAAAGAGAAAAAATCGCCATCTGGCAACCCTGCTTATAGGCTGTTTGACAAAAGTTATATGCAGTTAACGAAAAATTGTAGAAAAAAAATGTTTAAGCTTAATGTTTAAGCTTATGTCCCTTTTGACCGCAACGCCAACAGCACTTTCGTCTGTCCTATCCTGTGCAGTCTTTTTTGTAATGCCCATACCCGGGGAAGTCATGACACCTATAAACGCGGATCCTAGGCCTTATGCGACTATTAACACATGCAAATTTAATTCTTCCTTTTAAAAGTTCTGCGGCATCTTTGGAGTCAAATTCGCAGACCGCCAGGACTAAATCGCATGCATTTGACCCGAAAATGTGAACTCTACGTTCCGCGGTATTAGCAAGTTTACGTATTATCATGAAGTGAAACGTTGGTGATACGCATGCATTGCCTGATGAGGTCCGCAAACCTAAGCGGACGAAACGTTGCTTATTAGCATTATATAAGTGTTTTTATTTATTTAAAAACCTAAACACCTGCATTGACCCTCAAGATCGAAAAATATATCAAATTAAAAAAAATGAAGGGTGCTAATTCTCATAGCAAGTTTACGGTTGATGGCGTCGGTCACTTCCTTGTCCGTCGTAATACAGTCCAGATCAAGGAACTCGAGCGTCGTCGTTGACGTCAGGTCTTTGTCCTGAGCGTCTTTTCCAAAGGCGATCTATAAGGACTTTTGGAATTTCTGCTGCTCGTTTTGCTTCGCGAGTCGCAGCAGAACTCTAACCTCTTTGGTCTTCCGTATTTGTTTTACGTTAACTTCTTACCGCTCCGGGTCCATTTTGTCCCGTATCGTCCGTGTAACGTCCGCGTACGTCTGTCCGTATGCCGGTTTGATCAGAATCGCTCCCGTCCTTTGAGCGAGCGCTCCCGATTTCAACTTTGCGGAGCGGCAGAGGTTTACGGTTAAGTGGGGTTCTGTCTCTGTACTGAGTTGGTCGCATTCGTCCTTTTCTTTTTCTTCTTATGGATAACCTTTGACCAACTCTCCGAAGATGTAGTACCTTCATCTTGAGAAGCAGCCACTTGTTTGGGTGTGGGGATCAAATTATCCCGTATCCGTTGTTGCTGAGGGGTCGCCTCAGCCATACGTTCGTCTACATTCGTCGACTGCTTACGAAGAACAGTCATTCGTTGCAGATCATACATCGCGACATCCGACGATTATTTACTGTCACTGATTCCGTTAGTTATAATGCGACTGACTTTCTTTTGGACATTAGTTTTTTTAGTCATTTTAGTTAGGCTACTGCGTATATTGAGTAACTGTTGCTACAGTGTGCTCTCCGCAGTATCCCAACTATTTAGGAATCCTCCGATGACTCGCGCGAAGTTTCCTATCGTGGTTTCCGCCACGCTAGCCAGGTTACCCACCGGCGCGATAGGGCAGCTGGGAAGCCCCTTTGACTCTCCTGATTTGGTAAGCGCAGGCAGCACTCTTATACCTGCACGTGTTTTTGTACTTATCATTTTGATTTTAAATTTTTCCCCCATTAACCCCAGTAGCGTCGATGTTTCGCCCTGAGTTCTCCCGGTAACCGAGCTCTCCTACAGTCCAGTGGCATTGACCGTTCCTCCTCTGCGACCCACAACAAGGTTCCACTCGATCGCTAGTCGGCATTACTACGGGAAACAAGATTTCACTGTTTCCAGCGTTACCACTGTAAAGGGCAGTCTACCATGTTAGCTAGGCTGGGTTCGGGCCTAAGAACTAATGGCGGCTCAGAAGTGCGTAACTGGTGTTAACGGTAGCATCCTCCAGAGGAAACACTCGGTAACAAGAGAACCCTCCTTGAACTCTTTGCCACACAGATTATAGGAGTTTTTGCATTCACACAAGACGATCTCGTTTATAGAGATGCCTTTCTTTCATAACCCGCTTAGAAAAAGGACCCGTTTATAGGGTTTCCTGCCACACAGGAACTCGATCAGGTTAGTCGGGAGTGTATGTGTTATGTATGAGTAGTTGTAAGAAACGTAGCCTACCGCTATCGGCTACACTTCAATTAATCCGTTGTCCGCGTCGCGTATTCGGTATATTAGCGACTAAGCAGAGAGATTGGATGTAGTATCTTACCTCCATTAATCTGTCTGGTCGTTCCACAATCCGCAACCTATGGACGTGCCCGGTAGCATGGAAAAGTTCTCTAACGTCCTAAGGGAGGTTCCCAAAAATCTATCACACGATTAGATGAAAATATCACAGATAGAAGACTAAATTAATTCACAGCTGATACATACAAGTATAGTCATGTGTAGCGTGACACCAAGTATACCTAAATAAAGGCGCGATTTTTATTAATTTTAAATAAATGAATTTTTATGTTACGTTATATGTTTATGTATAAAATAAAAAAATAAAACCTTGTACTGTCCATTAAGATTAAATTAATCATAGAAATTAAAAAATATAAATAATAAAATAAATAAAAAAATATTAAAACCTGTGACTACATAAATACTATATGTTAAAAATTGAGTAGAATCAAAACTGTATAAGAGAAAAAAGCAGTTAACGCAATTAAAATTATTTTTCAATCTATTAATAATATTATTACAATTTTGACTAAGTTTTCTTATGTCTTCTTTTACTTTAGTTGCATTTTCTTCTAATTTAATATGTATCATTTCAGATATGAGTCTTTTATTCCAATTACTTGCTTTATCTAAAATTAAGGTATCGTCAAAGTTAAAAGAGATATTAAAAGAAGTTATATGATCATTAATAACAAAATGAGAATCCCTCTTTTTGGTATTTAGCTTATGTTTATTAATTCTGCATTGCAATTGTCTTATTATTTTATAAACAACATTAGTCTCAAGACTCTTTTCTTATTTTTCTTTTCCTCTTACAATGATATTATTAAGATTGTTACAAATTGTAGGAACAAGTCTAATATAATGTTGTTTTATTATATTTTCAATCTTTTCATACAATACAAGTACAAATAGTAATTTTAATGTATCTAAATATTTTTTAATACTTTTATTAATTTGGTTCAATGTACTATTACTATTGGTGCATTAAATTTTATCCAACCTTTTCTTAAGATTATGGTATATAAATTTTTGCGGATAATTGTTATCACATAAAAATTGTTTAACAATTTGAACATTGAATTTGTGAATTTTTGATGAGATAATGAAATAGCTTTGTCTGCCAAAGTATATACCATAGCCCTCTTTTGCTATATAGTATGACATGATTCAACGTTTAAAAATCTACCTGAAAAAGTATCTTGTATACCAATTTATTATAATATAAGTTCTGTAAATATTCAGTTCTTTTTTTACTTTGAAGAGACGACCCTGATTTCGTCCTTGAAGAGACAAGTGGACCTCGTATTCGGATTCAATAATTATCAAAGTATATTATCGCTGTAATTTAGGCCGGGGAAACCATATTTTCGTATTTTTACAGTGATAGAATTAATTCTCCACATTATCACTTATAATGAACTTGAAATGACCTTCGGATCATATTAAAAAAAAGAAATACAGTTTCTGACATAAAAAACTCTGCTTTTTTCAGAAGCTGCAATAAAAATGCATTATTTTTAAAATAAACAAACTTGACCTTCAAATCACTTAGACCTTCACTACTTGAGATCAAACTGGACCTAAAGTTTGAATTCAGTGACCAATAAAACATAAAGATTAGTAAATTTTTCTACTCAAATGTAGTTTTTCAATTTTTACCTTCAAACCCCCTTGGCCGTAACATTATGGATCAAATAGACCGCAGATTCGTTTTTAGCGGGCCAAATTACATGGAAATATATGAATAACCGCCCAACTTCGATTGCTGATTCTGAAGTAGACCCATACTACGCAGCTCTTTCCAAACATCAGTGTTCTTAAGAGCTTTAAAAAGGCAGCTCTGATAGTACTCTGTCTTTTTAGTCTCAGTCAGTTAGTCCGCAACCTGTCTTAAAGTCGTAAATTCATCGCGTATTGTAAAGTGTATAGTGCGGATATAGCGCCTGTAACCATTTCTCGCAGCAACGCCGAGCGAGCTTATCGGTTCATCGAAAAGCGACCAATTACAAAGTCTAAGATGGTCAATGAGTTCTCCAGAGCAGATATCTTTTAAATCACGGTAAGTTAAGTTTTTTTTCTTTTGATTTAGTGGACTCATTATAAAGAATAGACGCAGTAACAATATAATGACCGTTGTGAAAAATCACAGTATATTGTCACTGTACACTATAGTATCATTGTCATCTACCAAGATAATGTCCAGCCATGTGCGCGATGTCGAAGTGTTTCGGCCCATGCTGGACTAATTGCAGTGAGAATTCAGCTGCCAGATTGCGTAAAAATCTGACATCATAACCATCCTTTAATAAATCTACATTCATATCACCCATAATACATTTGTTACTATACTCTAGGCTGGATTTTCTACGAGATTCTAAGAAATCAATAATTTTAGTAAAAGCCACTTTTGGTGGTATATATATGACAGCTACAAGTAGGAAGTACAGGTGGGGCCTTACGATCCTGAACGTCGCAAAATAAGTATTTAGGGACACCCGGTTTCCCAGGTTCTGTATCGAAATTGGACAAAATTTTACATTTCAAAATCGATTTAACATAACGTACAACTCCACCACCTTGTGCGTTTCTATCCTGCCTAAGTATTGTGTAACTCTTAATCTGAATAATATGATCCATGACTTTCAAGTCTAGCTTGGGCTTAGCAACACCAAAGAGGTCGTAGAAAGAGCCATCACAAAGGAACTGACGGATCTGGTTAATGTGTGATCTAAGAGAGTTTACATTGAGAAAGGCGGTTCGCAACCTCCCCCTGGATCCTCGATTTGACTCTCCAGCAATCTCCGTCCTCAATCAATTTTCACCCCCACTCTTGTAGTTTTTTTATTCAGTATGATTATTATTAATAGTCGTTACAACATTTTCATTTTTGGTAGCAAGATACCAACCATTGAAAGTAGGGCCTAACTTACTTAGTCAATAAACTAAATTTCTCTGTAACTCCCCCCTTCCTAGCCTTTACATAGAAATTGCCTCGCCTGTGCTAAGTGTACTTAAAGCCTAATTTCTTGGCGCTAATTTTTAAGTTTTTGAATAATAAATATTTACTTTTATCTAAGTATTGATTTATACTTTCCTTGATTTAGCCAAAGCTTTTGATATTGTTAACCATACTATTTTGTTGGATAAATTATATAGGTACGGAATTAGGGGTAAAGCGCAGAAGTTGATAAAAAGTTATCTAAGTAATAGGGAACAAAGGGTAAAAATAAATGATACATATAGTGTATATGAGAAAATAACAACTGGAGTACCACAGGGCATAATTTTAGGACCATTATTATTTATTATATATGTATTTATAATACAATCTTATCTTATGCTGATGATACTGCAGTAATATCAACAAGCAATAGTTGGAAAGAAGTAGAAACAATTATAAACTCAAATCTTAATAAAATAGAAAATTGGCTAGCACTTAACAAATTTTCACTTAATGTTGATAAAACAGTATATTTAACTTTTGTGAATCATAAGGATTGTATTTCAATAAATTTTCATATAAACATAAAAGAAACAGAATTACAAAGAGTGGAAAATACAAAGTATCTAGGAATTAGTTTTGACTGTCACATGAGATGGGATAAGCACATAGAGTATATATACAAAAAAACGAAATATCTAACTTTTATTTTTCACAAAATAGCTAAAATCATGTCCACTGATACTCTCAGAACACTGTATTATGCTTTTTACCATAGTATAATCTGTTATATATGAATAATAGCTTGAAGAGGTGCATATGCAAATAACAAATCTATAATACAAAATCAACAAAATAGATTACTTAAATAATTAATAAAAATAAATTTATAAGGGATAAAAATCCAATGAACATTGACAAACTTTTTATTTTTGAATCCCTTAGTTTTCATTATAGTACATTGCAAGAAATTTATAAAAACTCAAAAAGTATAACAAGAAATAGGAATATCCAAATGCCACGTCGATGTAGTAAAGTCAGTTCAAAGAACAGCTATATAAGAGCAGTAAGCCATTACAATACCTTACCAAACGAACTTAAAAATATAGACAATATTAAAGTAAGGAAAGCAAAATTAAAAAACTGGATCAAGACAAACGTATAAAGAATTAGTATGAATAACTTAGTAGTAAAAATTGATTGTACTGGAATAAAAATATGGTTTTGTAAGTTAATTAGTCAAAAAAATCAGGTACTTGCAAACAATTCAATAATTAATTCATTTTTAATAGATAAAAATAATAAATTTGTTAGATATGTAAATCCTGCATTGGAAGTCCTACAGGATACGGCAGTATTTGACAAATTGTTACTTAATGTTAGAACATATCTATGCGCAAATGGTAAATATAACAAGTACTATAAACGATCGCATCGCAGAATATCTGATTACGACTACAATAAAATGAAAAGAACAGAAAATATCAGCAATTTAATTCTAATTGCAATTGAAGTAATTAATATGAAGTTTCTTGAAGAGGCATATAAACTTTCAGTTGCAGTTTAAGTTGCAGAGGACGCGGTGAGTTTGAGTGATAAACAAAAAACTATACCGGATAAAACAGTGAAAAAAGACAAAAAACATCTATTTGATAAGGTCTGTGAAACTAAAATTAATCGAGTAGTTCCTGGTTTTAAATGCATAAGTTTTGTAAAAGAAACACCAGAATGTAACAAAGTTAAAGATGAATTTGTAAAAGAAAAATATGATCCTATAGAATCAGCATATACTAAAATAGACAAAGTGGCTGAAGATAATGCCACAAATATGAAGGTTACTAATCCACCAGGGAAGATCTAAACTACATTGGATCGAATAAAGCAATTTATTATTTTGATAGGGGAATAAGAGGAAAACAAATTTTTACAAATTCTGTTTACCCATTGAAACAGCAGCCTAAATACAAAGATCAAGTAGTTATAGATGATATAGTATTTACATCAGCATGTAAATGTGATTCTTCAAAACACATTATAGAGTCACTTGTGCGGTTGGACTCACTTGCCCTGCAAGACTAAACAACATCGAGAAAATTATTTATGCAAGAAACAGAAATGCGACAACAGAAACGTTCACAAGTGCTAGAGTCATGTTAACAAGATTTTGGTGAAAAATAAGGAAAAAATGTTTGAACAAGTAACAATATTAAACAATAATATGAGCATTTAAATTTAAAGTGTTCTAAAAGAAAATGTAAAAGAGTGATGCACTAAAGAGTATACTAGTTATACTGATTAAGTTGCAAAACTCTTATTAAATATAGTATTAGGTTAATTTAGTCTTAGGATATAGTGTTAAGTTCTCCGGCTCCTATGTACAGGTGCAGTGTGCACCTCTATAGGATACATTTGTTGTAAAATAGTGTAATGTCTGGAGTTAATAATAATAATAATAATAATAATGGATACTCTTGGCAAAGACAAAGCCCTCTCATATCTCGAAACGTCCAAACCGTTTGTATTAAAGACTGTTACCTTACTTTTATTAGTTAAAATTTTGTAATAGAGTTCATTACTGGAAAGCCGTACCAGCAGAGCAGAGGCACCCCCCGGACCGTCTCTGACCTTCCTATGAGTAAGCGCTGTAGTAAAATTAATGTTATCATCTAGCAAAGAAGGCAAACCAGAGCCGAGGACCGCGAAAGAATATTGCTCGTTAGAAATATTAAATCACAGATTATCAATACCACTTGAAATTACTAATCCCTCAGTTCTCGGCATGTGCCCGCCATGATTTAGCCTAGTAGAAATGGAAATACTTGGGGAGAAATTATTTTCTTATGACTCATGTAAATTTTTATTATTATTAGTCATGTTTTTACATTCCTTATTATCTGTATTACTATCATTACTATTTCCATTTCTACTATTATTGCTTCCACTTATACTTTTACTTTTATTATTATTTTCATTATTTCTATTATTTTTTTCAATGCTTCTTTTCCTTTTCCTTTTTCGCGATTTATTTAGAATTGTTGATGACAAAGAGTACTCAACATTAATTTCAGTTAAGATATTATCTTCAAAGAGCTTTTGTCTATTTATTACATTACTTTGAAAATCAAGAAATTGTTGTTTTAAATACCTGTTTTCGGCCAATAGAACGGATTGCATCTCCTTGCACTCTATCAATAAAGAGTTTCATGCAGTTACTCTCCCTTCCAAGTTCCGCAATGTAGCCAATACGCCCACGAAGTCACTACGAATCGTTGGTAAAATTATAAGCGACTCCGCCAGCGTCAAGCCTGCCTGATACGGCGAAGAGAAAGTCCGCTCCATCCGCCGAGAACACTGAGAGTTTCGCATCCTCGGGATGTGCTTAGTTTTCAAAAAAGACGAACCTAAGTTTAAGTTTAAATTGTAATTTTGAGCATCCGAAGATTTGTCAATGTCGATCGTCTTCTTCGAATTTATGCGTTGTGCCCCTTGCAACATCTGTTGCTCAGCAGACCCGCCTGCTGTAGCCTTCCTTCCTTCGTCAGGTCTTATCCCCAAGTTGGAAGTATGGAGTGGTGATCCGGGTATGTGTACGCTTGATCCGCCGACTTTTTTTGTTTTTTTTCGTGGGAAACTGGAGAAATCTTACGTAAGACGACGACGAGGGTCCGCACTCGTTGCCAGTGTCGGATTCTTACCGGCTAAAACTCCAAACTCAACGCTTTCACCTGCGCAGCCCGGAACTGTTTTTCACATTACTTCAAGCTGGGAGGCGTGTCTGTGACATGCGTCATTCGTTCCTTATTCTATCCTCCCACGTTGAGACTGCCACTTATCGTGAAACGGCCTTCCTTGCGGTTTCAAGCGCGCGCCGAAAGATGGCACAGGCTCCGGACCCCGCCATGTGAGACACTCCCTCAGCATCCTTTGATGGACAAAGAAAGCATTTGGGAGCGCTCTTGCAATTCTTAAGGTTGTGTCCAGGCTCGCCGCACTTGTAGCACGACGAGGACCTGTCCACTCCCTCACACTTCCTTTTCGTGTGGCCGAAGTCTAGGCACCGATAGCACCTTTCGACCAAGACTCGATCCCGAACGCGACAGCTTACGAAGCCGACGCAGAGATGCCGCAACGACTTCAGCTTGTCAGCGCTCTCGTGATCCAGCTTCACGATGGCTGTCTTCTGTTGACTGCGGTTTAGGCCCAAAAGCGTCACCTCTTGGCCCTCAGGCGAAGAAGTAAGCACTTTATTTAGGGCTGCTTCCACTTCGTCCCTCGTTGTGAGAGCGTCCAGGTCTCTGATCTCAAGGGTTACCCTTCGATCTCGGACTTGAACTTCTCCCATTCCTTGGGTAGCAGTACGCACTTTCTCCGCGAATACTGCGCATCGGTTTTTTTGCCTAGTCGAAGCAGGACGTCCCCCCGCCCTGTGGGCCGCACACTCAGAACCTGCGCGCCACTGTCGTCCGGGTTGACTTCCTTTCAGAGCTTCCCCAGAACTTCAGCAAACGTTCGGTCCCTCGCGATGGTAACCACCAGGGTGGATACTGGCGCCTTCTGGCGCTTTCTCCTGTCAAGAGGCGCCTGTCCCGACTTAACCGTCGGCTTCTTCTTTTCCACCACAGGCTTGGACTTGGATTGCTCCTTGTCCTTACCAGGTGGTGGCACCTTCTTACGAGGTTTCTTCTTCTTACGGCTTTTAGAGGCCTCGGGTGGGCTTTGAGGGCCCGCCCTACTACTCTTTTGAGCCTGTATCTTAGCTGTAGCCGCGATGACGGCTTTAGCAATGATGCCTCTTCTCTTAGGCCGCCAACGATTCTCGTGGCCAACTCGATAATCCTTGACTTGGCACTTGTAATCATCGACTGCTAAAGACATCTTCTTGGTTTTCCCGTATAGCTCTTGTACAAGAGTGTCTACGGTTTTCAGCCCTGTTTTGACGACCATGGAAATGTTAGGCTGCTTTGCACAAGCTGCCAACATTGCCTGAAGTTCTTTTTTCAGATGGTCGTAAGTGGAGTCGATCTCCTCCTGCGTCTTCTCCACCTTCTTGTATTCCTTACGGAACACTTCTATCTCCTCTTGAGATTCTCTGCTATAGGCAGAGATGCCGCTGATGGCGCTACCAGTGCCGGTAACGCTGCCGCTTCGTAACCTGCTTGCAGAAGACTCAGCATCTGGGATAGCGGCTGCTGTTGGGGGTTTTCTTTCGAGGACCCCGCCTCTGACGTGATGTTAGAACTAAGCGGTTTGTGGCCTCCCCCAAAATCCATGAGGCTAGCGCCGGCCACCGGGGCTTTTACCCGATCGGAACCGACGACGGGATTCTCTCCTAGTTTGGAGTTGCCCGCTTGGGGTAGTATGTTTTCATCTCGCTTGCTCATACTTCTGGTTGTACTGTTTGGTCCACGGAGATTATTTTATTTCACCTCTACCCTTCACGCTAGAGTGACGAGCATTCCCCCATCCGCTACCCGGGGTACGCGCCGCATACGGGGACAGGACACCCCGCGTGGATTATTATTATTATTATTATTATTGTTGTTATTATTGTTATTCTTAACATTGATGCTGATATTTGGTTTAGCAACTTTCGCTAATTCGGGCTTTGGGCAAATATTGTGAAAAGTCTCTCGTACGCGAATATTGAGTACATATGTAACAAGTCTGCAAGGCATCTTTTGCCGATAAACTAAATGATGTCTCCATCTAGTGGCATAAACTGGAATATCTAACCGTGACGGAGCATGAGTGCCATCGTCCCGCGGCTACGAAAAGAGGACGGAGAAGAGAGAGACAGGAAATCAAACGCACTAACCTCCAAAATTCGGTGCTCACCAGTTTCATTTCAATAAAATCAAACAAGCCCCACGAAATTCCACGAATAATATGTCGTCCTGAAGCTTGCATTAGGGCGATTGCAAATATCTGTAAGAAGGAAGGCCCAGGGGCCAAAAAGCGGCAGTAAACGTCGAATCTCGAAACCAGCTTGTCTTTCAATAATAAGATTGTTAGTCCCCAAGTACCATGACAGCTGGTCATGGGCCAACTTTTCAAGTATCTTAGAGATTTCACAGAGTTTGGCTATAGGCCTAGTGTCTGAAGATGATACCATCCTATTCGATTTGGCCAAAGGAAACAACAAAGATTTCTTCCAAGTGTCTGGATAGAATCCCAATGAACGCAGTTTGTTAAAAACAATGACGAAATGTGGAATAATATGTGGTGATAAAAGTTTAAGCATAGGCACTGAAATCCCATCATGCCCAACAGACTTAGAAGAGGCGTTAGTAATAACAGATAGTACTCTTCTCGGAGTAATAGTCTCAAAGTTGAAGGTGGGTGCGGATGGGACCAGTACCTGAGCCAGAATCAAATCTAGATGATTATGATTAAGTGGAGAGTCTGAGTATGAGATGAATGCATAATGAGTATTTAATTGTTCAACTGAGAAATGATTTATTGGTGATTGCATAGAAAAAGTAGCCAAACCAAGGTGTCTTAGCTTTTTGTAATTCCAATTAGCAGTGTGCGGGTACCCGGAAAGTCAGGTTACCCCATTCGAAAACCCGATCCATCGGGTCGGGTATGAGTCGGTTGGGCTTCGGGTTTTGCCGTAACCCGAAATTTTTCGGTCTGCTCGAATGTTTCGGGCTACCCGAAATATTTCGGACTACCCGAATGATTCGGGCTACCCGAATGTTACAGACTATCCGAATGCAACGAACTACCCGAATGCAACGAACTACCCGAATGTAACAAACTACCCGAATGCAACGAACTACCCGAATTTTTCGGACTACCCGAATTTATCGTGCTACACGAATGTAATGAACTACCCGAATTTTCAGGCTACCCGAATATTTCGGACTACCCAATGTTTCAATTCTAATTATTTATTAATTAATATTTCTTTTACTTTTAATGTAAAAAAGATAATAAGTTTTTCATAAGAATTACAAGGGAAATATAATAATAGGAAAATAAAATAAATAAATGAATAAATAAACCCTGGCAAAAATATATCTAGTTTTATCGAGGCCTCGAAAAATTCGGAATACCCGAAATACACGGTCTACCCGAAAAATTCGGTCAACCCGAAATACTCGGTCTACCCGAAAAATTCGGACTATCCAAAATACTCGGGTCACCCGAAAAAATTGGACTACCCAAAATTGTCAAGTACCCCGCAAATTACGGGTTACCCGTTAAATTTTCGGGTCCCAAAAATATCGGGTACCCGCCCGAACCCGAAGAAAATACTCGAACTCGATCGGGTCGGGTAGTCGGGCTACCCGCACACTCCTAATTCCAATAAATCCAATTATATAACAGATATAACTAAAAGTAACAGACTTAAATAACAACTAAATAAAAGTATCAGTGACTAACAATAAATAGTATCTTTTAGTAATATTGAGGAATAATAGTACCATATTGTTTGAATGCAAGTATACGGTTAGTCTGTTTTTTCATAAAATGCATTCGCTCTCTTTTTTTAAGAAATTTGCCTAAAGACACTATAACTGTCTGAAATGCTCTGCCGCACTCAAACTTTGCATTATTTTGAAGGTAATTAATCATCGATGAATTAGATTTTTGGATGGATAAAATATTTTTGATCGTACAACACTTTTTTTTTACTATAAAGGTTTTTATTGATTATAACAATATTCAATGTTTTAAAATAATATAAATGAAATATTTCAACTGATTCTTCTTGAAATTAATAAACTTTTTCAAATTTAATGTATATAAGAAAAAATTGTTAGATTTTGAGTTATTAAGTGATAAAAATGGCCAAAAAGTCAATTTTTTCAAAAAATTCGATATTTTGATTGACTACAGCTTTGGTACTAATTGTAATTCAGGTCTAAATATTAGCTACACTCTATTCAAATAGTTTTTTACTGATTCCATACATTAAAACAAAATTTTATTTTTTAGCTGGTTCACTTCACATGGAATCTGCCATATCTATCTGTGACATCGAAGATGAAAAAATGAATATTGCTATAACTGTGGGAATATTTTAGAGGTGTCCAGTAGTTCTCCTGAATTTTTTCAGATTTTTTCGGGACCATAATTTTAAGTTACAGAGAGTCAAAGTTGACATTTTAGCACTTTTTTGCATTATATGCCCATTTTCATGAATGTGTAGCTCCCAGGGGATGCATTTTTCACTAAAAACATAAATATGACTTGTTTTGTAAAATTTTCTGAATTTTTCATTAAAAATACTTTTAAAGTCATAAATGTATGCTGTTACACTCTTGTAAGCCATTTAAACCTTAAATAGTGAAAATCAGCAATTCTGCTCCGGACTCTGAAAACCTAATACTGTCTAGAAGATGTCTTTTTATAGTCAGAAACTGCCTATCAATTTCCAGAGTGGGTCTAAATCATTAAGATCACTTATGGTCAAAATATCTGGGAAAAGTGCCCGAAATATTATTAGAAATGTATATTTGTTGCCTTATAACGATGAATCAATTAGCATGATCATTGCAAAATATTAACATTATTGTTACAATAACTGAATATACGTATTTAATACAAAAAAACTAAAAATCCAGCATTACAAATGTTCAAAAATTAATTTTTTATAATTGTATAATAATATTTGAATTTTTAGCAGTTTACAGGAGATAAGATGGATACTGAAACTCGTGGAGATACTTTTCTACCACTCCAGTGTAATTGAGGGAAGTGAGGTAGAAGTTATTGGTAGAAAGAAGAACGCCAACGGAAAGCATTTGAAGTATATCTATATACATTCAAAATTTGTATATATAGATATACTTGCAAAGTTAAAAATGAAACTTTGTCGATTAATTTTGGCTTTTCCTTTCATTTCCCGAAAATCATTTTTTTTTGTAAATGAAATATCGCTAGTAAAAGTAAAAGATAATGCATGATTTATACGTCTTAAAAAGTCTTTATACTTATTGGCGGACTCCTTTTTACATGGTTCAAATTACTTGTCGATTCCAGTTTTATTTCAAACCTTTCAATTGCAGATGAAGAGAAATACTTGCAGTCGCTTATTTTTTTTTATTCTCTTTGCTCATCACCCCGTATACCCATTAAACGGGTTTTTACAGGGACACCCCTACCACCTATGTGTGGGGGTGAAAACATTCCAATTTTTCCCATCCCGGTCCCCACCGTCTCGCATTCGCCCGGGGTTATGCCCATGAGGAAGGGAAAACCTTGTAGGAAAACCTTCCCCGAGACGGCCGGTGTATTGAAAGATTCTGTTTAGATGTTCAGGTCACCTTTCGTAGGCCTAAACACCGAAACCGAATGATCCACAACTTCCGCTCACGTTGTGAAGTGTGGAAAAACACTTAACCGATCCCAAAAGCCGCACAAGAATGGTGTCACCCATCCAAGTGCCAACCGCACTCAGTGCTGCTTAACTTTCGTGATCGGCCGAGGTGCGTCTCCGACACTCCGCCACCGTGTCGGTCTTTGCAGTCGCTTATATTTTGATTTCAGTGATTTCAATTGCAGAAACTTTTTACGATCTTTAAGTAAATAATAATATATATGTATAAAAATGTTAAGTTAAAATATAAATTTATGACTCGATTCAAAATACTTATCGATTTCAGTTCTATTTCAGTCCTTTCAATTGCAGAAGCTTCTTATATGGAGTTTTTTTAATATAAACAAAAATGTTTAATTAAAATTCAATCAAATAGAAAAAACATGGGAGTAAGAATTAAAATTATTTATTAGATAAATTTTATTTATACAAAAAAAATTATTTTTAGCAAAAAAGTGAAATATTGAAAAAAATTTAAAAACCGTGATTGAAAAATACTCATACTTATGCGGATTTATACACCTTCTTGAAGGATTAAAAAAAATGGACTAAGTATTTCTTTAATTTAACTACCGGATAAGTATTTTGTATAATATACATGTGTGTGAAAACATCAAAATGTGTGCTGATGAGAATTGAACCTTGTATCTAAGGATATGAATACTCGATTATTATTTTAATGTATAGTAAGATTATCATTGTGAAACATTTTTAATGTGTATATTTTTCTTAATAAAGTTTTAAATAGAAAAATATTGTGATTATTTAATTGTTTAATCTAAGCGTTTACATTCCAACATATTCCCTTTAACTTAACATTGGTAAGAGTATAATCCTGTATGTATTTTAGTTCATATTATGTATGTATGAATTTTAATTCATATAATTCATATAATATTATTAAATATTATGCACTTGCCAATGTATAAAACACATATATTCTTATATAAAATAAACATCTGCGCGGCAGTCAGTCAAACATACACCAATACAATTTTAGATACAATTAATCAGTAGTAATTCAATATTGTCTAAATAATTGCCACCTACAATTCCTACAAACAGATTTAAACATAAATTATATAACTAATGGTACATTAATTGCTAATATATATATATATATATGGGTGGTTCTCTGTGACATCGAAGATGAAAAAAATAAATATTGCTATAACTGTGGAAATATGTTTTAGAGGTATCCAGTAGTTCTCCTAAATTTTTTCAGATTTTTTCTGGGCCATTTTTTTAAGTTACAGAGAGTCAAAGTTGACATTTTAGCACTTTTTTGCATTATATGCCCATTTTCATGAATTTTTAGCTCCCAGGGGATGCATTTTTCACTAAAAAGATAAGTATGACTTTTTTTGTAAAATTTTCCGAACTTTTCATTAAAAATACTTTTAAAGACATAAATGTATGCTGTCACACTCTTGTAAGCCATTTAAACCTTAAATAGTGAAAATCAGCAATTCTGCTCCGGACTCTGGTAACCTAATACTGTCTAAAAGATGTCTTTTTATAGTCAGAAACTGCCTAAAAATTTCCAGAGTGTGTCTAAATCATTAAGATCACTTATGGTCAAAATATCCGGGAAAAGTGCCCGAAATATTAATAGAAATGTATATTTGTTGCCTTATAACGATGAATCTATTAGCATGATCATTGCAAAAAAATTTGTGCACTTACCTTGGAGCGGTAGAAAAGTATCTCCACTTGTTTCAGTATCCATCTAATCCCCTGTAAGCTGCTAAAAATACAAATATTATTATAAAATTATAAAAAATTATTTTTTAAACATTTATAATGCTGGATTTTTAGTTTTACATCCCTTACAAGAATTATAATACTAATCTGAAGGATTACTATAAAAGTATCAACATTATTATTATTATTATTCAGCAATACATTGTTTAGATATCACAAACTTGTCACTGTCACGTTATCATATTATTCATTATAATTATATATCCGATTTATTTATATATCTTTTGTATTAAATACGTATATTCAGTTATTGTAAAAATAATGTTGATACTTTGATAGTAATCCTTCAGATTAGTATTATAATTCTTGTAAGGGATGTAAAACTAAAAATCCAGCATTATAAATGTTTAAAAAATAATTTTTTACATTTGTATAATAATATTTGTATTTTTAGCAGCTTACAGAGGATTAGATGGATACTGAAACAAGTGGAGATACTTTTCTACCGCTCCAAGGTAAGTGCACAAATTTTTTTGCAATGATTATGCTAATAGATTCATCGTTATAAGGCAACAAATATACATTTCTATTAATATTTCGGGCACTTTTCCCGGATATTTTGACCATAAGTGATCTTAATGATTTAGACCCACTCTGGAAATTTTTAGGCAGTTTCTGACTATAAAAAGACATCTTTTAGACAGTATTAGGTTACCAGAGTCCGGAGCAGAATTGCTGATTTTCACTATTTAAGGTTTAAATGGCTTACAAGAGTGTGACAGCATACATTTATGTCTTCAAAAGTATTTTTAAAGAAAAGTTCGGAAAATTTTACAAAAAAGTCATACTTATGTTTTTAGTGAAAAATGCATCCCCTGGGAGCTAAAAATTCATGAAAATGGGCATATAATGCAAAAAAATGCTAAAATGTCAACTTTGACTCTCTGTAACTTAAAATAATGGCCCAGAAAAAATCTGAAAAAATTCAGGAGAACTACTGGATACCTCTAAAATATATTCCCACAGTTATAGCAATATTTATTTTTTTCATCTTCGATGTCACAGAGAACCACCCATATATATATATATATATATATATAAAATTACTGTTTTATTATTATAGTTTCTAATATAACTAACTCAAGTTTCTATAATTTGACGGAAAATGACATTGATCGTTTATGACCAGAAGAGGATGAGTGCAGGGAAAAGTTTAACAAAAAGTTTCAAATTGCATTAATAGAGAAATACTAGTAGTTATGGTGGTACTATGGACAGACACAACAAACCCCCACCACCTACCCACTGACCTCGAGTAACCCCGTCTATGACAGCTACTCGAGGTCAAGGTCAGGTTTGTTGTGTCTGTACATAGTACCACCACTCTTAAAAATCAAGGGTATTAGAGAGAGAGAGAGAGATATTGATATTGATATTAATATTTATTTATTGCAGCCATTGGGGTACAACCCTATAAGGCTGAGAAGAAGTACAGAGGAAGTGTATAATCGCTTTACTTACAATTGAAGTACAGGGTTAGTTAAGTACAGTAGAAGTTAACAATTGACTTATAAGTTGCAAAATAACAGATTGAATTTCAGCTTAAGTTATACATTTTTCGCAAATTATGACTAAGAAGTAACATCAGATATTCAAAGTAACAGATTAGTATTATTATTCTTGTAAGGGATGTAAAACTAAAAATTCAGCATTATAAATGTTTAAAAATTAATTTTTTACATTTGTATAATAATATTTGTATTTTTAGCAGCTTACAGGGGATTAGATGGATACTGAAACAAGTGAAGATACTTTACTACCACTCTAAGGTAAGTGTACAAATTTTTTTGCAATGATCATGGTAATAGATTCATCGTTATAAGGCAACAAATATACATTTCTATTAATGTTTCGGGCACTTTTCCCGTATATTTTGACCATAAGTAATCTTAATGATTTAGACCCACTCTGGAAATTTTTAGGCAGTTTCTGACTATAAAAAGACATCTTTTAGACAGTATTAGGTTACCAGAGTCCGGAGCAGAATTGCTGATTTTCACTATTTAAGGTTTAAATGGCTTACAAGAGTGTGACAGCATACATTTATGCCTTTAAAAGTATTTTTAGTGAAAAGTTCGGAAAATTTTACAAAAAAAGTCATACTTATGTTTTTAGTGAAAAATGCATCCCCTGGGAGCTAAAAATTCATGAAAATGGGCATATAATGCAAAAAAGTGCTAAAATGTCAACTTTGACTCTCTGTATCTTAAAATAATGGCCCAGAAAAAATCTGAAAAAATTCAGGAGAACTACTGGATACCTCTAAAACATATTCCCACAGTTATAGCAATATTTATTTTTTTCATCTTCGATGTCACAGAGAACCACCCATATATATATATATATATATATATATATATATATATATCAATTTACGTATTTTAACGATATAGATGAAATACAATGGAATTTTAAAAGTTATACATTTAAATATAAATAAATGGAATCCCAACTAAATTGCAGTATACCTCGTACGGGGGATTGAAAGAATACGGGTTGCGTGGAATGCTAATACATACCCACATACAAGTATAATTTAAATTACTTACATCGCTTTACCGATATATCAATCGAAAATACAATTAAAATATTCTAATTTGAATAAAAAGTCATATTGTTGGTGTGATTGTAGGTATTGAATCGATTAAAATCGATATCAAAGTGATTTTCTTAATAAAATGTATTAGGAGAATAGAGCTGGTGAAAGAAGTGTAACGCTATATTAAAAAGGCGGTGACACTTTGCACCTATAGCTGTCAAGGACCCCACTCCTCAACATTATATACGCCCACCGCTTTCTATTATTCGTTAGATAAAGAGTATTCATCGTCTAAATCTAAAATTTCACTAGGTTTTGCGATGGCGGTCTAAACGGTGACTCGACCCGCCTTTACAATCGTCCATTAATTCGCTTTGATGAATACATCAATATTTCATGTTTAAAAAGGAGAAATCTTTATTCGTTGTTACTAGAGAAAAGAGAAACTCTTTACCACCAACTGAAGCTAAACTGATATTTGGTGATCGATAATCAATATTTTACAAATAATTATTTTATCGTTTTATGTAAACCATTATACAAAACGTTTAATGTAATGATAAATCGTTACACCGCGATTTTAACGAATCGATATTTCGATAATTGGTAATCGATAACTCTTTTAAGATACATTTAATCAATTCGCGGTATTTAACTTTTGTATAGCATGAGAAGAGACAAACAAAGAACCCTTATACCGCGAATTGATCCAATCGATATTTCGTGATCGATAATTGATATCTTTACAAATAATTATAACTTTGCTTTAATTCGTATATCGCTGTATAAAGTGTTCAAATTGTAAGATAAAACTTATATACGGTGATTGAGTAAAACCGATATATCGATAATCGATAATCGATAACTCTTTGAATATTAATTTGATTAATTCGCGGTATTACCCTTTTTTAAAGATTGACCAGAGACGAACAAAAAACTCTTATACCGCGAATTGATCCGATTGGTATTTATCGTTTAATCACGTTAATTAAAAATTAAAAGTATTAGGAGAGCAGAAAAATGTGGAGGTAAAGAGTTATATTGATTTCGTGAATATCATCTTGACCTCGGTGCGATATTACGTTTGTATAGTAATGGTAGAGACAAACGAAAAACGTCTATATCGCGAAATGATTGAATCGATACTTCGTGATCGATAATCGATATGTCTACAAATAATTATTCTATCGCTTTTTCTCGTATGTCGCCACATAAAGTGCTTGAAACGCAGAAAAAAATGTCTATGTCGCGAATTGATGAAATCGATATTTCGAAGATCGATAATCGATAACTCTCTAAATATTAATCTGATCAATTCGCGGTATTACACTTTTGTAACGTTTGATCAGAGACGAACAAAATATCCTTATGCCGCGAATTGTTATAACCATTACTGAGAAAGTTATCGACTAGCAATCGTTAACTTTCGGTCCAATCAATTCGTGTTAGATACTGTAGCGTCACTCGCATCAGAAGAATGACAGTACATTTTCAAATTCGTGCAAAATTGTCGAATTTATGCATTTTTTCCATCACTGCGCATACAACCCCACCACTATTTTACCCTTCTTTGCGGGCTGGTGGTACTATAAAAAGGTGACGTTTCCGTCGAGATTTATCAGTGTTTCGGGGTTCTGCTTCCTCTTTTGCGTGTGACAAGGTGAAAATAGTGTGTCTATCTCGATATGGAGAAGTCGGTATTGTTGAGAATCGTTCACGTGATATTGAGTGTAGCGATTCAACGCGAACCAGTAGTCAAACTATTTTGCACTGACAAGTGGCAGAAAAATTTGAAATACTGCACAATCAACGAATTGTTCAGTAGATTAAAGTATATTCTTTGGTATTGTAGTACCCGTACAATAATATATTTATTCAATCGTGGAATTTTTGAAAATAAAAAAGAAATAATACGTGTCGTTGGTGCGTGTATTGCACGACGTGGTCAACACAATGTTGGTCAGCTGCAAGATCTTATGCTGCAGTATCGCACTATTCTCGGTACGTAATAAATTTTATAATAGCATAATTGACTTGTGCGATTTATAAAAAATTCTGAAATTTCAGCTTTTGATGCAATGATGACCGATGACGAGGGTGATGCTCTTCTATTGAATGTAGACGCGACACCTGCTCGACCGTCAGTGCATTCGCTACCTATGGAGTCTGAGGATTCCAGCGGTACCGGCACTGCCGATGAGTCGTCAGATACCGATGATTGTAAGTCTACATTTTGCACACGTTTAACAAAAAAGAAAAAGACAGCGAAATAACTACCTATGAAGTCAACAGGTCAGATAATCAGTGTGGGGCAGGTGTAAGCGGAGCCACTGCTCAATATATCGACATTCGCGAAGAATCAACGCGATTTTACCGACGATTCCAGCTACGAGGACACGAACTACTTGCAACTATAGTCCAACCACCAGCGGGGGCAGATGTATGCAGCTGGTTAGAGAGGGCTGTTTATGAACTTTATGGCCGTGTAATCGAAAACGTACGTCTCACGGATTATATAAGTGTGTCTGTCAATTCGGAATGGTTTCGTCAGGGTCCTGTCTGGATTTCGTTTAGATTGATGCGCGATTTTCGGTCCAATGACTTGTTTGATTTGCTTGCTAGTGTAGCGCAAAGTAACGACGGTTTCGAAATTGACGATACGTTGAAAATAAGTGTCAATGCTGTCTCTGTACCGGAAGGTCGTGGACAAGTTAAGCTTACAACAGAGCACGTGTACAAGAGATCAATTTTAAATATTATAAATACTGACGATTTGTGTTTACCGCGCTCTTTGGTTACTGCGCACGTGCACGCTATACGCGGTAAAATCCGTTCCGGTATTTTACATAAAAAATGGTTAAAAATACGCAATAGTGCCGGTAAATATCAGAAAGAGCAAGCCGAGAAATTAGTTAGAGCTGCGCGAGTTATTGTACCTGTAACGGGGTGTGGTATCGAAGAGCTGAAACTATTTCAAGAGTATTATGCACTGTTTGACGTGGCAATTGTTGTCTACGCATTTCGAGGCTTTGCTCGGGGTGATAAGCCGCTATACGA
The DNA here is from genome assembly GCA_026168455.1 of Theocolax elegans. NCBI lineage: Eukaryota > Metazoa > Arthropoda > Insecta > Hymenoptera > Cerocephalidae > Theocolax > Theocolax elegans. The sequence goes on from CM047428.1 coordinate 54,010,641, forward strand.
CGGTACGCAGTACGTTTATAACGTCGGTAATATTGTACGGTATACTCTTCGTATAATGTATTATGAAAGTAGTGGGCATTATCAGCCAATTTTAAATGTAATCGGTGCGTCGGGTAGTAGAGATTACTGCATACCTTGTAATCAAAAATTAACATGTAGACAAAATCACAAGTGTCCGCATAAATGTCGAGGATGCTTGCAGGCTTCGCTTTGTAATGTTAATGAAATTAAAATAAAATGTACTCGGTGTAGTAGAGAAATTTTCGGTCCGTCTTGTTTATCGAAGCATTTAGAGGTAGATTCTTTTGGTAAAAATCTTTCTGTTTGTGAAAGTGTGAGAGTTTGCAAAATATGTTGTAAGACTGTCAGGACTAGCGATCGAGATCCACATGAATGTAATATGATATTTTGTAAGATTTGCAATAAAAAAGCGGATGTTGATCATATGTGTTTTATGCAAACTATAAAAGATAATTCAAACAGATCAAAAGCAAAATTGACACTTTATGTATTTTATGATTTTGAAACTCAGCAGTCGGAGAGTGTAGTGGGTGATGATACGGTAAAATTACATGTGCCAAATTTATGTGTTGCTCAACAAGTTTGTACGGTGTGTCTCGACAACGATGATATTACGAATTCTTGTAATGTATGCGGCATACGTGAATATGTATTTAACATTGATCCGGTAAAACAGCTACTCGACCTCGCACTCACACCAAGACAAAAATTTCAAGAAGTCATCTGTATTGCGTACAATGCGCAAGGTTTCGACGCACAATTTATTTTACGACATCTAGCGGAAAGAAAAGATATACGGGAAAAGCCTTCGATGATCCTGAACGGGGGGAAGATAGTGGTTATGCGAGTGCTACACATAAAATTTCTGGATAGTCTCAATTATTTACATATGCCGTTAAGCGCATTACCGAAGGCCTATGGACTTGGAAATATTGAGAAGGGTACGTTCCCCCACTTATTTAATACTCCAGAAAATCAAGGTTATGTGGGTGTGATGCCACCATTGTGGACGTACTCGCCAGAATCGATGAGTGCGAAACAGCGAAAAGACTTTCTTCAATGGTACAACGAGACGTGTGAGCAAAATTATATATTTAATTTTCAAGATGAAATAATTAAGTATTGCAAGCAGGATGTTAAGATATTGAGATTAGCATGCCTCGCCTTTAGAAAGACATTTATGACATGTGGCGAAACGGATCCCTTTCTAGAATGTTGCACTATTGCATCATCATGCATGAGGGTGTATAGAAAAAAGTATTTAGAACAAGACACGATCGGAATTATTCCGCAAGATGGCTACAGGTGTTCCAATAGACAATCGATGAAAGCGATGCAGTGGATGTGCTGGATGGAGCAAGAATTACAGTGTCAAATTCAGTTTGCAGGGCGAGCGCGAGAAAAGAGACTACCCGAGGGACCCCTAGTGGCTGGCTATTGCGAATTAAGTGAGGTGGACAAAGTAGTTTTGCAATTTCACGGGTGCTATTGGCATGGCTGTCTCAGATGTTTCACGCTAAACAGAGATATTCGTCTCGTGAATGGTGAAACCATGGACGAGAGATACGAGAGAACAGTGAAAATTTCAGAGAAAATTAGCAGCTCCGGTTATCGGCTCATCGAAATGTGGGAATGTCAATTTGATCGTGAATGCAGTCAAAATTGTATGATGGCTGACTACATCAGCGAGCGGATGAAAAATTTCCATTCGCCGCTTGACCCGAGAGACGCGTTTTTCGGCGGCCGAACCGGTAATATCGTCAAATTGTACGACGTTCAAGAAGACGAAAAAATTAAGTATGTGGATGTTTGTTCGTTGTATCCGTATATATGTAAGTATGGACGCTATCCTGTGGGTCATCCGACGCTGTACATTGGTGAAGATGAGTGTCGTGAATTGGTGGGTGTGAGTAACGATATAAGTGACGTTGATGGACTAATAATGTGCGAGATCTTACCCCCGAGAAATTTATTTCACCCCGTTTTACCGGTCAAGATGCACAACAAGCTGATATTTGCCTTGTGTCGGTCTTGCGTGGAGTCGACAAATCAAGCGAATTGTAATCACGATGACGTAAGGGAGCGCGTCTTTACGGGAACTTTGGTGGCCGACGAGTTGAAGAAAGCTGTCGAGTTTGGTTACGTGATTCGAATAGTGTTTGAAATATGGGCGTACAAAATGTCGCAGTACGACAAGGGGACAAAGCAAGGTGACCTATTCCACGGTTACATAGACAAGTTCTTTATCGAAAAGACTCATGCATCGGGTTATCCGGTGGAATGCGGAGACGACGAAAATGCCATGAAACATCATGTGGAAGAATTTGAGCAACAGGAGGGGATCAGACTGGATAGGAATTGCATCAATCTCAATCCTGGTCTCAGATCGGTGGCAAAACTGTGCTTAAACTCGTTGTGGGGTAAGTTTGGGCAGCGAGAAAATATGGGTAAGACCGAGTTGGTGAACGAACCACGACGACTATACGAGCTTCTCATCAGTCCCGATGTCGAGGTTAGCTCTGTTTTACCGGTTAATGATGACATTATGTATGTGTGTTGGCGTAATATTGACGGGATTGTTGAATCGTCACCACAGTGCAATGTTGTGATTGCAGCTTATACCACGGCACTGGCACGATTAAAACTTTTCTCCGAATTGGTGGTACTGGGCGAACGCGTTTTGTACTATGACACGGACTCTATCATATACGTGAGCAAAGACACGAGCGATGATTACGAGCCGGCGATTGGGCCGTTTTTGGGTAGTCTTACCGACGAATTGGCGTGTCACGGGGTGGGCACGTACATCATTTGTATCCGGCGGTCCGAAATTTTACGCGTACAAGTACCGAACACCAGACGGAAGCGAATCTTGCGTGTGTAAAATAGAAGGTATAAAATTAAATTTTGCTGCGAGTCGAAAAATCGATTTCGATTCGGTGCGTAAGTTAGTTTGAGGAGAAATACCACCAATATTTGTCGGCTTTAAGGGGATGTCGGAGCTATAGCCTCCATCAAAAGCCGCTCGATCTCTCGGTTTCGAATGGCGCTGTAGTCAGGTGTCGATTTCTACGATAAACGTACTTAAAACATAAATTATAAATTTTACAGCTACATAGAGCTGTTGAAAGATACTTTCCCCCCTAGCTATGACTAAAATTAAGGTAATTGTAATATTACTCTTGGCAGTAAATGTTTATTTTTTTAAAGAAATGTGAAGTACGTTGCGTGTAGCATTACGGCAGATATAGATTCATTGAATATGAGACGTATTTCACATTTCTTTAAAAAAATAAACATTTGATTCCAAGAGTAATATTAGAATTACCTTAATTTTAGTCATAGCTAGGGGGGAAAGTATCTTTCAACAGCTCTATGTAGCTGTAAAATTTATAATTTATGTTTTAAGTACGTTTATCGTAGAAATCGACACCTGACTACAGCGCCATTCGAAACCGAGAGATCGAGCGGCTTTTGATGGAGGCTATAGCTCCGACATCCCCTTAACGCTATACGGCGCACTCCGTATCACGATGTTGTAACACGGCCTGAGTGTAAAAAATGCGAACCAGTGTACGAAAAGAGGCGATTTGTATCACTTAATAAAAGTTACCCATATGGGTATAAAATCAGTTAAATTAAAAATATTTTGTTTATTTATTTATTATGATCGTATGACCTAATGAACCTTCTACATATAATGCTAGAGAAATAACGTGGTAAAATTGGTAAGTAATAGTGGTAGTAGTAGTAGTAGTAGCAGCATTGGAAGAGATAACTAGCTCGCTCAATACCGCCGCTGCCGCCGCCGCCACGCACTAGCGAGTCTGAGCGGTCGCGGGTCTAGCATCGCGGTCGCACAGCTGACAACGCGGTCGCGCAGCTAGCAGCACGATCGATCCGCATGCTCACGGCGCAAGCCGACTTGAATCCGCGCGCGCGCACGCGACGCGGGGCCCTCCCTCCGCCGCGCCGCCGCATTTGATTGAGCCTTTTTTGTAGTGTTAGCGTTACGGGGAAAGGGGGGGGGGAGGACCGAGTAAATACAGGCGTTTTAATGTGTGGATGTGGTTGCGGATTTTGTCAGTTGCGATGATGGATGTTCGCTGGAAACATCCGTGGACGTCGATGGTTTGCGGTCCCACCTCCTGCGGTAAGACGATGTTTGTCAAGAGATTTCTCCACTACATTGACAGCATGAGTGACACACACTTTGACCGTATACTTTGGTATTATGGTGAATGGCAACCCACCTACACAGACTTGGGGGAAAATATCGAGTTTCACGAGGGTCTACCGAGGAGGGAAGACTACGCGGCAGATGGACGACCCAAACTGCTGATTCTCGATCACTTGATGCACGAATCGTCGTGTGCCGCCGTTTGCAACCTGTTCACCAGGGGTAGTCATCACAACAACTTGAGCGTGATCTTTATCACGCAAAATCTCTTTCATCGTGGTCAGCGCGAAATTTCCCTAAACTTGAATTACATTGTAATTTTTAAGAATCCGCGTGACCGTGCGCAAATCCAACACTTGGCGTATCAGGACGCGGTGGCCGAACCATTTCACTAACTCCTCGTCGATTTGCGGCAAGATACGCCCGAAAATTGTCGATTTCGCGCCTGCCTGTTTCCCGATGACGAGTATCAATACGTGTATGTACCATGCAGACATATAAAAACCGCCACCTCGAGCAATAGGCTTCCAGTTGTGCGTGTGTGATGGGTCGAGTGAGACGTCAGCCTTTCGGGCAAAGATATTTCGATGTTTTAGGACGTTGTGTCATTTGAATGGTGCACAACGTGCCGCTTTACTGCGGCTAGCAGACTCAAAACTAGTGAGGTATATGTGCGAGTGCGCACTCAATATTTTGCGAGGTAATATACCCTCACCAAGTCGTTCAAACGAAAACTGCGTAAACACGCCACGTTATTGCGCGCTCTTGCGGTCTCTTGTAAATCTTTGACGTTGAGGAAAAAAATTTTAATTAAAGCTACCGCCATTGTACCGTTAATTGTGAAACCTGTTTTATCGGCATGGAGCATGCAAGAAAAATGATTTTAATTCCGGCACAATGTGTCGGAAGTGCGACGACGACGACGGCGACGATGATGATGACGGACAAGAGGAAGAAGACGAAGAAGTGTGTGGGGCAAAATATGTCGGAAGAGGCGATGCGAACGTTGGGTGGGAAGGAACCACACACGGTGCAAACACCGGGCACGGTGGCAACGCGACTGGATGCCGAAATGAGTAGAATTCTCCATTCCTCGTCGGAGTTGAGCGAGCGGGAAAAGTCAATGTTGTACGAACAAGCGCTGCAGCGATACCTGCGATGCACAAAACGAAATAATAATAATAATAATGATAATAAAGCGTTGAGCGTAGAAAAAGTGGAACAAGACGAAGAAGAAGAAGAGGAAGAAGAGGGGGGAGGAGGAGGAGAAGGAGAAGGAGAAGAGACACGGGTTCGCGATAAGGTGGTAAATACACTGGAGCAACAGATTATCGACGGTATGCCAAAAAAATTTCGCGAAAAAGCAAAGAATCTCATCGATCGATTGTAGCAGTCGAATAATATATCGTGGGACCAGTACGGTAGAATCACGCAAGATGGTACGCTACTACATCGCACTAATAACCTGACAGATCTCGTTAACGAGGCTATGAGGAGTAGAAAAAGATCACCACCACACGGCTATTATCAGTTTGCTCGTATACTGCGAAAAGCAGACATACCACGAGAATTTATTGGTAATAATCGTCTTTGGCAAGCTGTTGCCCAAGATCCATCGTCGTTGTCATCGGATCAGTCTTCCTCGTACGATTCCGCCACAGCTTTCGAGGATAAGAGAGAGGGACGGGAGAAGGAGGAGGAGGAGAAAGAGGGGGAGCAGGAACCTGTAAAGGAATTAAATTTTAGCGTTTTAAGAAAAAAATTGAAGAATAAAGATTTGCGAAAAAGGGAGAGGTCCGAAGACGAAGGTGTTAACACATCTTTAGTTTTACGCAAAAAACCGCGGCAAAACTGAACCGCTAAAATGGAGTCGTCTGACGAGAATAAGCAGCAAGAAAGAATAAGTGGCGACTATAGTGCACTCGACAATGTGATCAATGGAATGCCGTTTGAGCTACATCTACCGGGATATCAATTCCTGGGGCCCGGTACGCACGTTGTGGAACGTCTGATGCGTGGTGAGAGGGGTATCAATCCACTTGATGCAGCCTGCCTCGAACACGATCTCGCATACTCGGATGAAAATGTTGACCGTTGGCGTGCCGATCGACGGTTAGCCTAGCGCGCTTTTTCGAGAATGTTGTCTAAAAGTGCGGATGGCGAGGAGAAAACTGCAGCTATTATTACCGTATTTTGCATGGTCAGCAAGATTGTTGTCGACAAGATTTTCAGACGTCTCAAAAAGTGAATAAGACGTCGTAAGCGTCGGTATAGAAGATCAGTGGTAGATAAGGGAGAAGCAGATGAGGAGAACGCTTGAAAATTTGTATTACGGTTTACCGGGACCCACTGCCTACGCTGGAGGCAGTAAACTCTTGCACGAAACGCGTAAAAAATACCGTCCACAGGAGGTGGACGAGTGGCTTGAAAGTCAAGATGCATATACTTTGCACAAATTGGTGCGGCATCGATTTCCACGTCGAAATTACGTAGTTTTCAGTCCCTACGAGGTGTGGGAGGCCGATTTGGCTGATTTCAGATCGTTAAAAACGTATAATGACGAGTACACGTACCTGCTCGTCGTTATAGATGTGCTGTTAAAGTACGCGTGGGTTGAGCCGCTCTTTGACAAGAGTACAAAGTCTGTTGCCGTGGCGCTTGAACGGATTCTCAGTGCTAATCGGGGTAAGCGTCCTCTGTACTTTCAAACAGACAGGGGTAAAGAGTTTGTCGGATGCGAGGTTAGTCGGTTGTTGGATATATGACTATACTCGGTATAGGACCGTGCGCGATCCTGACGTTAAAGCAGCGGTAGCTGAGCGATTTATTACAACATTGAAGGGACGTATTTGGCGCTATTTTACCCACCTACATACTAGACGATACATTGATGTGTTGCAAGATGTGGTCAAGTCGTACAACGATTCGTGGCACAGTGGTATAAGAATGCCACCTTCTACGGTAAATTTGCATAATGCGGCAAAAGCTCGGGAAAATTTGGCGCGACGCTACACGCTAAAACGTGTACGACAGCCTAAATACCGTGTTGGTGACCTGGTACGGGTCAGTCGAGCAAAGACTGTCTTTAACAAAGCATACGAGGGTGGCTGGACACTGGAGTTGTTTAAAATTGTACGTGTGGATAGAGCGCGATTGCCAGCTGTGTACATTTTGGAGGATCTCGCGGGTGAGCGAATTGACGGGTTCTTTTAAGAGCAGCAATTGAGCAGAGTACGAAAAGAGCTGACAAATTCTGTATTTGAAATTGATGAGGTACTTCCAAGTAGGGGTAAAGGCAATACTTTGTCAGTTGGAAGGGGTATCCCGAGAAATTTAATTCCTGGGTGTCTGGCAAAGATTTGAAGAATTTACAATGAAGGAGGAATTTTACATGACACTGCCGAGTAGTAGTAGCAGAAGTGTATTTCCGGAGAACACGGCTACACATTTTACGACACTGTTACCGCAAAATTTTTACTTGCATGGAGAGTGGTGTGTGTACATTGAAACTCTACTCAATTACGGGCCTGCAGCAAAAAAGTCACATTTAACGAGTGTTTTGTGGTACGACGATACACCTGGCAGAATGGACGATTCGTCAGATGGTAACGAGGGTCTATTAAACCGACGAAAGGTTATGATAGGCGGTAAAGTAGATTTGTTGGGTCATTTACACTGCGATGTCTTTAATCAGAGCAGGTTATTACTAGGTGGCGTCGAGGTTAGAGTGCGCCTTGTGCGCTCACGCGACAGCTTCTGTCTTATGGATCCTAACGGTGAATTTACCGTCAACATCACCGAGGCAACACTGCATAACGGTATACACGGAGAGACAATAGATAATATTATTTTGGGCCAGCTACCAAAGAGAATCATCATTGGTTTTGTCGAGAATAAGGCGTACAATGGCGACAAGAATCTCAATCCAAATGTACGTCAAATCAAAATGTACGTCGAGGCGTATCATACTCGATTTTCGGGGACAGGTGTACATTTTTTGAATTTTGGAAATTCCATTAGTCGTGAAGCTTATGCAAACGGTTACTGTCTGTTTGCGTTTGACTTGACGGCAGATTTATCGGCGAATGATACCTCGAATTGGAATTTAGTAAGAAATGGTAGCGTAAGAGATGTGAGGTTTGACGACCCACTTTCTACTGCCGTAAAATGTGTAATTTATGCAGAATATGAAAATTTGATGGAGATTGACTCGTTGAGACAGGTTATAATTGATTACAGTGGCTAATTTGAAGAAATGATTTGGAAACAATATGATGATGATGATGAGAGAGAAGGACGGAGAAGGATTCCACGTATAAAGGACGCTGTTTTCTGGAGCAATAACGCAGTAGTCGTCTGTACGAGTTAGTTGTAACATTATGGATTTTGTGATTGATATTCAGTGCTTTAAAGATAACAAGAATTGCGTTTTACCGAAAGAGGTGGCAGTTTTTGCTTTAAAGCATGATTTTAGTGCACATTGGATCGTATCTCCAACGTGTAGGTTTAAACGTTTAAAGAAGGACATTTTGAAGCAAAATAATTGACTGACACTGTATCATCTTGGTTTAGATTGGCATGATGGTGACGTGACGCAGAAACGTCTAGAAAAGAATTTAAAAGATATTTTTAGCAGAGCCCGCAAAATATACGTAAGAGGAAGGGAGAAGTTTGAGTTTATAAGGAAGCTGACTACGCGTGAAACTATTAACTTGGAACTCGATGACTCTTGTCCGCCGTTTAAGCATTTAAATTGGAGTGAAAAGTATTGTTTACAGCACGCTGTGAAACCCTCTTATTTGCAGTATAGCTGCGCATTGAACAATGCATTTCGACTAAAGTGCTGGTTAAGTAAACGAGACAACTTGGAGGGAGAGTGGTCGTTTGACCCGCCTCTTAATCTCTGCGATGAATACGTTCGAGATTCTGGAAATTCTGCGGAGACTAAAGATCCATACGATTGGGGTGTACCCCGCGGACGAGATACCCCAGATATGGTCAAGACTAGCTGGTCTTGTATTCAACACGCAACCACGGAGGAAGCGTGATGAACATTGGGTGGCTGTGTACGTGACGAGAGACGGCACGGGGTTTTACTTTGACAGTTTTGGCGTGCCACCACGTATTCCTGCATACATAAATCGTATACACAAAAATTGCAGAAAATTTAAGTGGAATCGTACGCGCTTACAAAGCACATTTTCGAACGCTTGCAGCTACTATTGTATCATGTTTTTATACTACATGGTGAGCGGCTTAGGTTTCACGCGTTTCTTGGAAAACTTTTCGTCCAACTTTGTAAAAAATGACGAAATTGCAAAAAAATTTCTAGAACGATTACGTTTGTGGAAATACCAATGATGCTGACACTGATGATTTGTGAACGAGGTTTGATTGGTGCCCCACTATCCGAAAAGTAGAATAAATTGCGACGATTTTGCGAGAGGTTGGATCAGTCTCTTTTGAGCTCGCAAACGAACAGTTGTAAAGCACGTGGAGAGAAAAAACATCATGGCTGCACGCAAGTACCGCTGTCATCAGGTATTACCGATGGTCTACGGGTTAAATAATTCTTACAACAAAATAATACTTGTCGGACTGGGGAATTCTTCGATCGAGAGTCAGGATTTTCGACCGACGATACGCATCAGCGGTCAGGATTTTTACGGACTTGCATTTTCCCCGGAAACTTGGGAAGCCTTCAAAAGTCAATTTGAAAAAATTGATAAATATTTTGACGTTTATGAAAGTGACGATTTATTGGACCAGCAGATTAGCATCCCTGGGTACATTATTCGATTCACTATTAGCTATTCGGATCGAGCAATCGAGCTGATTGAGGATACGCAGAGGGAGGAGGAGGAGGAGAGCGAGGAGCCGATAAAAAGCGATATCGACGTTCCACGGTATTTAAACGAATAACCTTTGAAAATATTAAAAAACTGTGTAAATGTATTGATAAGCGGATTGAATATTTAACAAAGGTGGCAAAATGTATGACTGTTGTGTTGGATGAAATTGTGTGTAAAGTCAAATCTACGTTACAAAATAAAGAAAATGCTCAATATACGTATTTCATGATGTGCGATGTTGAATATGCGGCGTGTGTGGTGGATAAGAGTATTATTATAAAGAATGTCATCGATAATTTACAGAAAAATGAATTAATTTCAAGTGAAGAAGATGTATCTATAGTGGTGTATGAATTGATTGCGCTACATTTGTATACGCTTGTAGTACTATTGAATAAATCAATTTATTCGGATTGTCAGTAGAATGTGTGTATCCTGTATAATTCTTGTAATATCGATCGAAGTACCTAGAATAAATAATTATTACTATAAATAATGATTTATAAATTACTTACCTTTCTCACTACCCCCACCCCACCCCACCCCACCTTCTATCCCATTGTCCGTGACAAAATTTTATTTGAAAGTATATTTAAAAATTGATATAATGGAAAATATTCAGAGTAATACACAGTCACAGAGATTGGACAAACTTTTGTAAATTTTGCAATATTTATCAGAACTAGTGCGTGCGATACACTAATTTTGCAATGGCCGCAGTATGTAATCGTCAGCAAATTTTAGGGTATGGGTGGTGGTGGGAGATAGGTGATTGAAGCGCAAAAGCTTCCTACGGTGGTCAGTTTATCATCCGCCGCGATTGCAATCAGTTGTGAGTTTCCTGGTTGACGACGTTCACGAGGAGAAGAAAGGAAAAGGGTAAATAAAAATATTTTAATTAAGCTCTCTCTCTCTCACTCTCTCTCACTGTCGGCGAGTATAGGGAAAAGTATAGGGTAGTAACCTTGATTTTTAAGAGAGGTGATACTATGGATAGAAACAACAAACCTGACCTTGACTTCGAGTAGTCTGTCATAGATGGGGTTACTCGAGGTAAGTGGGTAGGTGGTGGTGGGGGTTTGTTGTGTCTGTCCATAGTAACTCAGGTAAATCAAAATATTTTAATTAATTAAGCTCTCTCTCTCTCTCTCTCTCTCTCTCTCTCTCTCTCTCTCTAATAACCTTGATTTTTAAGAGTGGTGGTACTATGTACAGATACATCAAACCTGACCTTGACCTCAAGTAGCTGTCATAGACGGGGTTACTCGAGGTCAGTGGGTAGGTGGTGGGGGTTTGTTGTGTCTGTCCATAGTACCACCATAACTACTCATTCTGTTTAGATGTTCAGGTCACCTTTCGTAGGCCTAAACACCGACACCGAATGATCCACACCTTCCGCTCACGTTGTGAAGTGTGGAAAAACACTTAACCGATCCCGAAAGCCGCACAAGAATGGTGTCACCCATCCAAGTGCCAACCGCACTCAGTGCTGCTTAACTTTCGTGATCGGCCGAGGTGCGTCTCCGCCACTCCGCCACCGTGTCGGTCTTTGCAGTCGCTTATATTTTGATTTCAGTGATTTCAATTGCAGAAACTTTTTACGATCTTTAAGTAAATAATAATATATATGTACAAAAATGTTAAGTTAAAATATAAATTTATGACTCGATTCAAAATACTTATCGATTTCAGTTCGATTTCAGTCCTTTCAATTGCAGAAGCTTCTTATATGGAGTTTTTTTAATATAAACAAAAATGTTTAATTAAAATTCAATCAAATAGAAAAAACATGGGAGTAAGAATTAAAATTATTTATTAGATAAATTTTATTTATACAAAAAAAATTATTTTTAGCAAAAAAGTGAAATATTGAAAAAAATTTAAAAACCGTAATTGAAAAATACTCATACTTATGCGGATTTATAAAGCTTCTTGAAGGATTAAAAAAAATGGACTAAGTATTTCTTTAATTTAACTACCGGATAAGTATTTTGTATAATATACATGTGTGTGAAAAAATCAAAATGTGTGCTGATGAGAATTGAACCTTGTATCTAAGGATATAAATACTCGATTATTATTTTAATGTATAGTAAGATTATCATTGTGAAACATTTTTAATGTGTATATTTTTCTTAATAAAGTTTTAAATAGAAAAATATTGTGATTATTTAATTGTTTAATTTAAGCGTTTACATTCCAACATATTCCCTTTCACTTAACATTGGTAAGAGTATAATCCTGTATGTATTTTAGTTCATATTATGTATGTATGAATTTTAATTCATATAATTCATATAATATTATTAAATATTATGCACTTGCCAATGTATAAAACACATATATTCATATATAAAATAAACATCTGCGCGGCAGTCAGTCAAACATACACCAATACAATTTTAGATACAATTAATCAGTAGTAATTCAATATTGTCTAAATAATTGCCACCTACAAACAGATTTAAACATAAATTATATAACTAATGGTACATTAATTGCTAATATATATATATATATATATATATATTGTAACGGTTTTGCTATTTTTAATAATAAATGCAATAAAATAATAACTATTCAGAACCGTTAAAATAATAGTCTCATTTACACGATCGGCCGCTCAGTAATAATACGACTAAAATAAGCCGTATAGGCGGAGGCGGCGGTAATCTTCACTTAGCGAAACGCAAGAAAAAGGGGTAAACAACTAAATAAGCAACAATGCAATATTCAATTAATAACAAAAATAAATGTATTCGGGAAAAAAGTAATACAGGCGCGTCGCAGCGCGCGAAACGCAGGTCGATATATACGCGAAATAAATAAAGAGAGAAAGAGAGAGATAGAGACTACAAAACTGGCACTTACAGTGCGTGAGCCGCGATCGATGATTAAACAACCAGGCGAAGTCTGCGTAGTCGCTACTCTGTAGCTTCCTGGGCTGCGTCGTCGCCAAACAAACTAGTATAACTCCACTGGATCACCAGCACAGCAACAGGATCACAAGCACGGGGCGATCAAAATATGGAGAGAAGAATACACAACAAGGTTTCTCACGACGGTTGAGATTAATCACACGATTGAATTCAATCTCTCGACGGTTGAGATTAGTCTCTCGACGGTTGAGTTTAATCTAAGTGCTCTTCGCACTTACGAACCGAAAACTCTCTCTCTCTTTCCCTACTTTTACCTTTACGAAGGTCCGCGAAAATCGCCGAAAATCGTCGAACGTCGACCTGTAACATCTGTAAAGATTAATACACATGCTAGACAGAGAGAGAGAATGTAACGAGCAATGTAATATAATCAAATATTACATTGATTCGTTACAATATATATATATATATATATATATATATATATATATATACTAGGGGGGCTTCGCCCCCCTGCGCGCTTCGCGCGCCAACCCCCTATTTTTAATTTCGAAAAAGGTTTTTCGTAATTAATTTATTTAAAATAATGTTTTAAATTGTATTATTTTTTCACTACCATGGACACCTTAAAAATTAAACAGATTAATACAACACCTTGGAGGTATTGCTATAGTTATTATAATTTATAAATAAAAGTTTACCAAAATTTAGTGTAATGAAATTAGAATAAAAATAATAAAAAAAAAATAGACATATTAAATGTTAACTGTAAATTTTAAATTATATGAATTCTTATAAAGCTTAAATTTATATTTTAATAATTATAAATGTTAATGAAAAATTAACTTACCAAAAATAGTAAAGTACATATACCTACTAAATTGTAGTATTTTAGTTAACAACTTATTAACATTTTGGATTATTTTAAACCGTTATAAATAGAAATTCACCATCTAAAATTAATTTATTTAATGACGAACGATCATCGCCCAAAGTTCTATGTCATTAATATTTTGTACTTTAATAGTAATAAAACTTTCTTCTTAATTAAATTAATTTTTGTATTATTTTAAAAGAATTATTTATAAAATTTTAGCGCTATATTAATAAAAACCTGTTTCTTCCATTTCTCCGTGATTCGTAATTTGGACTCTATTTCAAAATTTGCGTTTAATCCATAATTATATCCAATTTATTTTTACTATGCAGAGCCCAATATTTATTTTGATTATTATAAACAAATTCATTTCTTAAATATCCTTCTATTTCTAATAAATACATAATTGTTTATTTAAAATATTGTGTTATATAAATATAAATTATCTACACACTTATATCCATACAATTTTGAAAAAATCTATTCAAATGTAATTCGTATTTTATATTGCCACTGTTAAAATTTGAATTTTCTTTTGCCTATACTCCCTATCAGCACACAATGTATTAAAAACGTTTAAATTACGTTGCGGCTAAAACCTTTAAACGTTAGAATTTAATACTTGAAAAACGTTTGAACTGCGTTTAAATTTGGTTAATATGTGCTGTTTATAATAGAATTATCTTAAAAATGCAATAATTAATATATTTAATTTTTAACTTATTGTATATTTCACATATAGATATTGGAAAAGTGTATTTTGTACTTTAATAGTAATAAAACTTTCTTCTTAATTAAATTAATTTTTGTATTATTTTAAAAGAATTATTTATAAAATTTTAGCGCTATATTAATAAAAACCTGTTTCTTCCATTTCTCCCGTGATTCGTAATTTGGACTCTATTTCAAAATTTGCGTTTTAATCCATAATTATATCCAATTTATTTTTACTATGCAGAGCCCAAATATTTATTTTGATTATTATAAACAAATTCATTTCTTAAATATCCTTCTATTTCTAATAAATACATAATTGTTTATTTAAAATATTGTGTTATATAAATATAAATTATCTACACACTTATATCCATACAATTTTGAAATATTAATTTAAAAAATATTTAAATTAAATGCTCCTAAATTAATAGTTTTTGAAAATCTATTCAAATGTAATTCGTATTTTATATTGCCACTGTTAAAATTTGAATTTTCTTTTGCCTATACTCCCTATCAGCACACAATGTATTAAAAACGTTTAAATTACGTTGCGGCTAAAACCTTTAAACGTTAGAATTTAATACTTGAAAAACGTTTGAACTGCGTTTAAATTTGGTTAATATGTGCTGTTTATAATAGAATTATCTTAAAAATGCAATAATTAATATATTTAATTTTTAACTTATTGTATATTTCACATATAGATATTTGGAAAAGTGTATGTTATACTTGATTAATATTTAATTAATCTTGAAACAATTTTGCATCTGTATTTAAAGCATTACATTGCATTTTAGATCCGTTATTATTATTGGGTATAAGTTTAAAAATTTTATGAGTTTTATCAACAATGAGTAGACAAATACACATTCTTTCAAGTTATGTTCACAACTTTTTTTTGCGCACGGAAAAAATACATATATTATCTATTCTTGAAAAAACAAATAACACGTACATTTATAATGCTATATACATTATATACATTTATAATCTATAATGCTGGATTTTTAGTTTTACATCCCTTACAAGAATTATAATACTAATATGAAGGATTACTATAAAAGTATCAACATTATTATTATTATTATTCAGCAATACATTGTTCAGATTTCACAAACTTGTCACTGTCACGTTATCATATTATTCATTATAATTATATATCCGATTTATTTATATATCTTTTGTATTAAATACGTATATTCAGTTATTGTAATAATGATGTTTATATATTTATAGTAATTCTTCAGATTAGTATTATAATTCCTGTAAGGGATGTAAAACTAAAAATTCAGCATTATAAATGTTTAAAAATTAATTTTTTACATTTGTATAATTATATTTGTATTTTTAGTAGCTTACAGGGGATTAGATGGATACTGAAACAAGTGAAGATACTTTTCTACCACTCCAAGGTAAGTGCACAAATTTTTTTGCAATGATCATGCTAATAGATTCATCGTTATAAGGCAACAAATATACATTTCTATTAATATTTCGGGCACTTTTCCCGGATATTTTGACCATAAGTGATCTTAACGATTTAGACCCACTCTGGAAATTTTTAGGCAGTTTCTGACTATAAAAAGACATCTTTTAGACAGTATTAGGTTACCAGAGTCCGGAGCAGAATTGCTGACTTTTACTATTTAAGGTTTAAATGGCTTACAAGAGTGTGACAGCATACATTTATGTCTTTAAAAGTATTTTTAATGAAAAGTTCGGAAAATTTTACAAAAAAAGTCATACTTATGTTTTTAGTGAAAAATGCATCCCCTGGGAGCTAAAAATTCATGAAAATGGGCATATAATGCAAAAAAGTGCTAAAATGTCAACTTTGTCTCTCTGTAACTTAAAATAATGGCCCAGAAAAAATCTGAAAAAATTCAGGAGAACTACTGGATACCTCTAAAACATATTCCCACAGGTATAGCAATATTTATTTTTTTCATCTTCGATGTCACAGAGAACCACCCATATATATGTAATATATATGATATATATATATGTCATATCTATCAGTGTGTGTGTGTATGTGTATGTATGTGTGTGTGTGTGTGTGTGTTTTTTTTTTTTTTTTTTTTTTTTTTTTTTTTTCCGGAGAGGTGGAGAAATGCTTAATGCACCATGACTGGAGCCATGCGAAACTCCCCGTGTGTGGAACTCTCCTACCGAAGGATGTCGCTAGGCATACCCACTAAAACTCCACCTCTTTTCTTACCTTTATTCCCCCGCGGAAACCGCCGCAAGGCATTACTTCGCGGGGGGAGGCAACGGCTAGATTAGCCCACTACTCTTGCTATCGCCACTCTTCTCACCTCGTCTCTTCTGATGAGACCCAGCCTGTCCACTACGGACGTACAGAGGGTCACTACCGCGTTCCATCCCTCCTGGGAGTCAAGCAGGCACGCCCCGATGCCCTCAAGGGTGAGAGGACCGCTCCAAGTGACTTGAAACTGGTCCCGTTCCTCCCTGAAACGAGGACACCATAGGAGGACGTGTTCCACGTCTTCGTCCACCCCTGGACAAGCCGGGCACTCTGCGCTGCCGTAGACCCCTATACGAAATAGGTAGCTACGGAAGCATCCGTGCCCGGTCAACACCTGGGTAAGCTGGAAACTGACGAAGCCGTGTTTCCTGCTCGCCCACTCCCGGATCCGCGGGATGATGCGGTAGGTCCAGCGGCCGTCCCTGGCTGAGTCCCATCTCCGTTGCCACTCCTCTACGGTCCGCAATGACCATCGGTTGTGGCAGCGGTTCTCTTCTAGACGTCGCCCGCCCTCACGGTGTCTTTCAGCTCTCTCGGCTGCCAGGAGGTCGAAGGGGTCGGTCCCCGCGACCACCGAGAGCGCAATGTCAGATTCGGTTCGGTACGCCCGGGCCACCCTTAGCGCAACTATCCTGCAGGCTCGCTGGCACGGAGCACCAAAGCTCTTGTGCCTGTTCAGGGCAACAGCCCAGATAGGAGCTCCGTATAAAATTACGGAGCTTACCACCGAGGCAAGGAGAGACCTTTGCGGTTGCTGGGGTCCCCCGATGTTGGGCATGATGCCCGCCAGCGCACGGGCCACCTTTGTCGCCTTTGAGCCTGCGTTCGCGAGATGGTGTTTGAACGACAGCCGCGCGTCTAGTGTGACCCCTAAATATTTCAACGTTTTCACCGACCGTATCCGTTCATTACCTACCGTGAAGGTGGCGGTCCTCTCCTTTTTTGTGCGAGAGATGAGCAACGCCTCCGTTTTTTCCGTCGCCAGACTAAGTCCGTGGTCTCTCAAACAAGTGGCGACCACTTCTATAGAGACATCTCCGAGATATTCGATCTCTTTGCGACCACCACTAGCGCCACGTCGTCCGCGAAAGCCACCATCGAGACACCCTCCGGAAGTTGCTGCCTAAGCAGGCCGTCATAGACAGCGTTCCAGAGTAGGGGCCCAATGAACGAACCCTGAGGCACGCCTCCCGTGATGTTGTGGGAGTGCACACCGTCGTCTGTGTCGCAGAGCAAAGTACGGTCACTCAGGTAACTCGAGGTGACCTCCCTGAGATAGAGTGGCACTTGGAAGTGCTGCAGGGACAGCATGATGTCGTCCCATCTGGTAGAGTTGAAGGCATTCCGGATGTCTAAGGTGATCATGGCACACATCCGCCTTGCACTCCGACTAGCATTGATGGCGTTTGTGGCTATACCAACAATTCTGCCTACAGCGTCCATGGTCGATCGACCCTTTCGGAAGCCGAACTGGTTGTCGGAGAGGTCTCCGGCCCGACCGATGGCCGCTGCGAGCCTGGCGCAGATCACCCGCTCCAGAAGCTTCCCCACTATATCCAGTAGACAGAGCAGGCGGTAAGATGATGGCTCCTCCGGGGGCCAGGTATTCCGTCCGGCGCTGGGGCTTTACGTACGGAAATACCTTTAGCGGCCATCCTCAGTTCGGCTTCACTAATGTCTGGCGACTCGGCTGCACCAATGGTGGCCATCAGGCCCGTCTCTGTTGCCCTTTTCCGATGTTCTGGAAACAGGTGGCGGATCCCTCCGCTTTTGTTCGTATTCTGCGGAACGATCTTGGAACCGCGGTGTTCCCCTCGCTCTTTGGTGCAGCCTTCTGGCACGCAGGCACTCACGTCTCTTTTCTGCGATGTCCTCATTCCACCAGTTTATTGGTGGGCGGCCGCGAGGGTTGAACTTCACGGCCATAGAGGCATCGCAAGCCGCAGTTAGAGCATTCGTGAGGCCTCGTGCTTATTTTCGACGGTTCCCTCCACTTTTGCCCCCTCAAGGGAGCAGAGGAACGCCTCACGATCAAACGTGGCTGGTGCCCATCTCTCTCTTGCTCCTCTTCCTTCTCTCTTTGTCCTCCAGCTGGTCAGCTGGAGCTGGTACACGAGTGCTTGGTGGTCACTACTCGTGTAACGATCGCTAACTTTCCAGCCGAGTCCCCCTCCCCCCATCAATCTAGGATCGACGAAGGTGAGGTCGACTATGGACGACTTGCCGGCTTTGGTGAAAGTCGGGGTTGTCCCTGTGTTACCGATCTCCAGCCCCAGTAGAGCGAACGCCTCGAGGAGTGCGCGGCACGCGCGTTTGTCTTGGCGCTGCCCCAGTCCGTCGCCCAAGCATTGAAGTCCCCACGGATTGCGACCGGCAGCCGTGAGGACCGAGCACTGGTGACGACTGCATCCAGAGATTTCGCAAAGTCCTCGGTGGAATCGCTGGGCGGGAAGTAGCAGCTGTACATGCGTACCCCCGCCACCTCCACCCAGGTGAAGCTGGGAAGGGGGGCGACCATCTTTCTGGAGATGTGTATATTTCCACATACCCAGATGGCCGCCTTGCCCGTGGCATCCCTTACCCAGTTCGACTTCTCGAGATCCCGGAACTCCTCGCTGATGATCGCTACGTCCGCTCTCTCCTTTCTGACCAGCTGGGACAGCAGGTCCTGGGCCACAGCGCAGTGGTTGAGGTTTATTTGGAGCACCTTAATCATTTTTGATGTGTGCTCCTTCCTCATGCGAGGTCTTTGCTTTGGCTTCGCAGTCCACTGCTTTGTGGCCCTCTTGGCCGCACCGATAGCATTCCGCTGACCGATCGACTGCGCTCTTGCACTCCCTCGCGATGTGTACCGATTCGTGGCATCGGTAGCAGCGCGAGGATACCTCTCGCAGTCGAACTCTGCAATTGACCCGTCCGATCCGGAGCTTCCCGTGTTGCAGCAGTTTTTTGGCAGCTACTGCCGGAAGCTGGATGGTCGCAGCTAGGGTGCCACTGTAGGACCCCCTGGTTTTAATATTATCCGGGGATACCACGTTTGGCCCGATCTTTACTGCAATCGCTGCGGCCACCTCCGTTATTGTCGTGGACTCGTCCATGTCCCTGATGGTGATAGACACTATGTGAGTCAGCAGCTGGACCTCTGCCGACCCACTCAGGGTGGACGAGACCACTGTCCTTAGCTCCGCCGTTTCCGTTCCGGGTCGCCCCAGCTCGAGGAGGAGCTCCCCAGCCCTGGTGCGCCTGATACACGTGACCCGTTGTCCTAGGGTCTTTAATTCCGATGCAGCCTTGACCTTCCGGAGAATGTCAGCGTAGGAAGAGCCCCCGCTAGATGTCTTGATCTTGATGGCATCTGGGCGTGGGGCTCTGCCGTGCCTTTGACCGGTCTGCTGTTCTTGCTGCTTCGGCTGGTTGTCCTTTATCTTCTTCTTCTTTTTGCCCTTCTTCACTACCGTGGCCCAGTCAGAGACCTTTGACTGGTTCCCACCGGTCTCAGGAACGGATAGCGAAGCATCTGCTGGCCCACCTTTGTTAGTGGGCTGCTTTGACACCTTCTTCCTTTTCTCCGGGGGTTGCTGTGGTGGTGAGGGCTTTTCCCTTTCCACCGGCCTCCTTTGACGCTCTTCAGCGCGGAAGATATGCGACGTTTGGCACGTACCATCCCTACGCGCATCCGCCATTTTAGTTTTCAGCGCTGTCGAACACACAGCACTGTTCACCCGCGCGTATTCATTGAGAGCTCTGCTGGTTGCTCTCGCCATACTCTTCAGCTCTTTGTGGATGTTGTTCTTATTAAGAACAAACTCCACCAGGATATCTACCTTCTCACGCAGACGGAGAAAAGCTCTGTCAGCGTCACTTGACATCCCAGTCGGGGTCACACGGTCATGAGGACCGAGCACTGGTGACGACTGCATCCAGAGATTTCGCAAAGTCCTCGGTGGAATCGCTGGGCGGGAAGTAGCAGCTGTACATGCGTACCCCCGCACCTCCACCCAGGTGAAGCTGGGAAGGGGGGCGACCATCTTTCTGGAGATGTGTATATTTCCACATACCCAGATGGCCGCCTTGCCCGTGGTAATCCCTTACCCAGTTCGACTTCTCGAGATCCCGGAACTCCTCGCTGATGATCGCTACGTCCGCTCTCTCCTTTCTGACCAGCTGGGACAGCAGGTCCTGGGCCACAGCGCAGTGGTTGAGGTTTATTTGGAGCACCTTAATCATTTTTGATGTGTGCTCCTTCCTCATGCGAGGTCTTTGCTTTGGCTTCGCAGTCCACTGCTTGTGGCCCTCTTGGCCGCACCGATAGCATTCCGCTGACCGATCGACTGCGCTCTTGCACTCCCTCGCGATGTGTACCGATTCGTGGCATCGGTAGCAGCGCGAGGATACCTCTCGCAGTCGAACTCTGCAATTGACCCGTCCGATCCGGAGCTTCCCGTGTTGCAGCAGTTTTTTGGCAGCTACTGCCGGAAGCTGGATGGTCGCAGCTAGGGTGCCACTGTAGGACCCCCTGGTTTTAATATTATCCGGGGATACCACGTTTGGCCCGATCTTTACTGCAATCGCTGCGGCCACCTCCGTTATTGTCGTGGACTCGTCCATGTCCCTGATGGTGATAGACACTATGTGAGTCAGCAGCTGGACCTCTGCCGACCCACTCAGGGTGGACGAGACCACTGTCCTTAGCTCCGCCGTTTCCGTTCCGGGTCGCCCCAGCTCGAGGAGGAGCTCCCCAGCCCTGGTGCGCCTGATACACGTGACCCGTTGTCCTAGGGTCTTTAATTCCGATGCAGCCTTGACCTTCCGGAGAATGTCAGCGTAGGAAGAGCCCCCGCTAGATGTCTTGATCTTGATGGCATCTGGGCGTGGGGCTCTGCCGTGCCTTTGACCGGTCTGCTGTTCTTGCTGCTTCGGCTGGTTGTCCTTTATCTTCTTCTTCTTTTTGCCCTTCTTCACTACCGTGGCCCAGTCAGAGACCTTTGACTGGTTCCCACCGGTCTCAGGAACGGATAGCGAAGCATCTGCTGGCCCACCTTTGTTAGTGGGCTGCTTTGACACCTTCTTCCTTTTCTCCGGGGGTTGCTGTGGTGGTGAGGGCTTTTCCCTTTCCACCGGCCTCCTTTGACGCTCTTCAGCGCGGAAGATATGCGACGTTTGGCACGTACCATCCCTACGCGCATCCGCCATTTTAGTTTTCAGCGCTGTCGAACACACAGCACTGTTCACCCGCGCGTATTCATTGAGAGCTCTGCTGGTTGCTCTCGCCATACTCTTCAGCTCTTTGTGGATGTTGTTCTTATTAAGAACAAACTCCACCAGGATATCTACCTTCTCACGCAGACGGAGAAAAGCTCTGTCAGCGTCACTTGACATCCCAGTCGAGGGCAGGTCACACGTAGCATTAGATGCTACAGAGGCCGAGTGACCAACCTCCGCAGCACTTACCATTTTAACGGTGTGAGTTTGGTCCCCCCCAAAATCCTTGGGACCAGCACTGACCACCGGGACTTGGACCCGATCGGAATCAGTGGCGCTAGGGGTAGTGTTGTTTTAGGCTCACTATCCATACTTGGTTTAATTTCGGGGTGCCTTCCCCTATCTGGTTTTGGTTCGCCCCGAATATTTGATTTTTTCGGTACCATCCATATCTGGAAAGCATTCCCCTATCCACCACCTGGGGAGGCGCCACGATGCGGGCCAGCAAACCCGGCACGGGTGTGTTTGTGTGTGTGTGTGTGTGTGTGTGTGTGTGTGTGCGTGTTATTTGTTTTTTCAAGAATAGATAATATATGTATTTTTTCCGTGCGCAAAAAAAAGTTGTGAATATAACTTGAAAAAATGTGTATTAGTTTACTTATTCCTGATAAAACTCATAAAATAAAAACGGACCTAAAATTTAATGTAATGTTTTTAAAAATATGCACAATTTTTCGAAAATAAAATAAATATTAATCAAGTATAACATACACATTTCCAAATATCTATATGTGAAATATACAATAAATTAAAAATTAAATACATTAATTATTGCATTTTTAATATAATTCTAATATAAACAGTAATGGCAAAAGAAAATTCAAATTTTAACAGTTTCAATATAAAATACGAATTACATTTCAAAAGTTTTTCGAAAATTATTATTTTAGTAGTATTTAATTTAAATATTATTCAAATCAAAATTTAAAAATTGTATGGATATATAAGTAAGTAGATTACGTATATTTATATAAAACAATATTTTATATAAACAAGTATGTATTTATTAGAAACAAAAGGTTATTTAAGTAATGCCTTTGTTTATAATAATTAAAATAAATATATGGGCTCTGTAACTAAAGGGAAAAATAAATTGCATATAATTATGGATTAAAACACAAATTTTGAGAGAGGGTGCAAATTACGAATAACGGGAGAAATGGAAGAAACAGGTTTTTATTTATATACCACTAAAATGTTATAAATAATTCTTAAAACTAATACAAAAATTAATTTAATTAAGTAGAAAATTTTATTACTCTAAAAGTACAAGATATTAGTGACATATAGAGTTCTTGGCGATGACTTAAATAAATTAATTTTAGGAGCTAAATTTCTATTTAGATCCGTTTAAAATAATCTAAAATTTTAATAGGTTTTTACTAAATAGTACAATTAAGTATATGCACTTTACTATTTTTGGTAAGTTAATTGTTCATTACCACATATATATATATATGTATATATATATATATATATATATATATATATTATATATTACACCTTTGGTGTAAATTATGTCCTAAAATACGTGAAAATTAGGGATTTTATGAGGTTTATGAGGCTTAACTTACAACAGCGGTCTTGGCCAATAAGCTAACCCAAACCATTCGAAAGCTCGCGAAAAATGTGAACTTTTGAGAGGTGTTAGATTAAAATCGAATATGGTGTGGTAGCCTTTTTTTTATATTCAATATGTCCGGGTGTTCTATCTCTTCGAGATTTTAAAATTAAGAAATGTAACCAGGGTAGATAAGTTCTAAAGATTAATTTAAACAAAAGTTGCTTGTAATGTTTTTTCCAAAAATTCAACAGATTTAGAAATAAATGGCTTTAAAAATAGAAATTTTTCTAAATAATTGAAAAATTTCCACTTTTCATGGTCGAATAACTCTTAAACAAATTATTTTTAACACTTAAATTTTTTTTGTATGTTCTGGAAGATGTTTCCAGCCTGTTCTCAAATTTTGGAGTGATTTAAAATTTTCATCGTACCACTTGACGTGAAATAGCCCATATATATAGATATATATATATGTACGTATGTATGTGGGTGTGTGTGCGTGCGGCGGAATATTTATATAATATATATATATATATATATGGGGTATTCCACGTGAAGTGGTCCGATCAAAATTTTAAAATGCACCAAATTGTGGGTACACTTTGCAAATGTTTTTCAGAATACAGAAAAAAATTTTTAGGTACTGGAATCTATATGCTCAAAAGTTGTTCTAACCTCAAAAAGTGAATTTTTCCATATTTTTTTCAACACCAGCTGGGTTTACCGCTATATAACTCAAAATCTATCAACTTTTACTATAGAACATTATATGTAACATTCGTTGCTAATTATATCTAGAATTTATTCTTCAGGGTTAGAATTTCTAATCTCAAGGTCAATGTTACATAAACTACATGTCAATATTCAACTTGAAAAAAGTGCAAGTGCACCACCTTTGATTTTTTCATCCAAAAGTCTAAAAGAAAGCTTGGAGCAATACCTTTCAAATGGTCTGTAGCATTTTTATGGCCTCCAATTCTGTAAAAAGTTATGACAATTTAAAGAAAGACAAAAAATTTACAAAATTTAACATGGTAATTTCCATTTAAATTTTTAAAAAAATTTCGTGTTTCTTTAAATTGTCATAACTTTTTACAGAATTGGAGGCCATAAAAATGCTACAGACCATTTGAAAGGTATTGCTCCAAGCTTTCTTTTAGACTTTTGGATGAAAAAATCAAAGGTGGCGCACTTGCACTTTTTTCAAGTTGAATATTGACATGTAGTTTATGTAACACTGACCTTGAGATTAGAAATTCTAACCCAGAAGAATAAATTCTAGATATAATTAGCAACGAATGTTACATATAATGTTCTATAGTAAAAGTTGATAGATTTTGAGTTATATAGCGGTAAACCCAGCTGGTGTTGAAAAAAATAAGGAAAAATTCACTTTTTGAGGTTAGAATAACTTTTGAGCAAATAGATTCCAGTACCTAAAAATTTTTTTCTGTATTCTGAAAAACATTTGCAAAGTGTACCCACAATTTGGTGCATTTTAAAATTTTCATCGGACCACTTCACGTGGAATACCCCATATATATATATTTTAAAATTGTTTTTTCAAGAATACATAATATATGTATTTTTTCCGTGCGCAAAAAAAAAGTTGTGAACATAACTTGAAAGAATGTGTATTTGTTTACTCATTCTTGATAAAACTCATAAAATTTTCAAACGTATACTCAATAATAATAACGGATCTAAAATTCAATGTAATGCTTTAAATACAGATGCAAAATTGTTTGAAGATGAAATAAATATTAATCAAGTATAACATACACTTTTCCAAATATCCATATGATATATACAAATAAATATTAAATATATTAATTATTGCATTTTTAAGATAATTCTATTATAAACAGTATAGGCAAAAGAAAATTCAAATTTTAACAGTGGCAATATAAAATACGAATTACATTTGAATAGATTTTCAAAAACTATTATATTTAGGAGCATTTAATTTAAATATTTTTTAAATTAATATTTCAAAATTGTATGGATATATAAGTGTGTAGATAATTTATATTTATATAACACAATATTTAAATAAACAAGTATGTATTTATTAGAAATAGAAGGATATTTAAGAAATGAATTTGTTTATAATAATCAAAATAAATATTTGGGCTCTGCATAGTAAAAATAAATTCGATATAATTATGGATTGTAACGGAGTGAATCTTTGCCGGACCTTGCTCAGATTCCAGGATTACAGGTTTTAAGGAATTTGAAATAAAGTACCACTATTTATAAGAAAGGCTAATTATTATTAAGACTATGTACAGATATATAAAAAAATAAACAAAGATATAGTGTAAATGTTGCCAGCCCGCCTGGTCTTGGTCGGGTGAAATAGCTAATTAGTCTGTAATCAAAACAAGACAAAATACTTAATTATTACGCGATCTACGAACTTTACAATGCTACCTTATAACTAGTTTCCTAAACGGACGCGACTAACGGGTATCATGTATGCTCGCACGGTAATACGGTACGGGCTAGTATGTATGTTCACGGAGGGGCGGTCGGGATAGTCCACGTGTGCTCACGAGGACACGGTCAGGATAATCTACGTGTGCTCACGAAGATACGGTCGGGATAATCCACGTGTGCTCACGAGGATACGGTTGGGATAGCCCACGTGTGCTCACGAGGGTGCGGTCGGGATAATCTACGTGTGCTCACGAAGATACGGTCGGGATAACCCACGTGTGCTCACGAGGGTGCGGTCAGGATAATCTACGTGTACTCACGAAGATACGGTCGGGATAATCCACGTATGCGCACGAGGATACGGTTGGGATAGCCCACGTGTGCTCACGAGGATACGGTCAGGATAACCCACGTGTGCTCACGAGGGTGCGGTCGGGATAATCCACGTGTGCTCACGAGGATACGGGCAGGATTAGACACCACGTGTGCTCACGAGGTGCCTACGGTAGGATGCGGTTACGGTAACGGTCGGTACGGTATACGGTAACCGTGTTTACGAACGTGTGCTCACGAACGTATCCACGGTTGCTGCACTAGGTCGGAGAAAGGGGCTGGTCGTGTGCTCACCGCCAGTCCGATCTGTCGTCCAGTTGCAGACTGACTACTGGTGATTTCGCTGCGCCTTATATACCCGATTCTACGAGAGCGCGCATGCGTATAACGCCTGTCTCCCTACTCCGGCTGGGGTCAATGAACCGGCGAGTAGGCACAGTAGTGGGGAGGCGGTCAATGACTCTAATCTATTGATAGCGCGGTCGTTGAACTCGCGTTTAACGGCACGTGTCTATCGCGAAGTTATCTTAATATACTACGGACTTATTATTATACAATATATTAACAATTTATAAAATAATTTTATGCAATACTAGTGCGTGTGTTTATCACACGTCACAGGATTAAAACGCAAATTTTGAGGGTGCAAATTATGAATCACGGGAGAAATGGAAGAAACAGGTTTTTATTTATATAGCGCTAAAATTTTATAAATAATTCTTTAAAACTAATATAAAAATTAATTTAATTAAGAAGAAAGTTTTATTACTCTAAAAGTACAAAATATTAATGCCATAGAACTTTTGGCGATGATCCATCGTCATTAAATAAATTAATTTTAGGAGGTGAAGTTCTATTTAGGTCCGTTTAAAAAATTCCAAAATTTTCATAAGTAGTTACTAAATGCTACAATTTAGTAAGTATATGCACTTTACTATTTTTGGTAAGTTAATTTTTCATTAACATTTATAATTATTAAAATATAAATTTAAGCTTTATAAGAATTCATATAGTTTAAAATTTACAGTTAACATTTAATATGTCTCTATTTTTTTTTGTTATTTTTATTCTAATTTCATTACACTAAATTTTGGTAAACTTTTATTTACAAATTATAATAACTATAGCAATACCTCCAAGGTGTTGTGTGAATCTGTTTAATTTTTAAGGAGTCCATGGTAGTGAAAAAATAATACAATTTAAAACATTATTTTAAATAAATTAATTACGAAAAACCTTTTTCGAAATTAATAATAGGGGGTTGGGGCGCGAAGCGCGCAGTGGGGCGCAGCCCCCTAGTATATATATATACATATATATATGGGTGGCTCTCTGACATCGAAGATGAATGAAATGAATATTGCTATAACTGTGGGAATATGTTTTAGAGATATCCAGTAGTTCTCATGAATTTGTAGCTCCGAGGGGATGCATTTTTCACTAAAAACATAAATATGACATTTTTCTCTAAAATTTTCTAAATTTTTCATTAAAAATACTTTTAAAGACATAAATGTATGCTGTCACACTCTTGTAAGCCATTTAAACCTTAAATTGTGAACATCAGCAATTCTGCTGCGGACTCTGGAAACCTAATGCTGTCTAAAAGATGTCTTTTTATAGTCAGAAACTGCCTATAAAATTCCAGAGTGGGTCTAAATCATTAAGATCACTTATGGTCAAAATATCTGGGAAAAGTGCCCGAAATATTATTAGAAATGCATATTTGTTGTCTTATAACGATGAATCTATTAGCATGATCATTGCAAAAAAATTTATGCACGTATCTTGGAGTGGAAGAAAAGTACCTCCACTTGTTTCAGTATCCAAGTAATCCCCTGTAAGCTGCTAAAAATACAAATATTATTATACAATTATAAAAAATTAATTTTTAAACATTTATAATGCTGGATTTTCACTTTTACAACCACTTTGAGAATTATGATACTAATCTGTAGGATTACTATAAATATATTAACATTATTATTACAATAACTGAATAGCCGTATTTAATACAAAAAATATATAAATAAATCGGATCTGAGATTATAATGAGTAACTAGCCACATTACCTCGGTCGCTAACGCTCCCTCGGTTTAATCACATTTTTTAGGCTAGACGCTGATTATAAAGTCGTTCCCCGATAAGAAGGTGCTACCTCGGAATCCGGTTATAAAAGGTGCTACCTCGAAATCCGGTTATAAAAGGTGCAACCTCGGAGCCCGGTTGTAAAAGGTGCTACCTCGGAGTCCGGTTATAAAAGGTGCTACCTCGGAGTCCGGTTATAAAAGGTGCTACCTTGGAGTCCAGTTATAAAAGGTGCTAACTCGGAGTCCGGTTATAAAAGGTGATAACTCAGGAGCGAAATTTCAGTCTATGATTTTAAGTTGGTACTACTGCAAGTGTAAGCTCAGCAATAAGATTGACAATTGTTTTTGGCAATTTTATAAAAGATTATTTTTATTTATCTATTAGTTACTTATTATTATTTAGTAGTATCTATCCGTATATCATCAAAAAATTTAAATAAACGTAATTCAGGTAAAGTTATTATTTAGTTTGAATATATTTTAAACTGTTTCTTTTTATATTTTAATCTCCAAAATAAGAAAATTACGCCGACATATATATGTACTAAACTTTGATAATTTCATATATAGATTCAATAGATAATCATTGATAATTTATAAAATTATAAATTATACTACTGCAAAAGTTAAAAAACTAATTATGATGAGTAGTACCTGCAGAAAATACATGGTAAATAATAATTAAGTATGTTTAAATGATAAAAATATAAGCTAAATGCGTAAATTTTAATAATTTCTCGCAAACTGTCATTTTTCGCAATTTTAATTTTAATTTGACAAATGTAATTTAACACTGATACCTCTTAAACAATTTTAAAGCATGTCAACTATTCAATTTTGGCGGTTGTATTCGAATCATTTTGTACCTTATTCCATTTCTCTCCCTTGTTTAACTCTAGCGAAAAAATCTCACTCCGTAAAACAGAACCGTCGGCAGTTGTGTCGAAATGTATTATAAAAATTGAGTTATTTAAAACCAACAATTGACTAAAGTGTATATTTCATCTATTTTCTTTTAATTATAATTATTATAAACATTATGTTACGGTATTAAGTTTCACGATATATTGTTAAATTCCGCATTAAAAATAAGAGTACAACGTTAAATAATAGATAAATAAAAATAATCTTTTATAAAATTGCCAAAAAACAATTGTCAATATTATTGCTGAGCTAAACCGGCAGTAGCACCAACTTAAAATCATAGACGAAGAATTCGTTCCTGAGTTATCACCTTTTATAACCGGACTCCGAGTTAGCACCTTTTATAACCGGACTCCAAGGTAGCACCTTTTAAAACCGCCCGATAAGGACAAAGAAATAAATAGTATTTTTTAAAGAATTCTTTTTAAATCCTATTTTTTCAAAGAATTTAAAAAGAATTCTTTACAATAAATTATAAATATAACGAATGTCCGGTATATTGTAATGCTTTAAGTATTAATTATAATTTATTAATTTTAATTATAATTATTATAAACATTATGTTACGGTATTAAGTTTCACGATATATTGTTAAATTCCGCATTAAAAATAAGAGTACAACGTTAAATAATAGATAAATAAAAATAATCTTTTATAAAATTGCCAAAAAACAATTGTCAATATTATTGCTGAGCTAAACCGGCAGTAGCACCAACTTAAAATCATAGACGAAGAATTCGTTCCTGAGTTATCACCTTTTATAACCGGACTCCGAGTTAGCACCTTTTATAACCGGACTCCAAGGTAGCACCTTTTAAAACCGCCCGATAAGGACAAAGAAATAAATAGTATTTTTTAAAGAATTCTTTTTAAATCCTATTTTTTCAAAGAATTTAAAAAGAATTCTTTACAATAAATTATAAATATAACGAATGTCCGGTATATTGTAATGCTTTAAGTATTAATAAAGAATTCTTTAAATTCGAATGAAATTTTACAAATGGTATATCCCATGAAAGAAATATTAAAGAAGTGAAAAAGAAATCTTTTATTAAAAAAAAAAATAATTAAATATTTGAAAAGTATTCTTTTATACTTCTAAAAGTCATTCCCCATAAAAACAACCCAAATAAAGAATTGAAAAAGAGTTCTTTTAGAATTAACAAATATCCATGGACGTTTGTTGATTCTCAAAGAACAATTTTTCAATTCTTTTTTCTGTAATAAATCACTCTCTAAATTTTGAAGAGTGAAATTTCACTCGAATGGAGTGATATTTCACTCGAATGGAGTGATATTTCACTCTTTGACTAGTCAAAAGTGCAGCAGTCGGCTTCAAGTTAAAAATCACTTTTCGTATGATTTATTCACTCTTCAAAGGTTTCTATTTTTTCTATTTTATTTAGCATTTTAAACATTTTAATTTATTAAATATATATTTTCTGAAATTAAATAGAATATACATTAAATAACGAAAAAAATCTGCACCGGACATCGGGTTTCGAACCTGGGACCCTCTGCGTCAAAGTCGGAAACCTTACCGCTTGCGCCATCAACACGTATTTATATTTTACTTCGAATCGTCCTTATTTATTACACCCCGATTGAATAATTCCGGAACTTTATTAATATTTATTGCATTATTCCGTTATTAATACTAATAAACTAATGATTTAGTCGGTTTGTAAGTGAAGTAAGCACGTTCCTGTCGATTCAGATTTGTCAAATACGTTAATTATAGTTGTATAAAAATACAATAATAGGCAACTTAACCTATAATTGAGAATCAGAAATATTCCATAAAGTTTACTGTACTGCAAAGTAATTTTAGAGAGAATGCTATAACCATTTATTGAAAGTCATATATTAATAATTGGTGCAAGTGTGCATAAGTAATTTATTAGAATATTTCACTATAAAGTGACATAACCCTGCTAAAAATAATCGATTGAAATCGATAGACATGGAAAAATTTTGCATATAAATCGATTCAAATTGATTAATTTTAATCGATTTGTATGCAAACTCTTTCCATGTCTATCGATTTCAATCGATTATTTTTAGCAGGGAATGAATTTATTACATAACAATCAATAAACGAATTATTTAAATATATTCAATAATATATAACCTATAAAGACAAAAAAAGAATTGAAAAAGAACTCTTTTTCAATATTTTTACGGCGTTTATAAGGCGTACTCTAATTCAAAGAATATTAGTTTTTAACTTTTTTTTTAATTCAAAAAGACTACTTTTTAAATACTTATATTGTGTACATAGAATAATTTTCATTTAATTAATAATTTTATATATTGTAACGAATCAATGTAATATTTGATTATATTACATTGCTCGTTACATTCTCTCTCTCTGTCTAGCCTGTGTATTAATATTTACAGATGTTACAGGTCGACGTTCGATGACCTTCGTAAAGGTAAAAGTAGGGAAAGAGAGAGAGAGTTTTCGGTTCGTAAGTGCGAGAGCACTTAGATTAAACTCAACCGTGGAGCGACTAATCTCAACCGCCGAGAGATTAAAATTCAACCGTGTGATTAATTGCCACTGTCGTGAGAAACCTTGCGATTTGTTTTCTCCATATTTTGATCGCCCTGTGCTTGTGATCCTGGTGCTGTGCTGGTGATCCAGTGGAGTTACATTAGTTTGTTTGGCGACGACGCAGCCCAGGAAGCTCAAGGGTAGCGACTACGCATACTTCACCTGGTTGTTTCTTCATCGATCGCGGCTCACGCACTGTAAGTGCCAGTCTTGTAGTCTCTCTCTCTCTCTTTCTCTCTTTATTCCTCGCGTATACATCGACCTGCGTTTCGCGCGCTGCGACGCGCCTGTATTACTTTTTCTGAATACATTTATTTTAATTATTAATTAAATATTGCATTGTTGCTTATTTAGTTGTTTACTCCTTTTTCTCGCGTTTCGCTAAGTAAAGATTACCGCCGCCTCCGCCTATACGGCTTATTATAGTCGTATTATTACTGAGCGGCTGATCGCGTAAATGAGACTATTATTTTAACGGTTCTGAATTGTTATTATTTTATTTATTGTTATTAAAAATAGCAAAACCGTTACATGGCGCCCAACGTGCATGGTAATTAGCGTTACGCGTAATAGTTATAAATAATAGTCTAAAAATTAAATTTCTAATATTTAAAAATTTTCAATTCAGTCAATAGGCGTGTTAAATTAAGAGATTTTATTTCGAGCATTTCGAGAGCGAGCGAGCGCATTGTTTACGTTTCGCGGTGATTCGCGGTGTTTACGCTGCGAATAATATTCGAATATTGTACTTTCTATACATTTCGAAATTATTCTTTTGAATCTTATATTATTCGAATTGTAAATCGATTTTCCTTTTCGATTTAATTTTAGCGTATCGCGAATTAATTAATTATTTCGTGCTTCTTTTTTTATTTATTTGTTTATTTAAATAATTGTTAGCGACACCGCAGAAAATATAATTATTGCTTTTCTAATAATTTCTCGTAAACTGTATAATCGCAATTTAGGTTGAGTTAGTCTATTTTGCGTGCGTGCGTGTAAGTGTGTGTGTGATTTACGCGGTAAATATAAGTATTGTAGCGTATCGCGGTACATGTATGTATGTGTATGTAAGCGTGTGCGCAAATAAAGTAAATTAATTTATTTATTTTTTTTTTTTAATTTGAATTCAATTTAATTTTTTTTTGTTGTTATTATAAATTATTAAAATAATTTTTATAGCGTTTCTTCGCAATTTAAAATTTTGTCTTTTTTTAAATAATTATTATCTTTAAACAATTTGTCTTTAAATTCTTTTAAACTTTGAATATTATATTTGTTAATTCAATTTTATTCTATTTTTTGTAAACAATTAGAAAATTAATTTTAACAAGTTGCAGATTTATAATATTTTGTTTTTTTTTGCAAATTAGTTGATGTTATTAAATTTAAATTGGTTAAGCGAATTTGCGTATAATTTAATAGCGATTTGCAATTATTTTGTAATTTGTTTAATGAAATTTTTTAATTGTGAGAATTTATTTTGCCAATAAGGCCTAAAATTTAAATTTTATTTAATTTTTATAATTCAAAATGGCGTGTATGAACGAGTGTGATTTCGATCAAACGTACGGAGTTGAGATCCAAGGATGGATTTTGAATCTAACAAGCGATCAATTCGATTCTGTACTTGATCAGCTAGAATTGACGCGCGACGGTACGCCCTTTGTACGTGTAGATAGGTTATATAGGCGTTTACGCGGCGATTATACAGCCGCGGATTTCGTCCAGTCAACTAGTGACGATGATTTAGTTTCGCGGACTCGTCGTGAACAAAGACTCTGCACCGTTTTGAAACATGCGAAATTTAGCGAAGAAGCGCAAGTACAGATTGCGCACAGACAATTTGAAAATCTTAATCGAGCGGATGAGAGCGGATTCTCTCCGCTTGCCAATAGCTCGAAGTCAAATGACGATCAACTTGCCGATTCCGATGCGGAATCGCAGCATAGCGAGGTTAACGCGGGAAATATCGCGGGGAACCTTGCGGAAAACGCGGCGGAAAACACCGCCGAAAATAATTGTAAGTCAAATTTTGAATTGACTTCGATAAAAACGCTTAACACAACCATACCGGTAATGCCAATTCCTACCATTTCGACCGCGATGATAACGACCGCTACTACAACTACGTACTCGACGACGCAAGCAGCGAGTACGCATTTACAATCAAGAGGTGCGATACCAAAAACGGTATTTTCTTCAAAAGAAAATAATAAAATAGATAATGATATCGTTTTATGTGCATTAGCTAATGGCGTAGTCTACAACGCTCCAAGGGGTTTAGCCCTGGAGTTGAGTAGAACGCAATCGCTTGCCTTTCAACAAGAGAAGGAGTTGAATTATCTAAGGCAGCAATTAGCGGATTTTGCGACGAGTACGCAGCTTCCGACACAAACGTCAATTGCGGCGGAAAAGCAGCGGAAAAATCGCAAAAGTGTTAATTTTCAAGATACTTTTAATTTAAATTATTTTGAAACGAATAAGCATCCTGAAGCACCTCAAGCGGTATTACACACGCAAACGGAAAAGTCGCTTGGATCGCGTTTAAACGCAAACGCGTTAAATTTTCCGACTCCTACGTCAAATTTCTCGTCTCTGCCAGCTCCTGCGGATTGGCAAGAGTCTGGAAGGGGGGAAAATGTGCCTGTAGTTACAAGTGATCAACTTACGCAAATCTTGTCGAATATGTCGACTAGAGCGCCTATACAGTCACATGACGTAGGTCGCACAGTTCGCCAGTGGAATATTAAGTTTTCCGGCGAAAAACGCGAAAGCATCGAGGAATTTATTCAGCGCGTAGAAGAATGTCGCAAGTTAGCGCATATTTCCGACGCGGATTTACTGAATGCTTTCTCGGAGTTGTTAA
Organism: Theocolax elegans; assembly: GCA_026168455.1. Classification (NCBI taxonomy): domain Eukaryota; kingdom Metazoa; phylum Arthropoda; class Insecta; order Hymenoptera; family Cerocephalidae; genus Theocolax; species Theocolax elegans. Next base: position 54,045,471 of record CM047428.1, read on the forward strand.
CTGGCGTAGCGCTACACTGGTATCGCCAATCGCGGAAAGATTGGAATACTTGGGCTGATTTTTGCAATGCTGCTCGACGATGTTATGGCGTTGAGCAGAACTTTCAGCAGCGCTTAATGGCGGAAGCGCAAGCACGCAAGCAGGGTAGAGAAGAGCCTGCTCGCGATTACATTTTCTGCTTGCTAACTATATTTAGCAGAATGAATGCGCCTCCAAGTACGCAGTTTCAGCTAGACATGTTGTATGCTAACATGTTGCCGTCTGTTCGGAAGTTAGTTCCGAAAGAAAAAGTTACAAGCGTCGATAGGCTTGTGCAGCTAGCTCGTCAGGCGGAAGAGCTTATCGAGGAAGAGCGGAATTTTCCCGCGCCTCCGCCGCCAGAAAAGAGCGTTCTTCCTTCTGTGGCTTATAAGCAGCCAGATACCAGAGGTAAGAAGGGCGGAAAAGCTGCTAGCGATGATGCTACGGTAAAAGTAGCGAGTATCGCAGAACCTACAATGGAAAATTTGGCCAAAATCTTAGAGAAGATGCTAGATGAGAGATTTAGCAAATATGCGAATTCGTTTGCGAATTCCGCCAATAAGAAAGGTCAAACCGCGCGTAATTTCCATAAACCAGGTGCGCCGAAAGGAGCAAAGAATGTTTCTGATAAGCCATCTGGCGTGACTAGTACCGAGAGGAAGGATGATGGTAAAAATAAATCATCTATTACTAATGGAAAATCCGCGCGTAGTCGCAACCGCGATAAGAAAGCAGGTCCCAAAGAGCGTGTGTACTGCTATCGCTGCGGTTGGCCCGGGTATATCAAGACGGATTGTCCTGAGTGCTCGGGAAACGAGGAAAGGGGCGAATAGATAAGGTCCCTATCGCCCCAATTATTAGTGAGACCTCTGATGTGGATGACATTCCATCAGTAATTGCGCAAAAGGAGAAAATGCCCTCGCTTTTGCCTGTCGGAATTGACAGACAATCAGCGGAAAACGGTGTTTGCGATTCTCGCGCTAGAACGCCAGTTGAGGAAGGAACTCTACAGTCTACTCGCTGGTGGCTGCAGATCGGAATCGGTGGATTCCGTGTACGCGCTTTGTACGATTCAGGGGCGGCTCGCACGGTTATTAATTCCTTAGGCTTGCAAATAGCATCAGCCATAGGAAAACCGTTAACACCTTGTACTGGACCAGGTGCACGACTCGCTAACGGCCAACGCGCTCCAATACTTGGACGTTTAGAGCTGCCATTTGATTTAGCGAATGAACGCCATTACTTAGATGTTTTAGTAATGAGCGATCTCGACGCCGATTGTATACTCGGTGCCGACTTTATTCGTGCATTTAATGCTGTTTTGTTGCCCCGTGAAAATCAGTTAGTGATTGAGAACGTGGCCGAAGCAATTCAGCTTGAAGTATCTGCTATCGGCATTGGCGATGTATGTACGCTAGCTGCCGTCGGCTTAGCAGATATTGACGAAGCGCAACGCAAACAACTCAATGAGTTGTTGGAAAAGCGTTTGACTGCTCCGAATGCAAAGCTAGGTTGTACTAACTTAGCTGAGCATGAAATTGATGTGGGCGGTTCGCGTCCCATCATGCAGCGCTATTATCTAGTCTCTCGGAAGATTAAGCTGTCGCTGATAGCGAAGCCGCAGCAGCTGTTCAAAAATGGCAACAGCGTATGCAAACGTTGCTGCAAGCTCAAGCTGCTGAACGAGCGACCTGCGCACAAGCCCGTCAGGCCAAATATTATAATTCAAAACGCCGCGATGTACAATTTGCTGTGGGACAAAAAGTTTCTAAGCGGAATCGTATACTTTCGTCCGCTGCCCAAGGCATAGCTGCTAAGCTAGCTCCGAAGTACATCGGACCTTTTATTGTTTCGGCGTTACTCGGCTCAAACGTGGTGGAGCTCATCAGCAATGATGGAAAAGAAGCAGGTAAATGCCACGTCAATGACCTGAAACCGTATTATGAGGACCAGACAGACGTAACTGAGGAGAGTAAATTAAATCGAGAGGATGCGACGAGGGACAGCGAGGGATTAAACGCAGAGCGAAGAGCTAGCGACGAGTCTAACGATAATGATCCTGTGAGCGCGAACGCACTGCGTAAGCGAGGTAGGCCGCGCAAAACTCGGGTAGTTGTTAGTCGTATGACCGCGGTTGACCGTGCCCCTTCTAACGAGCGATTGAAGGCGAACGCTAATGTACACGCGAATCCTTCGACGACGGGAAATAGGCGCGGAAGACCGAAACGGGTGAAGAACAGGCCCGTATCCCCGGTAGAAACGATCGAACGGCGCACTCGGTCGCGAAAACCGTAAAATTCCCTTCGAGCGATTGATGTATTTACGCGTACCGTTCTCTGAATCTGTAATTTTTATAATCTTTTTCATTTTGTCATTCGTATAAAACATGGCCTGATATTTACTAACCTGTTCCAGAATTATGTCTGATGAACTGCGCAAGTCGCTTGTTACAATAAAGAGAGAAGAGCTCATATTAGGCTTTACTTTAGTTATTCATAAAATATTATTTATGTTAATTATTTTTTTCATTTTGTCTTCTGGCCTAGAGAGAGAGTAGAAATGCAGAGCTGGTACGTCTTCGGCTACCCAGCGTCTGGAAGGGGGGAGTGTAACGAATCAATGTAATATTTGATTATATTACATTGCTCGTTACATTCTCTCTCTCTGTCTAGCCTGTGTATTAATATTTACAGATGTTACAGGTCGACGTTCGATGATTTTCGGCGATTTTCGCGGACCTTCGTAAAGGTAAAAGTAGGGAAAGAGAGAGAGAGTTTTCGGTTCGTAAGTGCGAGAGCACTTAGATTAAACTCAACCGTGGAGCGACTAATCTCAACCGCCGAGAGATTAAAATTCAACCGTGTGATTAATTGCCACTGTCGTGAGAAACCTTGCGATTTGTTTTCTCCATATTTTGATCGCCCTGTGCTTGTGATCCTGGTGCTGTGCTGGTGATCCAGTGGAGTTACATTAGTTTGTTTGGCGACGACGCAGCCCAGGAAGCTCAAGGGTAGCGACTACGCATACTTCACCTGGTTGTTTCTTCATCGATCGCGGCTCACGCACTGTAAGTGCCAGTCTTGTAGTCTCTCTCTCTCTCTTTCTCTCTTTATTCCTCGCGTATACATCGACCTGCGTTTCGCGCGCTGCGACGCGCCTGTATTACTTTTTCTGAATACATTTATTTTAATTATTAATTAAATATTGCATTGTTGCTTATTTAGTTGTTTACTCCTTTTTCTCGCGTTTCGCTAAGTAAAGATTACCGCCGCCTCCGCCTATACGGCTTATTATAGTCGTATTATTACTGAGCGGCTGATCGCGTAAATGAGACTATTATTTTAACGGTTCTGAATTGTTATTATTTTATTTATTGTTATTAAAAATAGCAAAACCGTTACAATATATATTATTCAAATTTTGGATCATAAAGAATACTTTACATACTTATTTAATACTTCTAGAATTATTTATCGCGGACATTCGTTAATTCTTAAAGAATTCTTTTTTTTTTAAAGTGCGCTTGTCGGGAATGCAGGTGTTTCAGTTTTTAAATAAATAAAAACACTTATATAATGCTAATAAGCAACGTTTCGTCCGCTTAGGTTTGCGGACCTCATCAGGCAATGCATGCGTGTCACCAACGTTTCACTTCATGCTTATACTTAAGCGCTACTGAACAAATCTTAACTAATGTAAACAAATTTATATGTGGGGATACGATGGGATAAGATAAGATAAGAGAAGACAAGATAAGATAAGATATATATATATGGGGTATTCCACACGAAGTGGTACGATCAAAATTTTAAAATGCTCCAAATTTTGGGTACATATTGCAAATGTTTTTCAGAATACAGAAAAAAATTTTAAATACTAGAATTTATTCGCTCATAAGTTATTCTAACCTCAAAAAGTGAATTTTTCCAAGTTTTTTTCAACACCAGCTGGGTTTACCACTATTTAACTCAAAATCTATCAACTTTTACTATAGAACATTATATGTAACATTCGTTGCTAATTGTGTCTGGAATTTATTCTTCTAGGTTAGAATTTCTAATTTCAAGGTGAATGTTATATAAACTACATGTCAATATTCAACTTAAAAAAAGTGCAAGTGTGCCACAATTGATTTTTTTATCCAAAAATCTAAAAGAAAGCTTGGAGCAATACCTTTCAAATGGTCTGTAGCATTTTTATGGCTTTCAATTCTGTAAAAAGTTATGATAATTTAAAGAACGAGAAAAAATTCACAAAAATTAACATGGTAATTCCCATTTAAATTTTTTAAAAAATTTCGTGTTTTTTTAAATTATCATAACATTTTACAGAATTGAAGGCCATAAAAATGCTACAGACCATTTGAAAGGTATTGCTCCAAGCTTTCTTTTAGACTTTTGGATAAAAAAATCAATTGTGGCACACTTGCACTTTTTTCAAGTTGAATATTGACATGTAGTTTATGTAACATTAACCTTGAGATTAGTAATTCTAACCCAGAAGGATAAATTCTAGACATAGTTAGCAACGAATGTTATATATAATGTTTTATAGTAAAAGTTGATAGATTTTGAGTTAAATAGTGGTAAACCCAGCTGGTGTTGAAAAAAACTTGGAAAAATCCACTTTTTGAGGTTAGAATAACTTTTGAGCAAATAGATTCCAGTACCAAAAAATTTTTTTCTGTATTCTGAAAAACATTTGCAATGTGTACCCAAAATTTGGAGCATTTTAAAATTTTGATCGGACCACTTCGTGTGGAATATCCCATATATATATCATATATATATATCATACTTTCTATTCATTCAAATAGATTTTCTGGAATTCGTTGTCAACCATTTTTGCCCGTCGGTAAACTTCGATTTAGAACTTCCTCGCCTAAAAATAGTTTCATTAATTTCCTCACCATCTCTTTTGGCTTCTTCGAAGAAATGTGTTTAATATTCAAAATTTTAAATCGATCAACGTAAACCTGAGATCCTTCGACAAGTTCAATCTACAAATAAAATCTAATTAATGTCTATAACAGAATTATTCAAAGTCTTTTATACTAATTTTTTTAAACAAACCTTGTCATTGTCATATATTTTTTGTTTTTCCAATAATACAGGACTGATATCCTAAACAGAGAAAAATATTAAGCGTTATTTGTATTACAGATTTGTATGCATTTACTTCTCTCGGTAGGTTATATTTATATTTACTTTATCTGTCGAAACGTTAATACATTTTGCTAATTCTAATACTTCTTTCAGCTGTGACGGAAATCGTCACACAATCTATTCACGATGAATAGAGTAATTAAATTCGCGAATTGTAAGTCGTCGGAGCCTTTCGTATGTCAAGGCCAACCGTCGACACTTGTTTACTTCTCTACGAGTGTACAATTACGCGCGCGACAATACGTAGGGATGGGAGCGCGAAAGAGTGTGTGAGTTTCCCCACTCCCATCCCTTTTTCGGGAAATTAGGCGATCGCCTAGTTAGTGCGTAATGATCCGTCGATCGGGACGGATTATTACATTGTCTAGACGTTCCGTACTGCTCGTGAGTGCCGAGAGTACGCCCCACCCCCTCCTGCATTAAGCTCTGTGAACGGTTGTTCCGGAGCAGAGCTAGGTGCGGAGACCCGGGTGGACTAAAACGTGTGTTCCGTGAGGTTTGTGTTTGTGTGTGTGTGAACCAAAGGACGGGGTCGTGCGCGGGTGATACCGCGGATCGCGATTCGCTCGCCGCGGCAAGGGCCGCCTTCACCACCTCAACCACCGGTCTTCCCCTTGTCAAGGAGGTCGACCAGTCGCCGAGGATCGGCTGGGCCATCCCCGAGGAGCGTCACTGGTAAGTGGTTTACTATTATCGTGACCCTCCCCCTCCCTTGTGTGTGTGTGTACCACGGGAGTGTGTTCGAGTACAGCGGTACTCGAACAGCGGTTCCTGGGAGCAAAACCTGTCGCAGGCGAGGATCTCGATCCGACAGGTTTCCCGGGACTTCCGCCCGCGCGAAAGAGCATTGTCGCGGCACACGGCCTGGATGGCCACTTGTTAATTAAATACATTTAATAAATGTCTTAATCTTTTATTTTAATTAACTGTGTTTTTGTTATTTCTCCCCGCTCTCGCCGACATTCGTTAATTTTTCATATCGGGCCGAGGCAAGGAGGATTGCCCGAATCCTCCATACCGATCGTCCCAGCGAACTCGCGTTCCTGGCGACAGCCGCAGTTCGGAAAATAAATTAATTGTGTGCGCGGTATTGGGCAACGCGGCCCAACGGTTTTTATTAATTATATAAATTAATTAATTTTACCCGGGCACGCGAATACCACGTCACAAATGGCGACCGTGACAGGACGTTCGGTTTCGTCCTCACCGATTTAAATTAAAGAAAATTTGTCGGCCATATTTTCGCGCGTGAGCAGTGTCGCGGCGAAACGGAGCGGGTAAAGAGAGAGAGAGAGAGAGAGAGAGAGAGAGAGAGAGAGAGAGAGAGAGAGTGAGTTAAAGAGTTAGAGTGAGAGAGAGAGAGAGCGCGAGAGACGGCGTGTGAGACGCGTCTCTATACCGGAGTATTCCCCCTCTTGCTCGGGTATCCGAGGAGAGGTATACACCGGTATATCGAGAGAGAGTTCGCGCGCGACCGTGTTTAGCCGGAAGCGCCCGATCTCACCGAGATCGGTCTCTCTCGATCGCAAGCTTGACGGGAGAACTTTGCCTAGCTTGTATGGGAGCGGCAAAGTAGGGAGAGAGTAGCTTGCGCCGCGGATCGCGGGCAGCGAGAATCCCCCCCGAATAGCGAACGGGAAAGACTTTGCGAGAGCCGATCATCATCGGCTCTCTCCGATTGCGCCCGCGAGTGGGAGTGAGAGAGAGAATCCCTAGTCGCGGGGGATCGGAGTAGGTGCTAGGCGGGCTATAGGTGTGTGAGTGAGAGAGATAGCGCGATCGCCTAGCCCCTTCGCGTGTATAAGTCTTTGCAGCTGGTTTCGCCGATAGAAACCACTGCGGCGAATTATTTTATTTCGTTCTAATAAAATAGATTCGTTCCCGCGCGGGGTCTATTTTATATTTATGGTGTGTGAGAGATTAAAATAGATTCTTTCGGGAGAGGTAGTTGCCCCACCCCTCCTCCCTTTTAAAGAAAATTTTAAAATAATTTATTTTTCTCTTTATACGGGACGCGGCAATTTAATTGGTTTTTTTTTTGTGAGTTCGAGAGCGAAATTTCGTTGTTGCTTTCTCCCCTCCCTGACCCACGCATATATTATATATAGTAATCATAATTTAATAATTGTGTTTATTATTTATTGCTATTTATATTTATAATATATGTTATATCATTTTATTTGTGTGTGAATAAAATATACTTTACAACTATTGTTAATTATTTAGACTTGTTTGCAAGTTAAATAATTAACATTAAGTAACTTTGTGTGAATCAGCCGCAAAGTTACAATAGTTGTAATATTGATTATTTAAGCTCGTGTGTGAGTAAAATAATTAAAATTATTTCTTTATTACAATTATCTGACAGTAATTACTTGATCTAATATTTGGTATTTATTGAGTATTACTGTTCACGATACTTGTAATATATTTTTGTAAATTTTTGAGTGTGAGAAAATTTTTTTTTATAACTCGTGTTAATTGTTTAGACTTGTTGCAAGTTAAACAATTAATGTTAAGTATCTTTGTGTGATTGTTCCGCAAAGATACGAGAGTTATAATATATAATTATTTAGATTCGAGAGTGAGTTAAATAATTAAATTTTTTTTTGCATGTGTTTTAATGATCGGCATATAACCTAATATTTTGTATTCGTTATTTGCCGTGAAATTTGAATACATGTAAAGAAACTTTCTTTTCTCTTTTTGTGTGTTTAAATTATATCTCCACACATTTTTACCAATTATTTAGACTTGTTTGTTAGTTAAATAATTGGTTATAATTTTTTTTTTTAGTGTGTTTGAGTAAAATTAATTCGGTGTATAAATTTAATTGTTTAGACTTGTTGGCAAGTTAGATAATTAAATTTTCATTTCCTTTTCGTTCAATTTAATTAAAAAAGGAAATATAAATTATTTCAACTTGGTAGCAACATTAATTATTTATTTAGTCCTTCTTAGGATAAAATAAATATATTTCGCTAAAAATTGTCGTTTGGGACGACAATTAGTGAAATAATTATTTTGTTGCAAACCTACCGTTGAAATAATTTAATTAAATTTGTGTTTGTATTGTAGTGTAAATTATAAAGGAAATTTTTTATTGTTGTTTTGGGCTTGGAAAAGCAAAATAATAAATAGTGTCTTGGTGTGTGTGAATCACAAGACACTGTATTTATTTTTATATTTATTTTAAAATTAATTATTTAGGCTCGTTAGTGAGATAAATAATTTAATTTTTTCTTTGTCTTTTCTTCCTTTATAATTTGTTGTTCTGTATTTATTAATAGATTGAAACTTTAATTATTTCATTTTCCATAACAAAATAAATTCTTTTCGCCAGTGAGGAATCTTTTGGATTATAACTGGTGAGAGAGATATTTTGGGAAATCGTTAAATTTACCATTACTGGTAAATTACCGACGATATTGAAATAATTTAAGGATTTCTTTTTGTTAATAATTAATTATTTTTGCTTGCAGAAGCAATTGTATAGAGTCTTGGTGCGTGTGAGTCACAAGACACTATTATTAACATTAATTATTTAGACTTGTGAGCAAGTTAAATAATTAATTTTAATTTGGTGCAAGTGTTAAGTGTGTGATTTGTCACAACTTTAACCAACAAAATTTAATTATTTTGTCCTTCTAAGGACGAAATAAATTCCTTTTAAAGAAAATCTTTTGGATTTTAATTAAGTGAATTAATTTTGTTGGTACACTAGTCGGTGCATTTTTACAATTTATTGTAATTAAGCCGACACCAAATTTTTTTTACTCATTGGGAGTAATAATTATTTTATTGTGGTGAGTCCAATAAAATAATTTCCAATTGAAAATTGGATACTTCCGAAGTATTTGAAACACTAGGGATTTCATCTGAAATCCCGGTTGAGAGTACTTCTCCCGACGTAACACGTCGGCTGCTGCTGGTCAAAAAAATAATGGCCAGCAGCTATGAAGCCCGAATGGCCCGGCTTATGCGTGAATCACGCATAGCTAGGGATATTCGTCGGGAAACGAAGAAGCTTCCGATTGAGGCAGTGTATGCCCAATTGGAGCATCTGAGTTTAAACGCAAATGGCGAAGAGGCGGAGTGCCGCAAACGCCTTTTGCGTCACCGGATAAGATGTGTAGACATTAATCTGGAAATACCATGGTTCCCTGAATACGATGAGAATGTAAGGGCAGAGCCTGCACATAAACCTCTAGTATGTCAGGAACTGTGGGAAATTAGGAAACCTCGTTCCAGGAAAGGGAGTGTGGTCCCATCAGGAACGGAAGTTTCCTGCGAGTCCGAAATGTCGGATCGCGAAAGGGTTGCTAGTGACAGAGCACCTATCCTTGAAGAAGATGGAGCTCTGTCACCAAGTGGTCTGTCCAGAAACTCGCCATTGAGTACTGCACAAAGCCCGAGGTTGGCAACAACAGGTGCTATACCTAAACGGTTTGGTGAGGTACTGGGAGCAAACATGACCACGACTGCAATCCCTTATGTTCCTGTTTCGGTGGCTGCAACCTCGTGCACAACCACTACGTCGACGGTTACGACCGTGACGACTGCTCAACTCGGAGGTTTTTATGCACCCGCACATTACCTCCCAATTGAAGAGCAGAGAAACAGCGGACATCTTGGCACTAGAGAGAGTGAAGTGCCAACACAACATTTTGACTTGGGTTCGCAGACGGAAGCCGACCATCGTACGTCACGAGGATACACCTCTAGACAATACGACAACAGGCAACCTGAAGCTAATACAACCGAACGTCAATTTGTTGATGATAGGAGTGGATATGACCTTCCTAATGACGTCAGTGTTCAATCTTACGAAAAACCGAGGTTTGAACAGAGACGTCGTCAGACCTCTTCTAAGACTTGTGAAGGACAAGATAGAAGAGAGAGGCGTGAGTACACGACTCCAAACGGAAAGTCACGATACCATCGTTCTGTGAGTAGAGCCTCAAGCGACGATGAACGTCGTGACAGCTGTACGGAGAGACGTACTCATAAACGTCAGTCCAACCGTAAACTCGACGACCGAGCACAGCCGGAAATTTCGGAGCAAGGTCACAGAGAGAGGTCGGACAGACGTAGAGAAACGCCTCGAGAGAATCGTGCGGTGGCCACTTGCGATCAGAGTACTCAGACGGATTCGTCCGATGGGTATCAGTCTGATCGCGAACCTGCTCGTGGGAGATCCGATTCTCGTAGGGCGGCTGAAGGCCGACAAGAGAATAGGAATCCCTCTACCAGTAGGCGTAGGAGTTCCCGGACGCTCTACCGAATTGGTAGCAAAGGAGTGCCAGCTGTGTGGAACTAGTGGCGTTACACTCCAAACATGTCCTAACTGCGTCAGGTTCCTTCAAAACGTGGGAAACCTGAACGCAGGGCACCCGAGCTGCCCCGGGCGCCCTGCACTGCAGTAAGTAAACCGCATGGTTTACAAGGGCATGAGTTTAAGGTTGGAGAACCCTCTAAACTCTTTAAGAAGTCTAACAAATCATTTGCTGACTTCTCTAAAGTCCTTAACGGAGATCAAATTCCCTCTCAGACCGAAGTTGGTGTTGAAAGTAAGTCTGAGTGTAAGAATCCTAAACGTTCTGGGGATTCGACAGATGGAAAAGTTCTTAGAACACAACCTGTCAATCCCACCCGAGCTTTGCAAGGTAAAACAGAACAAGGAACCTTATTAGACCAACAAAAGCGTGAGGCTAAAGATTGGTCTAAGGAACTCCAAAGGCAAATATACTCTGATAGCAGAGATATTATTGATGAAGAAAGCATAAAGAGATCGTTATCTCAGCCGCTTAGCACCATCGGAGTGAACGACCTTGGTTGTTGCTCATCGTCACCCCGCTGTGACACACCTAGTAAAGAGGACAAGAAGCCCTTGGTGGAGAAGGAAATTGTCCTCAACAACGAGCCCTTGGTGGAGAAGGTAGTTGTCGATGGTGTGCATAACATGAACCGTACAAGCTCGTTGCCGAGAAGTACAGTTCAGGGGGGGGCAGATGCCGTACCAAGTACGTCTAAAATGACGCACACGGCATCGACTCCTAACGACGATAGTCAAACCGATCAGATAATTGCTGGAATCCAATCGGATAACCGGCTATTCTTTTTGGTACGACTCGGTGGAAAGGACTTTAAAGCACTTTTCGATCCTGGCGCCATGGTCTCTCTTGTACGATCAGATGTTGTCGAACAGTACAAGTTTAAATGGAGACCTGTCAAGGTTATCGTGAAAGGTGTGGCTGGACCAGCTCTTAAAGTCCTTGGTCTAATTGACATCCTATTCTGTGTAGAAGGCCTTGATGGCAATATCCAACTGAGAATTGTAGAGAATATTGAGCATTCCATCATTCTCGGTATGGATTTTCTACAACATTGGAATATGGAAGTGAAACTAGGCGAAGCTATTTGGCGTATTGGCGAGAGTGATTGGAGACACTTCGTCAGAGATACATCTCATGACATCGATTCGAGGATTTCCGCTGAATGTGCTGGTATAATTAAGATACAGGACGACCAGCGGAAACAAGTCAAAGAGTTAGTTGAAAGCCTACTCTTGCCCTCGGGAGACGTCCACGGCTTTACGACGTTAACGGAGCACCACATAGAGGTTGATCCTGGTGCAAGACCGGTTCGTCATAAGCCAAGACGCATGTCTCCCAAGGTCCTCGAATTTGCCCAGAGTGAGGTCAAAAAGATGTTTGACAAGGGCATTATTGAACCGAGTGCGAGTGATTGGTCAGCTGCTCCGGTCATCGTCCGCAAGGACGAAGGAAGTTATCGCTTCTGTATCGATTTTCGAGACCTTAATGCAGTCACAAAACGTGATTCTTATCCAATTCCTAAAATGGATACCATATTGGATAAGCTGCATAATGCAAGGTATATATCGAAAATTGATCTTAAGAAAGCGTACTTCCAAATATTAATGGCCGAGGCGAGCCGGCATTATACTGCATTTGCTGTACCAGGGTCGGGGCTGTGGCAGTTCACGAGAATGCCTTTTGGCCTCATGAATGCTCCTATGACCTTTGCACGGCTTATAGATGCAATTTTCGGGCCTAAAGTGGAACCTCATGTGTTTGGTTATTTAGACGACTTGATCGTCATTACCGAAACTTTTGAGGACCATCTAAAATGGCTCGAATACGTACTAAGGACGTTGAATGACGCTGGACTCGAAGTGAATCGAGAGAAGTGTGAGTTTTGTTGCTCCAGCGTAACGTTCCTTGGGTACAAATTGGACGCGGACGGCTTGAGGCCTGACGAGGAACGAGTCGCTCCAGTCCTTAATTACCCTACTCCTCGTAATGTCAAACAGCTGAGATCCTTTCTCGGGATGGTAGGCTGGTACTCTCGATTCATTAATCGAGAAGCTGACATTAAAGCTCCCCTTACCAAGTTGCTGCGTAAAGACCAGGCTTGGGATTGGGGCGAGGAGCAGGAGGAGGCGTTCTGTCAGCTTAGAGTTGCGTTAGCTGAAGCGCCTGTATTAGCCCGTCCAGACTTTTCTAAGCCATTTACCGTCCAAAGTGACGCTAGTGACTTAGCAATAGGTGCGGTGTTGACGCAACTGGACGACGAGGGTTTCGAGCATCCGATTGTCTACGTCAGCCGATTATTAAATCGCGCTGAACGTAATTACATGACAACGGAAAAAGAATGCTTGGCTCTCATATGGGCTATTAAGAGATTGAGACCATACATTGAGGCCTATCGATTTACGGCTGTGACCGACCATAGTGCTCTCATATGGCTCAAAAATCTCAAGGAGCCGTCGGGTAGGTTGGCACGATGGATACTTGAAATGCAGCAATGGGACTTTGAAATAGTGCATAAGAAAGGAGCCTTGCACTATGTCCCGGACGCGCTTTCTCGTGCCTTCAACCCAGACCCCGACGAAGAAGAGATTGCCTCGTTCGAAGTAATTACAGACCCATGGTATATTGCTAGGTTAAACGATGTACGCTCATGCCCTCAGAAATTTCCGGAGTGGAAAATTGAGGATGATATGCTATATCGTTTTACAAGTGATAAACTCTTGGACTCTGTAACAGAACGAGAAGAAGGCTGGCGCCTTGTTCTACCATTAGAGCAGAGGAACCGAGTCTTAGTAGATTCTCATTTCCACCCATCCATGGGTCATATGGGAGTCGAAAAGACTTACGAACGTGTTGCGAGAGACTATTATTGGCCAGGTATCTACCACGATACCCGCCAATTTGTTTTACAGTGTCTGATCTGTCAGAGCTATAAGACGTCTCAAGCAGGTCCTCAAGGCTTGATGGGTAAACGTAACATTGAGAGACCCTGGGCTGTTGTGGCAGCAGACGTAATGGAGCTTCCACGTAGTAAAAGTCAATACAAATACATCATAGTATTTCAAGACTTGTTTACAAGGTGGATAGAGCTCAAACCATTACGTACGGCGACCGGTAAGTCGGTGTCGAAAGCATTCGAGGAACTCGTAGTCTTCCGTTGGGAAACGCCAGATTTCCTAATAACGGATAATGGGACGGAGTTCATCAACGGCATCATGTCGCGAATGCTGGAGGAGTATGGCATAAAACATGTCAGAACCCCTCCTTACCGACCACAAGCCAACCCAGTGGAGAGAACAAATAGAACGTTAAAAACGATGATTGCGACGTTTGTGGATTCGGATCATCGTGGGTGGGACACACATTTGCACGAATTTCGTCATGCAATAAACACGGCAATGCAGTCGAGTACCAAAGTCTCACCCGCGTTCTTAAACTTCGGGCGTCATCCACAACCTGTGAAGAGTCTCCGCAGGGAAGTGGAAAAACGGGAATTTAAGATCCTGGACAATCCCGAAGTATGGCTAGATCGTCTTAAAAGACTTGATGCTCTACGCGACTTGGTCAAGAAATACATTGACGAGGAGCAAAGACGTCAAGAAAAGACCTACAATAGAAACAGACGTATTGCCTCGTTTCAGGTCGGAGATCTAGTCATGAGGAAGTGCCGAACGCTTTCCCAAGGTGCGAAGGGCATATCTGCTAAGCTTGCACCAAAGTATGACGGACCCTTCGAAGTTAAAGAAGTACTATCTCCAGTAATTCTGAGACTAGAAGAGTCCGGTCGGAAACGGACCGAGGTACACATATCTGATGTAAAAAGATATGTACCACCTCGGTTTGTCAAGTAAAGCAGTAAGGGTTGCGTATCGGTTTGCATGAGAACAGTTATCGAAGGTTGGGCCTGGTAACTGTATGCCATGCATTGAGAGAGTGATATTTGAGAATACTTGTGTGTGAGTGAATGGGCAATCCTCCCTTATTCGTAATTTACCTTTAATTATGACTAATTAACCTTTTGTTTTCTTTCAGCTCCCCGATGGACCAGAACCGAGACCTGGAGGCAGGGGACGGTGTTGATCCATCGTCGCCTCCGATCATTCTGCTGGGGGAAGACACTCCGACGTCGGGTGTTGCCAAAGAGGTCATCGGAGTGGCCTCCGACTGTCTCGAGGTGCCCGTTGATGACCCACTCGCTGGATGTGACCAGTCCGTGCGGGAAATCGACGAAGTACTTATCGAGATGGAAGGACCATCCCGAACCTCGACGGTTGATATCCCGTCATCGGGTGATACGACCCAGGTGGAGCAAATGGAGGTGGACGTATCTGCGGTGTTAGCACTGGGGTCGTCCACCAATATCTACCCCGCCGACTACGTAGAGGATCTACGCGAGGCAGAACGGGAGCGGCAAAAGGCCGCCGCCGATAATCGCCCACGCCGCAAGAAGAAGAGCAGCGGCAGACGGCAGTTGACGATGGATGACTATGAGTCAGGAGTCCCAGCCAACCCCCAAGTGACGGAGAGTCCGTGCTTGAGGGCGGGAGCTGTGTCCGTCATAGTCCCATCAACCGCAGGGGAACTCGATGTTGGGGTCGAGACCCTGACGGAACAAGCCAAGGCTGGGCCATCGTCATCCGGCCCAGTCATTACTAGGGGGATCGTCCTCCGTCGATTGGTTCCTCTACCTTTCGATAGGTCGGTAGATCCGCCTAAAATGGCTTGTTTTAACTGCTGGGCGATGGACCACAGCCACCGGGAGTGCGCGGCTCCGCAAACGATACATTGCTTCAATTGCGGCCGCCGAGGGGTGGCAGTGAGTGAGTGTCCAAGATGCTCTCGATCCTATGCCATCTGGATCCAAGAGCGGGGATACTCGCCGTTCTCGACGGTTGCTTCCCAGGTTTCGGTTGCCAAGGTCCCTGCACCTCAGCAGAGATCGAAGCGGTCGAAGCAACGGGACAGCCAGAACGAGTCCAAGAAGCGGCGGAAGGAGACGCCCACCCGCAGGGAGGGACCCAAGAAGGGCTCGTTTGTGAAGCCTTCTGGGCCCAAGCCCTCCTATGCGGAAGTGGTGGTGGGTCGCCGAGTAGAAGAGGCGACTCGCCGCCAGGCTGCTGCCTTTGGCTTAGACAGCACAGGGCCCTTCGAACAGGTGAAGGTTGCCCTCAGTGCTGTCGTCCAAGCTAAGGCAGACCAGAAGTTGAGGGAGTACCAGGAGAATCAAACTACTCCCTCAGCCAACCAGTCAGCAGCCGACTCACCACGGCAGGGACGAGAAGAGAGCGGCGCTCAGCCAGTCCCTGCCCAACCACCAGTCGGGGAGGAAGGTATGGACACCCCGTCCTCAAAACCTCGTAAGAAGCAGTCACCGAAGGCTGGGCCTAGTGGCTTGCGACGACCCAACCCGATGGACGTTGACGCCTCTACGAGCGTGGTTAAACCACCTCGCAAGCCGACACAGAAACGGGGGGTTGGGTCCGAACACCGTACTGTCCAAGAAGTACGGGCTTCATCGGCTGGGTCACCGGCGACGGCCGACCAATCCAGAAACGAGACGGACATTCTTAGGGAATGTCGTCTGTTGCTGGAGGCCGCCGCCAACCTCCCTTCCGACATTGCACGAGAGATAGGGCAGGAGGTGGTCCGGATCCTTAGGGATCGTATTCCTTCCCGACATTAAGAAGAGAAACGTACAGCGCGCAGTCGTGGATAGATTGTGCCTTTCTTCGACTCGGCCTTCCCGAGGGAAGTGGAGTCTAGGGGGGGGCTTTGTGACGGAAATCGTCACACAATCTATTCACGATGAATAGAGTAATTAAATTCGCGAATTGTAAGTCGTCGGAGCCTTTCGTATGTCAAGGCCAACCGTCGACACTTGTTTACTTCTCTACGAGTGTACAATTACGCGCGCGACAATACGTAGGGATGGGAGCGCGAAAGAGTGTGTGAGTTTCCCCACTCCCATCCCTTTTTCGGGAAATTAGGCGATCGCCTAGTTAGTGCGTAATGATCCGTCGATCGGGACGGATTATTACATTGTCTAGACGTTCCGTACTGCTCGTGAGTGCCGAGAGTACGCCCCACCCCCTCCTGCATTAAGCTCTGTGAACGGTTGTTCCGGAGCAGAGCTAGGTGCGGAGACCCGGGTGGACTAAAACGTGTGTTCCGTGAGGTGTGTGTTTGTGTGTGTGTGAACCAAAGGACGGGGTCGTGCGCGGGTGATACCGCGGATCGCGATTCGCTCGCCGCGGCAAGGGCCGCCTTCACCACCTCAACCACCGGTCTTCCCCTTGTTAAGGAGGTCGACCAGTCGCCGAGGATCGGCTGGGCCATCCCCGAGGAGCGTCACTGGTAAGTGGTTTACTATTATCGTGACCCTCCCCCTCCCTTGTGTGTGTGTGTACCACGGGAGTGTGTTCGAGTACAGCGGTACTCGAACAGCGGTTCCTGGGAGCAAAACCTGTCGCAGGCGAGGATCTCGATCCGACAGGTTTCCCGGGACTTCCGCCCGCGCGAAAGAGCATTGTCGCGGCACACGGCCTGGATGGCCACTTGTTAATTAAATACATTTAATAAATGTCTTAATCTTTTATTTTAATTAACTGTGTTTTTGTTATTTCTCCCCGCTCTCGCCGACATTCGTTAATTTTTCATATCGGGCCGAGGCAAGGAGGATTGCCCGAATCCTCCATACCGATCGTCCCAGCGAACTCGCGTTCCTGGCGACAGCCGCAGTTCGGAAAATAAATTAATTGTGTGCGCGGTATTGGGCAACGCGGCCCAACGGTTTTTATTAATTATATAAATTAATTAATTTTACCCGGGCACGCGAATACCACGTCACACAGCATAATAATATACTCCCGTGTTACTGATAAAAAATATTAAATTAATATTCATACATTTTTTAAAATATGTATTGTATCGAATAAAAATAATTACATGAGAATGTTGCGTTAGAAGATGTTGATGGAGCATTAGAATTACATAAATCTTCGATACAGGGATTTTTCTCCATCTTAGAAAATAATTAGAGAAAAATTGCACTCATCGGCATATCACGAAAATTGTAAATGAAGTGGAGAGAGAGAAAGAGAGAGAGAGAGAGAGAGAGAGAGAGAGAGAGAGAGAGAGAGTAAAAAGAAAACAATATTCAAGCAGGTCTGTGGTTTGGAGTAAATAAACCGTTAGCAAACATGTTTTTAAATACTTTTGAGGTAGAACTTCAATAACTGTTCACAGGAGTAGATTATAAGTTATAATATTTATAAGTGCTTCTGTCAAACGCATCAGAAATCAGTTTGTCAATACTTTTGAAATTGATTTTTATACTGTTACAAAAATTTAAATTTATACCTTTAACTTTACAACACTCAATTTTTTCACCACTTGGTGTTACAATACTCATTCCATAAAACTTTGGTCCCCCAGATACAAACTTCTCAATATACGCTCCCTCTCCATAACATTTTAGTTCATTCGTCATATCACCCAATTTACTACCTAAACTAGGTTCGTATTCATTAACATCATTGCGTGAAATATATATATACAAGAATCAGTATCGTAGTACAGTACGCGGCTTTGCAATTGTTCTAGATGTTCGTACAGTTTTAACCTTGCTTGAGCAGTAGTATAAGCTGCAATTACAACATTTGTATGAGACGATGGAGTTACAGCTTCATCTATGTACTCCCAATTAACATACAAGATTTCGTCATTGACAGGTAACAATTCGTTGACTTATTTTTCGGGACTCGTTATTATTTTCAACAATTCCTCTCGAGATCTGACAATTTGCGTTTGTTTCAAGTTACTCTTTTGCCCGAATTTACCCCAAAAAGAGTTCAAACTCATCTTGCCACACGCTCTCAACCCAGGGTTGTTTTCAATTTTGTCCATTTCTAATCGTACCCCTTCATCGTTAAAATATTGATCAATATATAATTGTTTTGTCTCTTCGTTGATGCACCATGAAGGCCAACCACTAGCACTTTGTTTAACTGCTTAAAAAGTATTTATATAATCCGCGAAAAGCCCACCGGTATTTGTCTTTTGATCATACTGAGTTATCTCATATTGCCATACTATATATATTTCTGTAATTTTGTAACCAAGATCAATGGCTTTACGCAGCTCGTCAGCAACCCAAGTGCCGGAAAATTCCCGATCACGTTCATTAGTATGAGTACAATCATTTTGATTCATTTCTTCGCAACAAGATCGACAAAGAGCAAATAGTAGGCGACCGTGCATTTTTATAAGTAACAGTAGAATAAATAAATTTCTTGGTGGTAAAACTTTACACTTTACTAACCCTTCAATTCGGGAAAAGTCATTTATATTATCATTTAACAGCTCGGAACATTCATTACCAATATAAATGCGTGGGTGACCAATAGGAAATCGTCCTCTTTTACACACATATGGATAAAGCGAGCAAATGTCGGTATATTTAATTTTTCTCCCGGTTCAACAGAGCGTCGAGCAACGATATTTTCTGTTCTACCCCCAAAAAAAGTATCTCGTGGATTTAAAATGGATCTATACATTATTGGGTGATGTTCTACAAATTCTCTAATTTCCGGATTGTGTATTTTTAACTCGTCAAACTCGCATTCCCACATTTCACGCACTTCATATCCTAAATCTTTTATTTTTTCAACTTTTTTACACGTATTTTCATAAGCTTCGTTCATTGTACAACCGTATGCCATTTTACGATCTCTAAATTTGTCAAAACATTTCGGACAACCATGTGTGTAGCAGCCCTGATACTCAAAAACGATCCCTTTTTCATTTGGCTTATTTTCATTCGGAGGAAGGTAACCATCAACGCGAAACCGTTCGGCTAACATAAACTCACGCGCTCTACCAGCATGAATGATTTCCCGGTCGAGTTCTCGTTCACAATAAACTAACCACTGCAAAGATTTTTGAGAATGTTTATCTGCTCGCCTATATCCTCCAGACGGAATTATTCCGATAGTATTTTTACGTAAAAAATTTTTTCTGAATACAATCTAGCAAGCTGATGCTATAGTGGTAGCTTCCGTAAATGGACATGTATTTCCAGATTCTAAAAATATTTTTCGAAATGCGATGCAAGCAAGTCTCAAAATCTCGACATCCATACGACAATATTCTACGATTTCTGTTTGAAAATTGAATTCATAAGACGGCAAAGTTTCATTATACCACGAGTAAAATGCCTTTCGTTCGCTACTCGACATGGAATCTGGCGCGTAATACTTTGGATCGGGTAAAGAACCAATGTAATTTTGATTTTCTACCGTATAGAATAAATGCGGAAAGTAACCCTTTTTTGCGGAAGGAGGTAACGCAAATGCGGCCGGTAAAGCACTAAGTCTCATGTGAAAGTAATTCAAGCTATCGATAAATTTTGTTCGTCCACATTGTATCATTATAATATTTTTACCATTTAAGATGACATTTGGAATTAACGACATATTCTCAACAATTTCACAAAGAATGAATTGCGCATCGAATGCTCGGGCATTATGAGCGATACAAGTAATTTGACTAAATTCGGAATTTTTTCTTATTGACAATTCAATTAAATTTTTAACTGGATCTTTACAAAAAATATATTCGCGTATTCCACATGTTTCACAATTTTCATGAATATCTGATTTATGCATACAGTTATTGCAAACTTGTTGAACTACACATAAATTCGGTATATGTATTTGTATGTTGAGGTTACCGCGATATGAAGAATCTTGACGCGTTTCGAAATCATAAAAAATGAACAGATTTTTCTTTGAAGGTGTTATCGTATTTGAAATATGTTTAATTGGTTGAATATAGCACAAATCATTCACATTATGTTTTGAATGACATAAATTACAGTAATTTTGACCGCATTCGTGTTTCCCTCTATATACATTAAAAACTTTACAACAATTAGAGCACATTTTTACAACATCACACAATTTTTTATTTTTTTTTTTTATAACTACCATACCTTTTATGATTATCAAAACAATGTTGATTGTAAAATGTCCGACAGCAATCATTACACATAACTGACGCATTACTTTCCGACGCACAAGGAGGTGACACAAAACACCGAGCACACTTGACTGCACACTTATGCGAATTTATGTATGTATACTTTTTATTGCAAAATTCACAAAAGAATCTTGATCCTGCTGCTGCAGTTAAATTTAAAATTGTATGAAAATGTCGCGCGTTAGAGTCTTATAAAATATTTATATTACCCTGAATACCATTACTATTTTCGTTTACGTATGGCCGACCATCGAAAAAAGCAGGTACACCGCTTCCTAAAGTCTCATTATCGTAAATAACTATTGCTATATTTTTTTGTGTATAATGTTGTTGATATAGCTGTATCTCATGAATTCCGCATCCTTCCAATGGAATATTAACGTTTGATGATATAAGAAGTTGATCAGCTTTTTGTTCCTGCATTTTTCGACGACCGTCACGAATAATTTCCCATTCTTTGTGAGATTTTTGCGTTGACAATAATTTTAATTTAACAAATGCTTCTCCTACTACGAGCGCTCGAGGTAAACATTTATTATCTCTATTTCTTATAGTTACAATCGAACGCATTCCTAAATTATTTAGTACAATTTTTTTTCTTGTTCCACCCTCACCGGTAGGTACGTCAACGAGAGATACTGTTAATATAAAGGTTTCGTCTAATTGAAAACTTTCATTACTTTGAGTCAATCCACTGATTAACGACCAGAGATCATTTATAGGAAAATTATTGACAGGTCGGTACGATAGATCTGCTGGACCCTTGGCAAAATTCGAACTTTGTATTCCAATACTTATAAAATCATTTGGGGCAGTTCTTGAAATTATAAAAGAATGTATATCACGGATGGCCATTTCTAACCATGTAATTGGGTTAACATTACCAACACGAGAAGGAGCCACTATTTTAATTAACAATCGTTTATCGTTAATTTTGTATTTACTTATGTATTTGTGATTTTCCTCATATATAATAAAACGCTCACCGGGACCGCGAATTTCATTGTCGATCTCATCGGAATCAGAAGACTCGTTGTCTTCGGTGGATGAATCGCGGTTTCTCTGAATATCATTATCTCCTCCACATCCATATTGTGTTATATCATTCAGAGACGTATCCGCATCGTACCCGGAAGTTTTGTCATTGGTTGCATACGATTTTGAAATAAATGAATCAGCAGTGTCAGAAGCTGACGAAGATAAGTCTGCATTATAATCATAAATTATTGTTGATTCTAAATTGGAACTCTCCGACGTATTATATTCTGCAAGAAATTAAAATTTAGTAATATTTTATTTGATAACAGATTAAAATAAGAAAACATAAAGCTAATTACATTATGCCTCAGGTGATCCGGAAAAGCTTTCAGAAACTCGAGATAAAAGGTCCTCCAGATCATTTTCAGTAAATAAGGTGGAATGTAAATCTAATAGCATGTCTCGTATCCATCTTAGTTCCTGTGCTTTACGAACATCTATAATCCTTTGTACTTCGTTAAATAAAATTGGTGGTAGTAAATGAACGTTCTCAAAGCTTCTCCGAATTACTTTAAAAATTATTATTATCCAAATTGTGTAAATATGAGAAACCGAATTTTTTATTTAAAAAATACTTACTTTCGTTGATTTGCATATCGTGTGCGCTACGTTGATCGAAAGTGTGGGTGGTTACCCTATTATGTTCTCTCGTCTGAAACACCATTTCTCTGTACGGTGGTACCCCACGAATAAAATTGTGTATCATTTCCCTTCTTTCAGTCGAACGAATAATTGCGGCAGGTGCTGCTGAAGTAGATGGTGTTGGTTCGGGTGTACGCACACGTTGATTCACAAGTGTATGCAACTGTTCCCTGGAATTTTCGTATAACAACAAAAATTGTTCGTGATTTCTTCTAAATGGGTTTTCCTCTGCATCCAAATCAGATGTTTCTTCCGATGAAGATGAATCATTCATCGCAACCCTGAATTGATTTTCATTAAATGCTTCCTTCACTTGAGCAGAAGGTTCATCATCCGAATCATAGGATCTGTCACTTTCATCACTGGATGTATCAACATTCTCGTTGTTTTCCGATTCTTCATTTTCCTCCTCCTCCTCCTCTGCTTCACGCAATAAGTTTTCTCGAGCTAAAAATAATACAATCGTTTTTACTATATATATGAATTTAATCATTTAGAATATTTATTATTACATAATAATCGTCATATGTACTAAGTAAAATGATATAAATTTAAAAATCACCACGATAATTAAAACTCTCTTTATTATTAACAATTTAAAACTAACAAAGATAGAAAAGTGATTTTTTAACTCCATATTATTGAGACAAAATTGAAGAAAAATTGAAATCTTATCTTCTTTTTTAGATGCAATTCGTCATCTACAATTTTTGCAATTTCTAAATAATCTAAATATTCAATTTTGACACTACCATTGTTTTATGCATTCAGTAAATAATATACAGTTCAAAAATCACCTCGATACGATAATTAGAACTATTTATATTATTAACAATTTCCAACTTTTAAACTAACAAAGATAGAGAAGTGATTTTTGAACTACATATTATTTAGACAAAATAAAATCGATTCGTAAAATAAAAATCAACTTTTTTTCAAAATTAACAAAAAAAAAAATTGAAATTCGGTTATGAAGATCAGGTTACAGCAGCTCGAGTCGACTCATATAAACTCATAAACTTATCTTCTTTTTACGAGCAATTCGTCATCTACAATTTTTAAAATTTCTAAATTAAACTAATTTTTGAATTTTGTCACTACCATTGTATTATGCACTGTAACGGTAAACGGTTCACGCGAGACGAAAATCGTACCGATCGCGTGAGTCTACCGTTGAAGACGCGTAAGGCGCATGCGCGAGAGCGTCGGAGAGCCGGTGTGCACGATACACCGGCAGTATCGTTCGAGCCTCGAACAAACACGGTATCGGGAATCGTACGGGAGGAAGGATAAGGCGTACCCCGCGAGTGAGGTGTGCAGTAGGACGAGAGTGTTAGAGAGAGAGAGAGAGAGAGAGAGAGAGAGAGAGTACGAGACCGAAGGGAGCGAGACACGTGCCGTCCACCCCAGGATTATCCTCTGACTAACGTAAGTCCTGACCAGGCCATATCCGGCTTATTACCACCGTACCGCGAGCGAAACCGGCGACGGGATACGCGCGGTATCCCGACGCAGAAGTATACGAGAGGTTAGCCGCTCTCGTCGCGACACTCTCTCTCGCCCCGTAAATCCCAATTACGGCAAACCGGAGTGCTACACACTCCGGCGCGATCGCAACCCAGTGATAAACACTGCAGAGCCAGGTAACCGATACCTGGCGAATATAACCTCCTCCCCGAGTAGATCGAGACCGCGAGTCTCGACGGGTATATTGCGGCGGGCGCACACACACACACACGTCATCGTGTATTTTGTATCTTTTATAGGTTACGCGAATAGCCTTATTTGCTTTGAGCCAAAGTTCGACCTTGCCTTGGCTCACCCTATTGTAACGTTTCTTTTATCTTTATTTTGTAATAATAAATTAATTAATTATCTCTAATTCCGAGTTGTCTTAATTAACTGGCGATTTCTCCCTGTCCCCGAAGGCGAATACCGCCATGCCCCGCGGGTGTCGTGCATTGTACTGCGCACGACACATAACTGAGTAGCCGAGTACGAGCATCGACGGAGGATAAGTGTGCACTAGATAAGTTATCTTCTTTTTACGAGCAATTCGTCATCTACAATTTTTAAAATTTCTAAATTTAAATAATTTTTGAATTTTGACACTACCATTATTTTATGCATTAAATAAATAATATCCAGTTAAAAAATCACCTCGATACGATAATTAGATCTCTTTTTATTATTAATAATTTCCAACTTTTAAACTAACAAAGATAGAGAAGTGATTTTTGAACTACATATTATTTAGACAAACTGAAATCGATTCGTAAAATAAAAATTAACTTTTTTTCAAAATTAACAAAAAGAAAAATTGAAATTCGGTTATGAAGATCAGGTTACAGCAGCTCGAGTCGACTCATATAAACTTGTAAACTTATCTTCTTTTTAGAAGCAATTCGTCATTTACAATTTTTACAATTTCTAAATTAAGCTAATTTTTGAATTTTGACACTGCCATTGTATTATGCACTAAGTAAATAATATACATTTAAAAAATCACCTCGATACGATAACTTGCACTCTTTTTATTATTAATAATTTATAACTTTTGAACTAACAAAGATAGAGAAGATTTTTTTTAAACTGCAAAATATTTAGAAAAAATAAATTTTATTCGTAAAATAAAAATGAACTTTTATTCAAAACTGCCAAAAAATTTAAATATTTTTTTCAAAATAAATGTTTTTTTTGTATGGTGGATTGGGGGGGGGGAATACTGTTAGCAGGTATAGAGGGGCATAACAAATGACGTCATCAAGGTCACACGTTAGCTTACTTGTTTGTTTATATAAATAAACAATTAAGATAATATTCTTAAGATAACATTCCATTTTCAAGGTCATTTAATTATTGGCTGAGAAGGGTATTGAATGACCTTGAAAATGGAATGTTATCTTAAGAATGTTATCTTAATTGTTTATTTATATAAACAAACAAGTAAGCTCTCGTGTGACCTTGATGACGTCATTTGTTATGACTCCCTATACCTGCTTACATACTACTTTTGTTGAAAATAAGTTATTGGTAATAATCTGCACAATTATATTTGTACAAATACTTATTTTCATTGCATTTTATACTCATGAATTTATAGTTCGGATAGTAATAATAACGTTTACTTTAACCAGTCAACTTAATAATTTACCCGAAATTCTATTTATTAATAAATTAAATAAAAATAAATATACTTATATTTATATTTTATTATAGAATTGATTCGACAGAAATTTACAATAATTTTCTATAAAGTAAGTATCTTAAAAAGATATTTGGTATTCAAATAAACAGAAATCGTATCTATTGTCTAAAATAAAAATTTATTTCTACATTTCAAACTTCCATCAAGGAAGTGACTTTTATTTATTATTTTAAACTAAAATCATAATGGCCATTGTTTTCTTTGAATTATCAGATCATTTATTTTAAACCACTGATTATTATTTTGAAGTAACATATTTGTATAGTGACCGCCTTCAATAGAATCACTATGATGACAGATTCCACTCACAACTTTATAGTTTTTTTCGCAATAGTTACACTAGACTTTGGAATTTCATTAATTCCATAACTTTTTAATTTTAAATATATGTAATACAGTGTTATCAAATGTACTCCCACCAACATTTTTATTTATTCCGTTTAGTTTGGTAATATAAAGTTGAACTAAAAGAGATCTTATTACTGGCTAGCTGTAATCAACATCTCTCAACAGCAAGCCATCATTTTAATAAAGGAACTTATTTTTATGTAAATAAGAGAATGGAACTGCATTGAGTTTATATAACTATAAGAATACCTATAAAATTATTGTATGCATTACATCTTACATAAACTATGCAAAATCATTTGATAAAATAAAGATTATTACAATAATACCAAAAAGTTATGTATTTCCATCCCATCATTGAATTTGTACGCTTTATTGTACACTCCTTGCAATTAAATTTTACAAAGAAAAATAAATCTATCAATTGTAACATATATTTGCAAACATTTATCAGTAAATAATAATGCAATGTTTTTAAGAATATTTTTAATAAAATTGTTCTGTACAAATATTTTTTCTTAAACACTAGTAATTTTTCTGTTTATTTACAGTTACACTTTTCTTTTGCTTATAATTTACGTTTATTTCTTTCTTTTTTGCGGTTTAAGAACAAATTTATTGCACAATAAATAAAAATAAAAATAATAGGATTATATTGGGAGTCGAATATTGAGTAATAAATAGTGCATCAAAATATATTTTTGTTACTTATTATATTACTTACGTAACTATGAAAGAAAAAACAAGGTGTTCATGACATGATATTTTTTACTACATATATAACTATACGAACAATTCGTATAATTTTCGGATTAGACAGAGGTTTTATTTGGTTTTTTACAAATGATTTTTTAAATTGAACATATATTGCTATTGCAAGTACTAAAGGAACTAATCAAAATTTTTTATGTTTAATAAATAATAAGATTATACGATAGTAGCTGGGGCAAAAAGGATTCTAAGCCACTTACCATTAGAGCATGGTTTTGATCCATGCTAAATGTTTCCTACCTTCCCGACCGATGGTAATACCGACGCAACGTACTTTACCAAATCCTGACATATCGATACGCGCCCCCTAGTTGGAACCTGCTTTATCGACAAGAACCTGTTTTACCATGGCATATCTATAAGAAGCTGTTTTACCATGGCATATCTATAAGAAGCTGTTTTACCATGGCATATCGATGCGCGCGCCCCCCAAATGGAACCTGCTTTACCATGCATATTGATGCGAGTGCCCCCCTGAATCTAACCTTATTTACAACGGTATCGACGCGAGCGTCCCCCATTGGCACTCAGTTTCCGAACAACATTTATGTCTTGTCACTCATCTCACAATTTTGCGTGTGAATATTCAACCAATGATTTCGTCGACCGTTGATATAAGCTTACCATTCACTTACATCTTTTTAATCAAAAGATTTTCTTCTGTATACTGGATACGACCCAATGCTGAGTTGATGGTTAAAGTTAGAGTAGTAATATTGAGTATTAAAAAATAATAAATCAAAAAATGTATGTTAAAGTTAATTGCAAAATTACTTTTTATAATATAAATCAATATTCTTATAAAACAAATAATTATTTTTTAAAGCAGTTTAAAAAGAATTTTTTTTTCAATGACTTAACTTAGTTAGATTTTATTATGTTAAGTGTAATTAAGGAGAGAGGATGAGAAGATGGGTTAAAAATTATAATACTATAAATTGGTTTAATACATATATTGTAAAAAAAAGATTTTGTCACAAAATTTTTATTAGCTTAACTGAATATAAACGATGTAACACTCGTGCATACACATTCATACATTCATACAAATTCAACTTTACAAAAGTAAACGCATTTTCAGTTTCCAGTAAATGTTTATTTACTTGCGCCGGCATAAATACGTCAAACGTTTTATTTAATTCCTCTACTACTTTCTCACCAAATTTAGTTTTATCACGTTTAACATAAGTTATTGAGTATCTCTCTCCTATAGTTAAATCTTTAAGTCTACGGGAAGGCAAGTAGCATGACGATCGGGCTGCTGCGTTTAACTGCTCCATATTTTACTTATATTCAGTTTTTACTCAATTGTAAGTAGTATGGAAATAATGCTCAAGCCTAGTAACTTGCCTTTTTATACCAGATTCATCTCACCCCACTCTATTTCTCGATGTTTCCCCCACCGAGTGTACAGTTTTTAGATAATTAAACTTATTATTAATAGTAAGATCAAGTGCCCCTTGCCCATCATCAGCTTCATCGTCTGCCGAACATGTACTATAGGTCGATGAGGTCATGGGTCCAAAGTTACTTATAAACCACTCTTTTAAAGCACACACATTTCTTACTGCACAATGTTTCGGAACACTTGGGTAATGGTTATCGCATTGAACTTTTACATTTGTAAGTAGTTGGCGTAAAGGTGGACAATTGAAGTCTTCCACATTTTTTACACTCGAAAAGTATGATTTAAGCCATTGAACCTTTTGCAAGCCTTTTACATATAACGTAGGTTGTAAGTGTTGCTCCATTTCAATAAAAATATTATCTAGTTTATAGTACGGTGTATTACCAGAATACCAGAATAAACCGTGATTATATTTTGTCAGCCACATATTCTCATCACGTGCTTCCATTGGTAGTGAACCCCATTAACATGGTGGTTGAAATAGATATACACGAGGTGTAGCATAGTCGTTGTTTAGATCAAGAATCGCAACTTCTTTGAAAACAATCTCATGCCTGCTGCTCTTGAAGCATTGCAAGTCCACAATATACTGCATATTCTGTAACAAAAATTATTAAAAAACCATTTAATATGATTAAATTAGAAATAATGTATATAAAAAAAAGATACTGTAATACTTACGAATTTTATACTAATGTAGTAACGCTTTTAAATTGCACAAAAAGTAATCGACGAATGATGTACAACGTTCTTTAACCCACTATTTATACCCACAATCATGCTTAGTATGCATGCGCGCCACCTTATGCCATTTATTAATTAATTATGCGCGCGCAGACTGGGTCAGCCCTACTTTAATATAATATGCATGGGCATCATACTACAGCGTAGCAAGAATTATAAACCCCACCGCGAATACGCGTGCGTGCGCACACAACTGCGTAAGTAGCGGGAGCATCTCCCACCGCGAGCGCGCCCCACCGCGAATACGAGTGCGCGCGCAACTCTCACCAATGCATACACCGCGAGTAAACTCGCTCCCCACCGCGACTTAGTATCTGCACACGCATGCTGCACCGCGAGTATCCGTTAGTGGGATGAATGTTATTTATACGAGTTGCGCAACGTTCCGGTCAATTGTCGACGAGAAGGTCGATGAGAAGGAGCTACGGCGGTGTGAATAATAAGGTAATATACTTTCTTACTATTTTTTTTATTGTTTCAGGGCAATGATGTAGAAGGATCAAGGAATTTTTTTCTGTTCAACGATCTTCGTATTCTTTTCTCTGTTTCAGAAATCCATGGATTTTTCTTTTTTTCTCCGTTTGTTTCAGATATCGCTGTATTTTTTTTGTTTAACCTGTGTTTTAGATATCCATGGATTTTTCTTTTTTTTCGTTTGTTTCAGATGTCGCTGTATTTTTTTTATTTTACCTCTGTTTCAGATATCCCTGGATTTTTCTTTTTTTTCGTTTGTTTCAGATGTCGATGTATTTTTTTTCATTTTTCCTCTGTATCAGATATCCATGTGTGACGTTGCACCGGCACGTCACTATTAAATATGCACTTTATGTTATAACAAATTTAATGATTGCCTCGACGGAACCGATCCCGGAGGCAAGTCATTCGTGAATCGGTAAGGAGGATACTACGCACGTGTTGGCCATGTTGTCAGCTGCTGCGCGTGATCGTGCGCACGCGTTGACTAGGTCACCCTGCGTAACTGTGCCCTCAGCGGCCCCTACCGTGTAATGGAGAACCTGTACGAGGGGTTACCGCTAACCCAGACATCTTCTTTACGAGTATTGAAAAAGGATATTTGTAGATAATGATAGCGACTGGCTAATACTTACTCTTATGTACGGTGAATATTAAAGGCGCGATTACATAAACATACGAGTTGATATAGATATATTTAATTGTTGGTAGAGAGAGAGAGAGAGAGAGAGAGAGAGAGAGAGAGAGAGAGAGAGAGAGAGAGAGAGAGAGAGAGAGAGAGAGAGAGAGAGAGAGAGAGAGAGAGAGAGAGAGAGAGAGAGAGAGAGAGAGAGAGAGAGAGAGAGAGAGAGAGAGAGAGAGAGAGAGAGAGAGAGAGAGAGAGAGAGAGAGAGAGAGAGAGAGAGAGAGAGAGAGAGAGAGAGAGAGAGAGAGAGAGAGAGAGAGAGAGAGAGAGAGAGAGAGAGAGAGAGAGAGAGAGAGAGAGAGAGAGAGAGAGAGAGAGAGAGAGAGAGAGAGAGAGAGAGAGAGAGAGAGAGAGAGAGAGAGAGAGAGAGAGAGAGAGAGAGAGAGAGAGAGAGAGAGAGAGAGAGAGAGAGAGAGAGAGAGAGAGAGAGAGAGAGAGAGAGAGAGAGAGAGAGAGAGAGAGAGAGAGAGAGAGAGAGAGAGAGAGAGAGAGAGAGAGAGAGAGAGAGAGAGAGAGAGAGAGAGAGAGAGAGAGAGAGAGAGAGAGAGAGAGAGAGAGAGAGAGAGAGAGAGAGAGAGAGAGAGAGAGAGAGAGAGAGAGAGAGAGAGAGAGAGAGAGAGAGAGAGAGAGAGAGAGAGAGAGAGAGAGAGAGAGAGAGAGAGAGAGAGAGAGAGAGAGAGAGAGAGAGAGAGAGAGAGAGAGAGAGAGAGAGAGAGAGAGAGAGAGAGAGAGAGAGAGAGAGAGAGAGAGAGAGAGAGAGAGAGAGAGAGAGAGAGAGAGAGAGAGAGAGAGAGAGAGAGAGAGAGAGAGAGAGAGAGAGAGAGAGAGAGAGAGAGAGAGAGAGAGAGAGAGAGAGAGAGAGAGAGAGAGAGAGAGAGAGAGAGAGAGAGAGAGAGAGAGAGAGAGAGAGAGAGAGAGAGAGAGAGAGAGAGAGAGAGAGAGAGAGAGAGAGAGAGAGAGAGAGAGAGAGAGAGAGAGAGAGAGAGAGAGAGAGAGAGAGAGAGAGAGAGAGAGAGAGAGAGAGAGAGAGAGAGAGAGAGAGAGAGAGAGAGAGAGAGAGAGAGAGAGAGAGAGAGAGAGAGAGAGAGAGAGAGAGAGAGAGAGAGAGAGAGAGAGAGAGAGAGAGAGAGAGAGAGAGAGAGAGAGAGAGAGAGAGAGAGAGAGAGAGAGAGAGAGAGAGAGAGAGAGAGAGAGAGAGAGAGAGAGAGAGAGAGAGAGAGAGAGAGAGAGAGAGAGAGAGAGAGAGAGAGAGAGAGAGAGAGAGAGAGAGAGAGAGAGAGAGAGAGAGAGAGAGAGAGAGAGAGAGAGAGAGAGAGAGAGAGAGAGAGAGAGAGAGAGAGAGAGAGAGAGAGAGAGAGAGAGAGAGAGAGAGAGAGAGAGAGAGAGAGAGAGAGAGAGAGAGAGAGAGAGAGAGAGAGAGAGAGAGAGAGAGAGAGAGAGAGAGAGAGAGAGAGAGAGAGAGAGAGAGAGAGAGAGAGAGAGAGAGAGAGAGAGAGAGAGAGAGAGAGAGAGAGAGAGAGAGAGAGAGAGAGAGAGAGAGAGAGAGAGAGAGAGAGAGAGAGAGAGAGAGAGAGAGAGAGAGAGAGAGAGAGAGAGAGAGAGAGAGAGAGAGAGAGAGAGAGAGAGAGAGAGAGAGAGAGAGAGAGAGAGAGAGAGAGAGAGAGAGAGAGAGAGAGAGAGAGAGAGAGAGAGAGAGAGAGAGAGAGAGAGAGAGAGAGAGAGAGAGAGAGAGAGAGAGAGAGAGAGAGAGAGAGAGAGAGAGAGAGAGAGAGAGAGAGAGAGAGAGAGAGAGAGAGAGAGAGAGAGAGAGAGAGAGAGAGAGAGAGAGAGAGAGAGAGAGAGAGAGAGAGAGAGAGAGAGAGAGAGAGAGAGAGAGAGAGAGAGAGAGAGAGAGAGAGAGAGAGAGAGAGAGAGAGAGAGAGAGAGAGAGAGAGAGAGAGAGAGAGAGAGAGAGAGAGAGAGAGAGAGAGAGAGAGAGAGAGAGAGAGAGAGAGAGAGAGAGAGAGAGAGAGAGAGAGAGAGAGAGAGAGAGAGAGAGAGAGAGAGAGAGAGAGAGAGAGAGAGAGAGAGAGAGAGAGAGAGAGAGAGAGAGAGAGAGAGAGAGAGAGAGAGAGAGAGAGAGAGAGAGAGAGAGAGAGAGAGAGAGAGAGAGAGAGAGAGAGAGAGAGAGAGAGAGAGAGAGAGAGAGAGAGAGAGAGAGAGAGAGAGAGAGAGAGAGAGAGAGAGAGAGAGAGAGAGAGAGAGAGAGAGAGAGAGAGAGAGAGAGAGAGAGAGAGAGAGAGAGAGAGAGAGAGAGAGAGAGAGAGAGAGAGAGAGAGAGAGAGAGAGAGAGAGAGAGAGAGAGAGAGAGAGAGAGAGAGAGAGAGAGAGAGAGAGAGAGAGAGAGAGAGAGAGAGAGAGAGAGAGAGAGAGAGAGAGAGAGAGAGAGAGAGAGAGAGAGAGAGAGAGAGAGAGAGAGAGAGAGAGAGAGAGAGAGAGAGAGAGAGAGAGAGAGAGAGAGAGAGAGAGAGAGAGAGAGAGAGAGAGAGAGAGAGAGAGAGAGAGAGAGAGAGAGAGAGAGAGAGAGAGAGAGAGAGAGAGAGAGAGAGAGAGAGAGAGAGAGAGAGAGAGAGAGAGAGAGAGAGAGAGAGAGAGAGAGAGAGAGAGAGAGAGAGAGAGAGAGAGAGAGAGAGAGAGAGAGAGAGAGAGAGAGAGAGAGAGAGAGAGAGAGAGAGAGAGAGAGAGAGAGAGAGAGAGAGAGAGAGAGAGAGAGAGAGAGAGAGAGAGAGAGAGAGAGAGAGAGAGAGAGAGAGAGAGAGAGAGAGAGAGAGAGAGAGAGAGAGAGAGAGAGAGAGAGAGAGAGAGAGAGAGAGAGAGAGAGAGAGAGAGAGAGAGAGAGAGAGAGAGAGAGAGAGAGAGAGAGAGAGAGAGAGAGAGAGAGAGAGAGAGAGAGAGAGAGAGAGAGAGAGAGAGAGAGAGAGAGAGAGAGAGAGAGAGAGAGAGAGAGAGAGAGAGAGAGAGAGAGAGAGAGAGAGAGAGAGAGAGAGAGAGAGAGAGAGAGAGAGAGAGAGAGAGAGAGAGAGAGAGAGAGAGAGAGAGAGAGAGAGAGAGAGAGAGAGAGAGAGAGAGAGAGAGAGAGAGAGAGAGAGAGAGAGAGAGAGAGAGAGAGAGAGAGAGAGAGAGAGAGAGAAGAGAGAGTGATATAGTACGAGAGTGAGAGCGTGTAAGAATGAGAGAGAGTGAGAGTGGGAATGCGAGAGTGACAGTGAGTAAGAATGAGGGACTGTGAGAGGGAGAGAGTGATATAGTGCGAGAGTGAGAGCGAGTAAGAATGAGGGAGAGTGAGGGAGTGCGAGAGTAAGAGTGAGTAAGAATGAGGGACTGTGAGAGGGAGAGAGTGAATATGTATGAGGTTTGTCGAAGATATGCTGTTAACGATTATTCTATTCATCTGGGCGACTTTGTCAAGGGAGACTCTACCTAGGGATGAAGGGACGGCCGCTAAATTAAAGTAGACATCCTTCGGGGTGTACTACGTGCAGCGTCAAAATACTGAGGTGGGTCTTTCGAGGTCTGCCTTGGGGCACATCCGGACCGAAGTAGTTTCTCATCCAGACGAAAGTTGCTGGGATGTCTCACAGAAGGGTGTCCCATTCATCAAAACCTCTTCGTATAAAGTCAGTAAGTCGAGTTGTGATACACATCTGAACTGAAGACTTTGCGTTGGGTGAGATGTTAAAAACACCATCGCGTACAAATTTTTGTTTAAAGTTTGTACGCGATTTTTCTCTCTTTCAAGGGATTTTTCGAATGGTATCCCTTGGAAGGCTTGTGGAAGGATTGTCGAATGTTTTATCCTTCACAAGCTATAGCGTACAAGCCTTCTGGCTTGTACGCTTTTTTCTCTTTCAGGGGATTTTTGAACGGTATCCGTTAGAGAGTTTGTGAGGGGATTGTCGAAAGTTTTACCCTTCACAAACGTTCGAACGCTAGGCCACCTACCGCAAAACCTCCCCGGGGATCCGGGGAGTAATAGAAAGATGTGCTTCGGCATGTCGACAGTTGGACCAATATGACTTTACTATGGTACGCAGGAACTGGGTACCGAGCCCCACGTTGGCGTACCTCTGAGCCGAAAGTGAAACGCCAGCGTGTCCCCAGTATTGGGTTGGACTCTGCGGGGTATGTGGTTGCAAGCAGGCTTGACGGGTGAACCGAAGTTGACCCAGATGCCGCTTATGTTCGAAAGCGGACGACGGCGGTGAGTTAAACACCGCCGCATTCACACCGAGAATTACGACTCTAGGCTAGCCGTCGCAAGGCGGTGGGCCTTCGTAAGGAGTTTCGGTACACTTAGTGGCCTCTCATCGAGGTTAATCGATGCCATAGGAGGCTCTCAGAGAGTTTCACTTTTCGAACGCATCGGGGAAGCTTTAGGCACCATCGTCGACAAGGGAAACCGACCAATTGTGAAGCTTAGATGACGAGGGCTTCCGGGGCAGCAAATACTGCGGATTGTTGCGGTGAAATTGCCCTAAGGAAAGACTCTAAAACAGTCATAGAATACATGTTGGTATTAACGATTTAATAATTCTGCTAATTAATATAATGAATAATAATTTTACTAATGTTTAATATCGTTTTATTGTAATTGGCGTTTGGGTTAATTAATAGTAGTATTAAATTCGTGTGTTGGATTATTTGCAATTCGCGGTTGAGTTGATTAATTGATAAATCGATCATAAGCGGCGCTGTAATTAATGACGCATGCTCATTAAAAACCCTATGGAAGGATAGTCTACTGCAGTTATATTTTTGTTCTTTTTATTATCAGTTGAGAAGTGTGGGAGGTTTCATATACTGCAACGTGGCGCTGATGGTAGAGGCTCGCTACTCACCTTTAAGTCGATTCTGCATTTGCAGCTCGATTATATTTATTTTGTGACTTTAAAATTGCCGTTCGTGACGTCATTCTGTTTGCAAGGAATTAAGTCCTTGGGTCACCAATCACGAGGAATCAACCACCGTTGGAATTGAAGAGGGGAGGCTTGGATCGGATAACAAAAGGGAAAGTTTGCGCCTTTTTGAGTCAGTCGATTTACTACCGGTCTGGTAATACTTTGGGCTGATTAAGTCAATTAGTCATTTCTATCTGAATTATTAATTCCGATTATCATGGTGAAACGACAGGTGAATATTTGACTAATTTATATCTGTATATTAGCTAACGATCGACGTCTAATGCACTTATATTAATGTGCAATTCGTCGGTTATAGCTAGCAGCATGGTTGAGCGGAAATTACTCCCGAAGACGCACCCTTGGTAACGAGGAGTTGCGCCCGGAGACGCGATCTTTAGCTACCATTTAATTATTTCGACCCAAGCTATTCCGTTTATTTCCAGTGTTTATCGGTGTTATTGTTTTTATTGTTTAATAATACTTATTATTTAATAATACTTATTATTTAATAATACTTATTATTTAATAATACTTATTGTATTGATTAATATGTAGTATTAATTATTCGTTATTATTTGAATAAATTCGAATCTCACGCATATTAAAGTTATCTTTTTGAGCGATTTTGTAAAAACTCCCCTATTCTTGCGAAAAATACTTAAAACATATATATTTTATGATAATTATGTGTAACATAAGTTAATGCTTCATATTATTGACAAAAAAATTATTATTATAATTACTAAGTGATACTAAAAAAAAATGATAAATTATAATGTCCGTCCGTCCGACAAACATCATCTTGGCGTGAGAGAGAATGAGACAGAGCGAGAGAGACAGTGAGAGGAAGAGATAGGGAGACAGATCGAGAGAGAGAGAGAGAGAGAGAGGAGAGAGAGAGAGAGAATGAGAGATAGAGAGAGAGAAAGAGAGAAAGAGAGAGTGATATAGTACGAGAGTGAGAGCGTGTAAGAATGAGAGAGAGTGAGGGAATGCGAGAGTGACAGTGAGTAAGAATGAGGGACTGTGAGAGGGAGAGAGTGATATAGTGCGAGAGTGAGAGCGAGTAAGAATGAGGAGAGTGAGGGAGTGCGAGAGTAAGAGTGAGTAAGAATGAGGACTGTGAGAGGGAGAGAGTGAATATGTATGAGGGTTGTGAGGGAGTGTGAGGGAGAGAGTGAGAGAGTGAGAGATAGAGAGAGAGATTGATTGATTGATGAATTTTATTGGGCCAATTATGGTGTAGAAAACCCCATAGCACTAAAGCGAACTGATACATAGAGTAAACTTTTTGAAAACTAGATAATAATATAAAATTCCATAACAGAAATATAAAATAAAAACCATGACAGAGTAAAGAATTAAAATACAAAATAAATATAAGTACAAATTGATTAATAGATTAATAAATTAAAACTTAAAAATAAATAACAAAATAGTTAAATAACAAATAGTTAGCGTTCGCATATATCAACCGCAATATAAAATAAAAACCGAATAGATATAATGAATACAATGAATAAATAAATAAATAGTAACAAAAATGACGTATAATGACGCAATGAATCACAGAAGAAATGACAGATAAAATAACACACCAATTCTGATTAAACTTAAACTTATATATCCAGGTGATAGAGAGAATTAGAAGTAGAGAGAGAGAGAGATGAGAGATCGATTGATAACTATATTTATTTGAGCCAAAGTGTGATACAACCGGATGGCTCTATCATATAAAAATAGAAACATATAAAATAAATTAGACAACTAAAGATTCTTAACATTAGGTAGGTTAAAAACAGTATTTACTCGTACAGTATCTACGCATTCAATGCCAACCAAAGCCAGCTTATGAATAAATTTGAGGTGTTTGGGGTGTCCAACATTTATACATAAAAAACCAAGAAATATTCCGGCGAACATTTAATGGAAGCTAGTTTAGCTGATCATAGAAAGGGCTGCAATCTACCTCACGTTTTAGATGAAAAATAAATCTAACAACGGTAGTACACATGCGTTGAACTTTATATTAAGATAAGATGGAAGATCTAAAAATACGAGACAAGCATAGTCAAAGTGAGGAATAATTAAAGCATTAGTCAGCAAAATTCGAGCACGCACAAGGAGACAACTGCCTTTGTAACGTAAAGAGAGAGAGAGAGATTGATTGATTGATGAATTTATTGGGCCAATTATGGTGTAGAAACCCCATAGGCACTAAAGCGAACTGATACATAGAGTAAAACTTTTTTAAAACTAGATAATAATATAAAATTCCATAACAGAAATATAAAATAAAAACCATGGCAGAGTAAAGAATTAAAATAACAAAATAAAATATAAGTACAATTGATTAATAGATTAATAAATTAAAACTTAAAAATAAATAACAAAATAGTTAAATAACAAAATAGTTAAATAACAAAATAGTTAAATAACAAAATAGTTAAATAACAAAATAGTTAAATAACAAAATAGTTAAATAACAAAATAGTTAAATAACAAAATAGTTAAATAACAAAATAGTTAAATAACAAAATAGTTAAATAACAAAATAGTTAAATAACAAAATAGTTAAATAACAAAATAGTTAGCGTTCGCATATCAACCGCAATATAAAATAAAAAAGAATATATATAATGAATACAATGAATAAATAAATAAATAGTAACAAAAATGACGTATAATGACGCAATGAATCACAGAAGAAATGACAGATGAAATAACACACCAATGCTGATTAAACTTAAACTTATATATCCAGGTGATAGAGAGAATTAGAAGTAGAGAGAGAGAGAGAATGAGAGATCGATTGATAACTATATTTATTTGAGCCAAAGTTGATACAACCGGATGGCTCTAATCATATAAAATAGAACATATAAAATAAATTAGACAACTAAAGATTCTTAACATTAGGTAGGTTAAAAACAGTATTTACTCGTACAGTATCTACGCAATTCAATGCCAACAAAAGCCAGCTTATTGAATAAATATTGAGGTGTTTGGGTGTCCAACAATTTATACATAAAAAACCAAGGAAATATTTCCGTCGAACATTTAATGGAAGCTAGTTTAGCTGATCATAGAAAGGCTGCAATGCTACCTCACGTTTTAGATGAAAAATAAATCTAACAACGGTATTACACATGCGTTGAACTTTAATATTAAGATAAGATGGAAGATCTAAAAATACGAGACAAGCATAGTCAAAGTGAGGAATAATTAAAGCATTAGTCAGCAAAATTCGAGCACGCACAAGGAGACAACTGCCTTTGTAACGTAAAGAGAGAGAGAGAGAATGAGAGATCGATTGATAACTATATTTATTTGAGCCAAAGTTGATACAACCGGATGGCTCTAATCATATAAAATAGAACATATAAAATAAATTAGACAACTAAAGATTCTTAACATTAGGTAGGTTAAAAACAGTATTTACTCGTACAGTATCTACGCAATTCAATGCCAACAAAAGCCAGCTTATTGAATAAATATTGAGGTGTTTGGGTGTCCAACAATTTATACATAAAAAACCAAGGAAATATTTCCGTCGAACATTTAATGGAAGCTAGTTTAGCTGATCATAGAAAGGCTGCAATGCTACCTCACGTTTTAGATGAAAAATAAATCTAACAACGGTATTACACATGCGTTGAACTTTAATATTAAGATAAGATGGAAGATCTAAAAATACGAGACAAGCATAGTCAAAGTGAGGAATAATTAAAGCATTAGTCAGCAAAATTCGAGCACGCACAAGGAGACAACTGCCTTTGTAACGTAAAGAGAGAGAGAGAGATTGATTGATTGATGAATTTATTGGGCCAATTATGGTGTAGAAACCCCATAGGCACTAAAGCGAACTGATACATAGAGTAAAACTTTTTTAAAACTAGATAATAATATAAAATTCCATAACAGAAATATAAAATAAAAACCATGGCAGAGTAAAGAATTAAAATAACAAAATAACAATAAATAAATAATTTAACTCGCAAATACAACATTTAACATAACAATAAAATAAAAATAGAAGATAAAACAGGGTATAAAATAGAACATAAAACCGAAAGATCAAGCGCATATAGTGTCCATATACATACTGGCGATTGTTCGAAGAACATTAAAATAAATAAGATAGACGGAGACGCCGACGCAATACATAAATAAATAAAACAGGAGATGACTAGAATCAAGAATACATAACATTTTATAAGTCGGGCAAGGGAGGGCACACTATACCTTCAGTTGAAATTCTCAAATCCCAGGCCTGGCGGTCAAGCTCAGTGAGGTAGGAAAGAAGGGAAGATTTAAAGGGAGTGAAGAGGAGCGGATCGAAATTAGTGAAAGGTAGATGATTAATGAGGCGAGAGGCAGTGATTATGAAGAGTTGTTAAGGCTTCGGTTCTGGGAGGGAGATAAAAGAGGGATAAGGGTGAGTGGCGAGAGGATGATCGGGATGAGAATGAGGAATCGCGTACAATGAAATGGCGTGGCAATGTAGGACGGGAATTGTGGAGAGAGGATATTATAGGCGCTACAACCAATAAAGAGGGATCTCCTGAGCTCAACCGACAGCCATCCTAGCTTCAGACGGTAGGGTGTCACATGCTCGCGCCAGGTATGTTCCCCCACACAAAGCGAACACAGGCGTTCAAAAGTCGTTGGAGTCGCAGATTCCTGGTCGCATCTAAAATAGGAAGACTGGAACGCTAATCAAAGTGTGGGAGAACAAGC
The DNA here is from genome assembly GCA_026168455.1 of Theocolax elegans. Taxonomy (NCBI): domain Eukaryota; kingdom Metazoa; phylum Arthropoda; class Insecta; order Hymenoptera; family Cerocephalidae; genus Theocolax; species Theocolax elegans. Next base: position 54,085,026 of record CM047428.1, read on the forward strand.
GACTCGACTAGATGTTACGGTTCTGGCGCGAGAGTGCCGCCGAAAGAATCTTAAGGAGTGGAGGACTCCATGAACGCGCTGAGAGACCGACGCAACCTGGCGAGACCAATCCAGGGTTGGAGTGATCAAATGCCCAAAGATTTAACTTGTTGTTCATACATCAGTGGGTTATCTCCAATTCTAACCTTAGGAGCAGAGTCTAGGAATGCGCGAAGTGTAAGCCTGACTCCCCAAGATCATCACCTTTGTCTTTTCACGTTTAAAACTGAGAAGCTTAAAGAGAGAGAGAGTGAGAGAGAGAGTGAGAGAGAGAGAGAGAGAATGAGAGAGAGAATGAGAGATAGAGACAGTGAACGAGAGGTACAGAGCGAGAGAGAGAATGAGGGAGAGTGAGGGAGTGCGAGAGTGAGAATGAGTAAGAATGAGAGTCTGTGTGAGTGAGAGAGAGAATGAGAGAGAGAATGAGAGAAAGAGAGAGATAGAGAGAGAATGAGAGATAGAGACAGTGAACGAGAGGTACAGAGCGAGTAAGAATGTGGGAGAGTGAAAGAGTGCCAGAGTAAGAATGAGTAAGAATGAGAGTCTGTGTGAGGGAGAGAGAGAATGAGAGATAGAGAGAAAACGAAAGTTAGAGTAATAGAGTGCGAGAGTAAGAGCTAGGTCCCGGTTCAAATCCGGGCTGAAGCTGTTTTCAATGAAATTTCGAAAATGTCTGAAGAGTTGAATTTTATTTTTCATACAAGAAATTATAAGAATATTGCATTTTTCAAGGTTTTCTCGGCGACATGTTGTTATAATAACTTGAAGCTTTGCAAAATGATAGATAATTACATAACGGAGGGCAACTAACTCCTGTTTTTGCGTAAATTTGTTTTTATTAATTGTTATAAGTAAATTAGTTGTTTTTTCGTCTGCTATTTTCTGGTGCGAAATTTGTATTTGTAATTGAGTATGATACACACTTAAATAAGTTATCAATCGACATAAGAAGGTTTAAAACGTGTAATGAACGAAAAATTGCTGAAATGAGTTTTTGGTATGACATCTTACCTGGGATATGATCTGAGATCTCCAGTGAGATTTTTTAATGGGGATCAAATATATAACAATACAATATATCAAAAATTGTAAAAACAAATCGTTATTTCTATTTGAACTTCTAATATTTGTCATCCTAGTACATGTGGTACTTTAAATTCTAATTGGAATGTTATAATTAATAATTTATTAATATGAATCGATCTATTATGAATTATATAAAGTTTATCAGGTATTAATGTAAATAATAATCCTTTACATTTATGAAAGTATATAATACCGTGAAGAAACTGCAATGAGTAATAATATATAAATATTGCAATACTATCTGGCAATTTTAATATCCTACATCACCAATGATAAAATAGACATCATTATTTTTATCTAAATAAGTTCCTAAAAGAGGCCTGCGATGGCTTGGTCGGTAGGGCGACGGACTCGTAATCTGGAGGTCACAGGTTTGATTCCCGCTGCTGCGAAAAGCTGAAAGAAGGAAGCCAAGAGTCGGCCGCTTTCCCGACCGTTGGAGTGAGAGAGAGAGAGACAAGCACGAGGACGAGCTCTCTCCTTTACCCAGTCGTTTCCCACCGAGACGCGATATTTAGAGAAGCGGTAAGTGGTGCACCACGTTTAGACCCGCGTGTCTACTTAATATTTCGCGTCCCGATTTACCTGGTACGGTCCAGGTGAGGAAGTGTTTCTCCTTTTCCCCCTCTCGTGACAATACCCGCACGGATAGACAGGTCGGTGGTTCGTGGGAAGCACTTCACGAGAGAAGGCGCGCGTGAAGTAGGAAGCTTCTACGTCAAAGCTCTCTACGTCAGAAATACATACGTCATACGGTGTGACGTATGCCATCAGGTTAAGCAGCCGATCATATCCGGATCGGTTGCTCGTAATCGACAGTTAAACAGATTTTAACTAACTTATTTCGCGCTGACCTCGGGGGTAGTCATCGGTACGACTCCCCGTAAATTGTTAACGTTAATTTATTGTTTATTATTATTATTGTTGAGGTATGGATATAAAATGGAGAGAATTTTATTCTATAATAATGTGGATTTATTTAACTATTACTTCTTATATACAACGACATGTTTACTTGGCGAAGGCTCAAGCCAGAGAGATCGAGTAGCAGATATAGTGTCATATACATACTGGCGATTTCGAAGAACATTAAAATAAATAAGATAGACGGAGACGCCGACGCAATACATAAATAAATAAAACAGGAGATGACTAGAATCAAGAATACTAACATTTTATAAGTCGGGCAAGGGAGGGCACACTATACCTTCAGTTGAAATTCTCAAATCCCAGGCCTGGCGGTCAAGCTCAGTGAGGTAGGAAAGAAGGGAAGATTTAAAGGGAGTGAAGAGGAGCGGATCGAAATTAGTGAAAGGTAGATGATTAATGAGGCGAGAGGCAGTGATTATGAAGAGTTGTTAAGGGCTTCGGTTCTGGGAGGGAGATAAAAGAGGGATAAGGGTGAGTGGCGAGAGGATGATCGGGATGAGAATGAGGAATCGCGTACAATGAAATGGCGTGCAATGTAGGACGGGAATTGTGGAGAGAGGATATTATAGGCGCTACAACCAATAAAGAGGGATCTCCTGAGCTCAACCGACAGCCATCCTAGCTTCAGACGGTAGGGTGTCACATGCTCGCGCCAGGTATGTTCCCCACACAAAGCGAACACAGGCGTTCAAAAGTCGTTGGAGTCGCAGATTCCTGGTCGCATCTAAATCAGGAAGACTGCGCAACGCATAATCAAAGTGTGGGAGAACAAGCGACTCGACTAGATGTTACGGTTCTGGCGCGAGAGTGCCGCCGAAAGAATCTTAAGGAGTGGAGGACTCCATGAACGCGCTGAGAGACCGACGCAACCTGGCGAGACATCCAGGGTTGGAGTGATCAAATGCCCAAAGATTTAACTTGTTGTTCATACATCAGTGGGTTATCTCCAATTCTAACCTTAGGAGCAGAGTCTAGGAATGCGCGAAGTGTAAGCCTGACTCCCCAAGATCATCACCTTTGTCTTTTCACGTTTAAAACTGAGAAGCTTAAAGAGAGAGAGAGTGAGAGAGAGTGGAGGAGAGAGAGAGAGAGAATGAGAGAGAGTATGAGAGATAGAATCAGAGAACGAGAGGTACAGAGCGAGAGAGAGAATGAGGGAGAGTGAGGGAGTGCGAGAGTGAGAATGAGTAAGAATGAGAGTCTGTGTGAGTGAGAGAGAGAATGAGAGAGAGAATGAGAGAAAGAGAGAGATAGAGAGAGAATGAGAGATAGAGACAGTGAACGAGAGGTACAGAGCGAGTAAGAATGTGGGAGAGTGAAAGAGTGCCAGAGTAAGAATGAGTAAGAATGAGAGTCTGTGTGAGGGAGAGAGAGAATGAGAGATAGAGAGAAAACGAAAGTTAGAGTAATAGAGTGCGAGAGTAAGAGCTAGGTCCCGGTTCAAATCCGGGCTGAAGCTGTTTTCAATGAAATTTCGAAAATGTCTGAAGAGTTGAATTTTATTTTTCATACAAGAAATTATAAGAATATTGCATTTTTCAAGGTTTTCTCGGCGACATGTTGTTATAATAACTTGAAGCTTTGCAAAATGATAGATAATTACATAACGGAGGGCAACTAACTCCTGTTTTTGCGTAAATTTGTTTTTATTAATTGTTATAAGTAAATTAGTTGTTTTTTCGTCTGCTATTTTCTGGTGCGAAATTTGTATTTGTAATTGAGTATGATACACACTTAAATAAGTTATCAATCGACATAAGAAGGTTTAAAACGTGTAATGAACGAAAAATTGCTGAAATGAGTTTTTGGTATGACATCTTACCTGGGATATGATCTGAGATCTCCAGTGAGATTTTTTAATGGGGATCAAATATAATATAACAATACAATATATCAAAAATTGTAAAAACAAATCGTTATTTCTATTTGAACTTCTAATATTTGTCATCCTAGTACATGTGGTACTTTAAATTCTAATTGGAATGTTATAATTAATAATTTATTAATATGAATCGATCTATTATGAATTATATAAAGTTTATCAGGTATTAATGTAAATAATAATCCTTTACATTTATGAAAGTATATAATACCGTGAAGAAACTGCAATGAGTAATAATATATAAATATTGCAATACTATCTGGCAATTTTAATATCCTACATCACCAATGATAAAATAGACATCATTATTTTTATCTAAATAAGTTCCTAAAAGAGGCCTGCGATGGCTTGGTCGGTAGGGCGACGGACTCGTAATCTGGAGGTCACAGGTTTGATTCCCGCTGCTGCGAAAAGCTGAAAGAAGGAAGCCAAGAGTCGGCCGCTTTCCCGACCGTTGGAGTGAGAGAGAGAGAGACAAGCACGAGGACGAGCTCTCTCCTTTACCCAGTCGTTTCCCACCGAGACGCGATATTTAGAGAAGCGGTAAGTGGTGCACCACGTTTAGACCCGCGTGTCTACTTAATATTTCGCGTCCCGATTTACCTGGTACGGTCCAGGTGAGGAAGTGTTTCTCCTTTTCCCCCTCTCGTGACAATACCCGCACGGATAGACAGGTCGGTGGTTCGTGGGAAGCACTTCACGAGAGAAGGCGCGCGTGAAGTAGGAAGCTTCTACGTCAAAGCTCTCTACGTCAGAAATACATACGTCATACGGTGTGACGTATGCCATCAGGTTAAGCAGCCGATCATATCCGGATCGGTTGCTCGTAATCGACAGTTAAACAGATTTTAACTAACTTATTTCGCGCTGACCTCGGGGGTAGTCATCGGTACGACTCCCCGTAAATTGTTAACGTTAATTTATTGTTTATTTATTATTATTGTTGAGGTATGGATATAAAATGGAGAGAATTTTATTCTATAATAATGTGGATTTATTTAACTATTACTTCTTATATACAACGACATGTTTACTTGGCGAAGGCTCAAGCCAGAGAGATCGAGTAGCAGAGAGAGCGTCGCATTGTCCGGCGTCTCTCGCAGTATAGTCATACTCACATACATACTGGAGAGGGGAGACTTACATGTGTGTCTCCACTCACACTCATTAGCACGCTCACTTATTTCGGCGTGCTTCTCACTATACACGATTTGCGTACAATATTGAACTTGTCTTGAACTTGGGTATATAACATGAACTTGGCTTGAACTTGGGTATATAACAATATAAATGTACATATTATATTTCAACACGCCTCCTTACATTTATATTGTATTATTTATTTAAACTTATTTGCTCTATATTATCCAATTTCATTCTGAATTTTTCAAACTTTTCTTTGCATAATGCTTTAGTAAAAATATCCGCAACATTTTCATTTGAATCAATTTTACACACTTCAATTAATTTTTCCTTTATACTCTCATGTACAAAATGATAATGTATTTTATAACGGGCGCGTGTTCGAAAACTTGCGACAGCCCGTACACCCGAAAACGACGCGATCACGTGATTACGCGAGATTGCGCAACATCGCGAAGGGCCACGAGACACCGAGTCTCGGGCAGTCCGTTACCGGCCGTCCCGCGAAAGACACTGGTGCCGAACGTATGAGTGCGAGAGTGAGAAAGAGAGATAGAGTTCCGGCGACAAATCGCGTGTGTGTGTGGTGGCCCATCGCCTGATTCTAAGGCCTCTCCTCCGGGTTAACCTCGAGGACTTGCACGCATTCTTGGACTCGTGTGGAGGTTCCGTCACCGCAGTCCAGCGAGCGAGCGGAAGAGCGAGCGAGCCGCCTGCGCATCTGTGCGCCGAGTGAGTCTCCCTAAATAATCTTCGTAGTGCTGAGTTGATTCGTAACCAGCTCAGCACAGTGCAGCGAGCACTTATTTTTCCCGCGCGTATTACCCGATACTGCCTCCTCGCGCACGCGGTAGAGTCACTAGGCAACTCGGGTTGCCGATTCGCGCGTAGCTTTCGGGTTCCGCGACTTCACCGCGCTTTTGCGTCCGACCCCGAGGTCGAAGATATTGTTTTATTATTGTCTCGTTCATTTCTATGTAGCGCCCCCCCGTGCGCGTGTATATATATGTAAATATCCCCTTTCAATCAAATATATCCTTTTGATTTAGTAACGCATTCAAGTCGCGTAGTTATTTACGAAACCCGATATTCTATTTTCCCGCTTACCCAGCCGCCTCCGCGGGCGCGTCAACAATCTCGTTGGCGCGCATTCTGAGCGGCCGAGCCTCGTGTTCCTCTACGGGCACGAGCAACCAGAAGCACTCGTCCTTCCTGTTGCTTCCTTAAGTTTACCCGAGTGCAACTCGGATCCGACGATTCTCCACGCGGCGGAGTGTCGTCATCGTCGTTAACGGCGCATCATCACCGAGGTACCGCGGTTGCACCACGGCTAAAGCCCGTGCGCGGTATCGCGACATCGCAGAACACAGCAGCGTGGCGCGAGGCCCGCGCAGGTAAGTTCTCGCCTTGAAAGCGGTTGCTCGACGAGGAGCACACGCAAGAATCGCCCCGTTACAACTGGCGCCCAACTTCCGGTTTCGGGAAAGAATACAGGATATTCTCTTCGTTTAAAAATTTGTTGTTTTTTTTTAATTCTCAGCGTTTGACTTATTTTGTTGAAATAGGTCAAACTTTGTTTTTTTTTCCTTTTCTCTCTCTCTCGAGATTTCCTTCGCATAAAAGTGCATAGAAGTGCTGGTGTAATTTAATAAAACTCGCTTTATTTATCATTTTTTTTGCGACAAAATAAATTCTAGTGCTTGATTTATTTGATAAAATATATCGCACTTTGTTTTTTTTTACCTTCGTTTTCGCTCGGGATATGTCGTTTCGTTTTTTTGTTTATTTTATTTATTTCTCGTGAATAATTGTGATAGGGTGCTATCGCAATTTTGATTGATCAATATAATTATTAGAATTATCGATTTTTGTTGGTAATTGTTTTGCGCAAAAATAGGGTTGTTTTATTTTTAGCGCATAAATAATTATAATTTTTGCGAAAAATTATAACTCGCCAACAAAAATTCGAATATTGAAGTACAATAAAAATAACAATTTTCAAGCGTAATATTTCGATATCCACGTTAAAATTTAGCTAGTCTAAATTCGTGCGTTGTTGTCGCGAGGAAGCACGCGACGCGCAAATGTAAACAAAGCGCCTTGTTTACATTTTCAAACTATTGTTCAAGACACAAAGATTGAGTTACTTTTAAGACTTATAATTTTCAAGCTATTTGAATACTATTTGCAAAATAATATTTCGAATAGCGCACGCGAAAAATTTAATTTCAACTCGCGAATCGCAGGACTTGCACGCATTCTTGGACCCGTGTGGAGGTTCCGTCACCGCAGTCCAGCGAGCGAGCGGAAGAGCGAGCGAGCCGCCTGCGCATCTGTGCGCCGAGTGAGTCTCCCTAAATAATCTTCGTAGTGCTGAGTTGATTCGTAACCAGCTCAGCACAGTGCAGCGAGCACTTATTTTTCCCGCGCGTATTACCCGATACTGCCTCCTCGCGCACGCGGTAGAGTCACTAGGCAACTCGGGTTGCCCGATTCGCGCGTAGCTTTCGGGTTCCGCGACTTCACCGCGCTTTTGCGTCCGACCCCGAGGTCGAAGATATTGTTTTATATTGTCTCGTTCATTTCTATGTAGCGCCCCCCGTGCGCGTGTATATATATGTAAATATCCCCTTTCAATCAAATATATCCTTTTGATTTAGTAACGCATTCAAGTCGCGTAGTTATTTACGAAACCCGATATTCTATTTTCCCGCTTACCCAGCCGCCTCCGCGGGCGCGTCAACAATCTCGTTGGCGCGCATTCTGAGCGGCCGAGCCTCGTGTTCCTCTACGGGCACGAGCAACCAGAAGCACTCGTCCTTCCTGTTGCTTCCTTAAGTTTACCCGAGTGCAACTCGGATCCGACGATTCTCCACGCGGCGGAGTGTCGTCATCGTCGTTAACGGCGCATCATCACCGAGGTACCGCGGTTGCACCACGGCTAAAGCCCGTGCGCGGTATCGCGACATCGCAGAACACAGCAGCGTGGCGCGAGGCCCGCGCAGGTAAGTTCTCGCCTTGAAAGCGGTGCTCGACGAGGAGCACACGCAAGAATCGCCCCGTTACAACTGGCGCCCAACTTCCGGTTTCGGGAAAGAATACAGGATATTCTCTTCGTTTAAAAATTTGTTGTTTTTTTTTAATTCTCAGCGTTTGACTTATTTTGTTGAAAATAGGTCAAACTTTGTTTTTTTTTCCTTTTCTCTCTCTCTCGAGATTTCCTTCGCATAAAAGTGCATAGAAGTGCTGGTGTAATTTAATAAAACTCGCTTTATTTATCATTTTTTTTGCGACAAAATAAATTCTAGTGCTTGATTTATTTGATAAAATATATCGCACTTTGTTTTTTTTTACCTTCGTTTTCGCTCGGGATATGTCGTTTCGTTTTTTTGTTTATTTTATTTATTTCTCGTGAATAATTGTGATAGGGTGCTATCGCAATTTTGATTGATCAATATAATTATTAGAATTATCGATTTTTGTTGGTAATTGTTTTGCGCAAAAATAGGGTTGTTTTATTTTTAGCGCATAAATAATTATAATTTTTGCGAAAAATTATAACTCGCCAACAAAAATTCGAATATTGAAGTACAATAAAAATAACAATTTTCAAGCGTAATATTTCGATATCCACGTTAAAATTTAGCTAGTCTAAATTCGTGCGTTGTTGTCGCGAGGAAGCACGCGACGCGCAAATGTAAACAAAGCGCCTTGTTTACATTTTCAAACTATTGTTCAAGACACAAAGATTGAGTTACTTTTAAGACTTATAATTTTCAAGCTATTTGAATACTATTTGCAAAATAATATTTCGAATAGCGCACGCGAAAAATTTAATTTCAACTCGCGAATCGCAGGAAAGTGATTAGAGAATCACTTTTCTTACCGTGGGTAGTTTGAGAAATTATCCTGCAATTCGCATTTATTTAATTTTTTTTTCTTTTCTTCCTCTTTTTCTTAATCATTTAATTGTTTAAAATTTTTTTTATTTTTTATAAATAATTACGAATGGTCGACATGGTCCGACTTTTGCGAGGAGGCTCGCTTAACGTACGGAATGGCAAGCGGCTACCAACAGAGGTTGGTAGCGGAAGCTAATGCGCGCAAACAAGGCAAAGATGAGCCTGTGGGTGATTACATCACTTATTTGACCGGTATTATGCGCAAACAAATACCGAGACCCACGGTGGAAGCGCAATTAGATTTGTTATATCTTAACATGCTTCCTCGTTTGCGACAGCTGATCAAAAGAACAGATTTTGACAGCGTAAGAGACCTGTTGGTTATGGCGAAGAACGCCGAACTCAACCTTGAGTACGAGCGCACGTACAGGGCTCCGCCGGATCCTGAAGTGTCACTTTTGCCGGAAATGGCGTACCGCGCACCAAAGAGCGCCGCCATAGCAACCAAAGTGTCCGCTATAGTCGCTGAGGACAAAACAGCGGCGCCAACAGAGATCGCTGCACTACTCACGAAAATGAATGAGAATTTTCAGCGATTTCTAAACCAACAGAAGTCGAGCCAAATCCAAGGTAAAGGCCAAAATAAAGGCAAAAACAACTCGCCCAGACCGAAAGGCGAACAGGGTAAAGGGGGGCGCGACCAGGCCAGCAATAAGAGTGCTGAGAGCAAGAGCGCTCCTCCGGAAGGTAAAAGCGAAGAAGCGCAGAAACCTCCCCCTCGGGCACGTGAATTAAAGAAGACGAATGTTCGTTGCTTCGTGTGTGATGAGCCAGGACACTTCGCAAGAGATTGCGCGAAGAGGGCGGGAAACGAACGACGGGACGCGTAGACGAGGTCTCTATGCCCCCGGTAGATTCGTGTACGACCTCTGAAGTTGAAATAGAGAGCGTAGATAATACGCAATTTCCTTTTGCGAGCACTAGTGCGACTAGTGTTGCGTCGAGCGTCGACGCGTCAAAACACTCGCACCCGGAAACCTACGAGTTACCGCAAGCGTTGCGTGACACGACGATAAAGTCAACCCGAGATCCCAACGACAATGAGGACCGCTGGTGGCTCCAAGTTGACATCGGTGGTTTCCGTGTAAGGTCGCTATACGATCCAGGCGCAGCACGTACAGTTATGGGCGCGCTAGGATTACAAATTGCCAGCGCATGCGGGCGAGAGCTCCGACCGAGTAATGGTCGTGGAGCTCGCGTTGCCGACGGGCATTACACTCCCATCGCTGGTTATGTGGATCTACCTTTTACAGTAGCAGGCGTGAAAAAGGAGGTTACAGTGGCAATTATGCCCGACCTTGATCACGACTGTTATATAGGTACAAATTTTTGTCGTTTATTTGATGCCGTGCATGACCCTAATGCTAACCTGCTTTATTTAAAACAAGCAGACCGGAGTGTTAAACTAGAAGTAGCTAGCCTTAGCACTTGGGGTTTATTGCAACTATCTGCTGTTGGGCTCGCGCGAGTTGAGCAGATAGAACGCGATGAAGTGGAGCGTCTGCTCAATCGCGTTTTAACCTCTAGCGACGCGAAACTCGGATGTAGTTCACGGATACAGCATGAGATAGATGTAGGGTCCTCTCGCCCCGTGAAACAAAAGTATTATCCAGTTTCGCGCAAAATCGAAGAAGAAATGCATAGACAAGTATTCGATATGCTAGAACAGGGTATAATTGAACCTGCCAAGAGTGGTTGGTCAAGCCCAGTCGTGATGGTCCGCAAATCGAACGGCGCGTATCGATTTTGTGTAGACTTTCGCAAAGTAAACGCTGTCACGAAGCCTAACGCATATCCATTGCCATACATGGATAATATACTTCGTAAATTACAAAAGTCGAAGTATATCAGTACGCTCGACCTTAGCAGCGCGTATCACCAAATACCGCTGAAGAAAGAGTCGCGACCCTTTACAGCTTTTACTGTACCAGGGTTAGGACTGTATCAGTTCACGCGCATGCCTTACGGCCTCGCATATGCGCCGGCGACCTTCCAAAGAGTCATAGACTCGAATAATCACTCCTGAGTTAGAGCCGTGGTCGTTCTCATACTTAGACGACATAATAATCGCTACGGAGACGTTCGAGGAACACCTTAAAATGCTTGAGGAAGTGCTCCAGCGAATAAAAGACGCGGGTTTCACGATTAACAGGGAGAAGAGCGTCTTCTGCCGAGAGGAGGTAAGATACCTCGGCGTCCTTGTTAATCATGACGGTTTTCGCCCAGATCCGGAGAAAATTGCACCAATCATGCAATATTCGGCCCCCAAAAATTTAAAACAGCTCCGACGTTTCATGGGAATGTCGTCGTGGTATCCCAAATTCTTGCCGAATTTTGCGACCCTTGCAGAGCCACTTACGCAACTTACGAAGAAGGGGCGTAAATATGAATGGTGTGAGGAGCAGCAAAATGCTTTTGCGCAAATAAAAGCGCTTGTCGCAACAGCTCCAGTGCTTCAGCGCCCTGATTTTAATTCGCAATTCATCGTTCTAACCGACGCAAGCGATACAGGGGTGGGTGCCGTACTCTTGCAGTACGTTGACGGCGAAGAGAGAGTGCTCGAGTTCGCTAGTCGCACCATGACTCAGGCTGAACGCAACTACAGCGTAACCGAGAGGGAATGCCTCGCTGTAGTATGGGCAATAAGGAAATTTCGGCCTTACATCGAAGGCTATACCTTCCGAGTAATTTCAGACCATAGTAGTCTCCGTTGGCTATGCAATCTGCGCAATCCGACAGGGCGCCTGTCACGATGGGCGCTAGAATTGCAAGGCCACTCTTTTACGGTGGAGCACCGAAAAGGGGCGCTTAATCACGTCCCTGATGCATTGTCGAGAATGCACGAGGACGAAGCGCCAGTGATTAGCGCGGCAAGCGATACACTCGATGCATGGTATACGCGCTTACGTGATCAGATACAGCGTCAACCGCGTGATTTTCCGCGCTACAAATTAGTAGGAAAACAGCTGTATATATACCGCCCAAGCGAGATACTCCCAGCTGAAATCGACGAGGATGATGCTTGGAAAATTGTGGTGCCAAATGAAAAACGGCAGGAAGTCATGCAAGAGTGCCATGACGAGCCAACTTCAGGCCACTTGGGGCGCGAAAAAAACATACGCGCGCGTCTCATTATATTATTTTTGGCCTAAGATGTACCGAGACATACAAAAATACGTTAAAAATTGTCTCGTCTGTCAACAGTGCAAAGTTGAACAGCGAGCGCCCGCAGGCTTGATGGGGCGACGCGTTTTTGATCGGCCATGGCAAGTGGTTGCGGCTGATATCATGGGTCCATTTCCCCGCAGTAAACACGGAAAAGAATACATCTTAGTATTCCAAGACCTATTCACGCGGTGGATAGAGTGTGCAGCGATTCGCAAGGCGAACGCGCAAACAATACTAAAAGAACTTAAAGAGCGAGAAAATCGTCTCATCGACAAATATCTTGAAGAGCAAGGTGTGTTCCACACTACTACTCCTCCATATCACCCCCAGGCGAACCCTGTAGAACGCGTCAATCGATCCCTTAAAACAATGATTAAATCATTTATCGAGGAGAGTCACTCGACTTGGGACGAAAAAATAAACGAGATAGTTTACGCGTATAATACCTCGGTACATAGCTCGACAGAAGCGAGCCCAGCGCTTTTAAATTACGGTCGACAACCAACGCCACCGTGTTTTATAAAAAGAGCGCAAGATATAGCCGCTGCAGAGCAAGAGCAGCAAAACGCAATCGATAAATGGAAAGCTAGGATGCAAATTCTAGCAGATGTGCGAGATACAGCCGCAGATTGTGCGAGAAACGCACAAGCGCGCCAAGCGCAAATTACGATGCCAAACACCGATCTTGCGATTATCAAATCGGAGATATGGTGTGGAAAGTAAACAGAATTCTTTCCTCAGCCGCCGAGGGCCGCGCTGCGAAATTAACGCCTAATTTTGCAGGACCATACGTAATTACCGCTCGATTGGGCGCGAACACGTATAGATTGCTAGATAATAATGGCTATATCGTGGACCTGGTGCACGTCTCACACTTAAAGCCATTTGAGACTGCACAAGAATCGAGATCGACTATCAACCGCCGAAGGATGCGAGCGCACAAGCAGCGATGAGCGACCCGTTGCATGCGAGCGTGCAAAAGACTGCGAGCGCGCAGCAAATTGTAACTGCGGATATATCAGCGGATATATCAGACAGCGAGCGAAGCGTCAACGTGCAAACGCGTGCACGATGTTCGGGAGACGCTAATACTGTACCATCTCAAGCGAACCCTAAGCGAAGGGGAAGACCGAGGAAAAACACGATCGTCGTAGAAAGGACCGGGAAGTCCTTACGCGCAAAAATTACGAGTAAACCGTCCGATTCGATTAAAAGAGGCCGCGGTCGTTCTAAAGGTTCGAAAAATAAAAAACGTTTCGGATAACGTAATAAACTCACCGCGAAAAACGCGAAGCGCGACTAAAAACGACGTCTTCTAATACTCTCCCTAACCTTCCTTTCTGTTTGTTGTGTTGTAGTATGGAACAACCTGAGATGGAAGTGCTCATGGAGCGCATCCGAAACGTACTCCTCGGCGTTGGCAGTCCAGCCGACCCAATCGCCGCCATGCCTGCGCAGGCTATGAGAGAGCCTGCGCCGATTACACCACCGGTTACGCCAACCGCAACGCTCTGGGTCCTCTGGGCTGAAGACACCAAGGATGGAGAAAAGGAGTGCGCTACACTCGAAGAGGTCAACGAGGAGGAAGCTCCTCCCGAGACGACGACGGAGGGAGAGACGAGAAGCGAGGCCGAAAGCCTCAGACGAGAGACACCCTACCGCTCCCCTCTTCGCCACCCAAAGGAGACCAATCCTCCACCCATGACAAACTCGACTCCTTCCCTGGAGGAATACTGGCAGGGGATCAAGGCAGTTACGGTGGAGGCACTGAAAACCGCTGAGGAGTCAGAAGCCCTCCTTAATCAAAGCTTCGAGTGCTTCCGCGAAGGTATGAGGAGATATGGAGAAGCCTTCCAAAAGCGCGCGGGCAACTTCTACGCGCTCCTGTCCGATCGACAAGATGAAATGCGCGTAGTAAGGGCTACCCGCGCGCAGCGCACTCAGGAACGCCAGCGGCAGGAGGCCATTCGGCGAGAAAAGGAGCAGCGCTTGGACGAGCAGCGCCAAGCCGAAGAGAAGGTGCGCGCTCTCAAGCAACAGCTCGAGGAACAGGAGCGCATCGCTGAGCGCGCACGCAAACGCGTTAATCAATTGAGTGTCGGAAATCTTGGACCCGGCAGCTCAACAGAGTCAAAATCAACTGGCGCGATACCCAAGACCACCAAAAAGTCCTGTTCCATCTGCGACCATCCAGGGGTATCGCGCAGTGACAGATGCCCTAACTGGGAGAAGCACCAGAAATACCCCAACCCCTTCAAGAAGTGAGAGGTAGGGGAAAACTAGAGAAGCGTGTTTCAAGGGGTCACACATGAATAAAATGTAATCATAAGTCCTATTATAGGCCCAGGGCCCCTTTTTGATAATAGTTGTGTTTGTTACCTTGATTAATCCCTCAATAGTCCAGGTATAGTCAATTCCTTCCCTAAAGAGAATCCTATGCCTACCTAACGTCGCGATAGTCGTTTTCGTCGTAATTATTTTTTTTAGAGTCTCCTATTTAGGGTATAGTCGACTCTGGAGGGAGGGTGTAACGGGCGCGTGTTCGAAAACTTGCGATAGCCCGTACACCCGAAAACGACGCGATCATGTGATTACGCGAGATCGCGCAACATCGCGAAGGGCCACGAGACACCGAGTCTCGGGCAGTCCGTTACCGGCCGTCCCGCGAAAGACACTGGTGCCGAACGTGTGAGTGCGAGAGTGAGAAAGAGAGATAGAATTCCGGCGACAAATCGCGTGTGTGTGTGGTGGCCCATCGCCTGATTCTAAGGCCTCTCCTCCGAGTTAACCTCGAGGACTTGCACGCATTCTTGGACCCGTGTGGAGGTTTCGTCACCGCAGTCCAGCGAGCGAGCCGCCTGCGCATCTGTGCGTCGAGTGAGTCTCCCTAAATAATCTTCGTAGTGCTGAGTTGATTCGTAACCAGCTCAGCACAGTGCAGCGAGCACTTATTTTTCCCGCGCGTATTACCCGATACTGCCTCCTCGCGCACGCGGTAGAGTCACTAGGCAACTCGGGTTGCCGATTCGCGCGTAGCTTTCGGGTTCCGCGACTTCACCGCGCTTTTGCGTCCGACCCCGAGGTCGAAGATATTGTTTTATTATTGTCTAGTTCATTTCTATGTAGCGCCCCCCCGTGCGCGTGTATATATATGTAAATATCCCCTTTCAATCAAATATATCCTTTTGATTTAGTAACGCATTCAAGTCGCGTAGTTATTTACGAAACCCGATATTCTATTTTCCCGCTTACCCAGCCGCCTCCGCGGGCGCGTCAACAATCTCGTTGGCGCGCATTCTGAGCGGCCGAGCCTCGTGTTCCTCTACGGGCACGAGCAACCAGAAGCACTCGTCCTTCCTGTTGCTTCCTTAAGTTTACCCGAGTGCAACTCGGATCCGACGATTATCCACGCGGCGGGGAGTCATCATCGTTGTTAACGGCGCATCATCACCGAGGTACCGCGGTTGCACCACGGCTAAAGCCCGTGCGCGGTATCGCGACATCGCAGAACACAGCAGCGTTGCGCGATGCCCGCGCAGGTAAGTTCTCGCCTTGAAAGCGGTGCACGACGAGGAGCACACGCAAGAATCGCCCCGTTACAATTTCTACATGTTTCGAATTTTTCGTAAAATTACCATTATTTGCAATGTTTATTGCTCCCGAATTGTCTTCATAAATTTTTATAGATTCATTTATACTTATGTCGAATATTTTTACTAATTCTTTTATAAATTTTATTTCACTTACTACCTCAGATAATGCTACATACTCTGTATACGTCGAAGCTTTGGTTATACATTTTTGTTTTCGAGATTTCCAATCGATCACATTTCCATACATTTTTACAACATAATATCCAGTCGTAGATTTTCGATCATTATTATCGCCTGCCCAATCGGCATCAATATAGCAAGTTATAGTATCGCAATTTTCATTTCTTTTATAGTGTGAATTTAAATCTTTTGTTAAGTACAAATATTTCAAAATTCGCAATGCGTATTTCCAATGTGTTTCGCTATAACTATTTTGATATCTACTCAAATAATTAACACTATAACTTATATCTGGCCTTGTATTTGAACTAATATATAATAAAGCACCTATTAAATTTCTATATTTTATATTTGACTCACAGCTTTCAGATTTCTCTAGCTTTAAATTTGTCTCCATAGGAGTACAATACAATCTACTGTTTTGTATTTGATATTTCTCAACTAACGACTCTATATATTTCGTTTGGCTTAAAGTAAGCTTATTTTCTAAATAATCATAAGTTATATTTATTCCAAGATACTCTTTGATTTCTCCTAAGTCTTTCATTTTAAATTTATCTGACAAGAGTTTCTTAACGCTTTGAATGTTTTCCTTACTTTTACTACAAATTAACAAATCATCTACATAAATCAAAATATAAATTTCATTTTTCTCTTTACCTTTTTTATATAAACATAAATCTACATTATTTCTTTTGAATCCTAATTTTGTAATACACTCATCAAAACACTCATACCAGTCTCTCGGACTTTCTCATAATCCATACAACACTTTTGACAATTTGTATACTCTATATACTCTATTTGTTTTATCTTCGTAACCTTTTGGTTGATTTACATATACCTCAGAGTTTATTTTTCCATTAAGAAATGCAGTTTCTACATCCATTTGTTTAATTTTTAATTCATTTTGACAACAATAAGAAAGTAACATTTTTAAGGTTTGATTCTTTGCTACTGGAGCGTATATGTCATCAATTTCATCTGTTTGTTGAAAACCTCTTACAACTAGCCTAGCTTTATATCTATCATCAGATTTTCTCGTATAAACCCATTTAACATCTAAGACTTTTTTGTCTTTTATTCTTTCTACTAATATCCAGGTTTTATTTTTCTTTATGCAATCTATTTCTTGATTCATTGCTTTTTCCCAATTTTTACTATCTTCAGAATTTATCGCCTCCTCAAATGTACCAGGCGTATCTACTTTACAGTAATTTACACATAAGTTATAAGAACTACCATTACTAAATTTTTCCGAAGGTTGATTTAGTAATGAAATCGAAGCGCTGTTATTCGGATACCTAATCAGACTTTTCTTTTCGCGTGTAGATCTACGCGGCAATGTTAGCTTTTCATATTTTTGATTACTTTGTTCTTCTACATTTTCATCCGCGCTTTCAAAAACACTATCATTTAACTCGTTTTCTGTATTTTCATCGCTTTCTTTTCATTTTCATTTTCATCAAAACTAATACATTTAATATTTTCTTCGATAAATTCAACATGCCTTGTAACTAATATTTTATTATTTAACAAAACTCTATAGCCAACATCACTATAGCCTAATAGAATTCCCATATCCGCTTTTTTATCCCATTTTGAAAATCTTTTTTGTTCTGGCCTTTTTACAAAAACTTCACTCCCATATAAGCGTAAATGTTCAACATTCGGTTTCTTCCTAAAGAAAATTTAATACGGAGTTTTTCTCTCAATAGTATTAGCGAGCGTTCGATTTTTCAAATAAGTAGCCGCACATATTATTTTAGGCCAAAACCGTTTGTGTACTTTTGCCTCTGTTAGTAAACATCGCGACATATCCATTATCGTTCTATTGAATCTTTCCGCTGTACCATTTAACTCGTGTACATAGGCTGGACAATTATTTAAAATAATGCCTTTCTCTCTCGTAAATTTATAGAAACGATTATTTAAATATTCTTTCCCGTTATCGCATCTCAGAATTTTTACTCGTTTTCCGGTTATATTTTCACTTTCATTCACATATTGAATTAAAAAATTATATACCTCATCTTTAGTCTTAATACAATAAATCTTAGCTATTTTACTATAATCGGCTATAAAAGAAACAAAATAATTTTCCCCATTAAATCCAGTAGTTTTAAATGGACCGCAAACATCAGTATGTATAATCTCCAAAATATCGTTTGCTCGTGTTCTATTATTTTTAAATGGAAGATTATGCATTTTATTCTCTATGCAAATTTTACACTTCATATATTCCGATTCAAGTTTATTAGGAATTCCCGTTAGCAACTGTTGTTTACATAATGTATTCAAATAACTAAAGTTTACGTGTCCTAAGACTTTTTTGTCTTTTATTCTTTCTACTAATATCCAGGTTTTATTTTTCTTTATGCAATCTATTTCTTGATTCATTGCTTTTTCCCAATTTTTACTATCTTCAGAATTTATCGCCTCCTCAAATGTACCAGGCGTATCTACTTTACAGTAATTTACACATAAGTTATAAGAACTACCATTACTAAATTTTTCCGAAGGTTGATTTAGTAATGAAATCGAAGCGCTGTTATTCGGATACCTAATCAGACTTTTCTTTTCGCGTGTAGATCTACGCGGCAATGTTAGCTTTTCATATTTTTGATTACTTTGTTCTTCTACATTTTCATCCGCGCTTTCAAAAACACTATCATTTAACTCGTTTTCTGTATTTTCATCGCTTTCTTTTTCATTTTCATTTTCATCAAAACTAATACATTTAATATTTTCTTCGATAAATTCAACATGCCTTGTAACTAATATTTTATTATTTAACAAAACTCTATAGCCAACATCACTATAGCCTAATAGAATTCCCATATCCGCTTTTTTATCCCATTTTGAAAATCTTTTTTGTTCTGGCCTTTTTACAAAAACTTCACTCCCATATAAGCGTAAATGTTCAACATTCGGTTTCTTCCTAAAGAAAATTTAATACGGAGTTTTTCTCTCAATAGTATTAGCGAGCGTTCGATTTTTCAAATAAGTAGCCGCACATATTATTTTAGGCCAAAACCGTTTGTGTACTTTTGCCTCTGTTAGTAAACATCGCGACATATCCATTATCGTTCTATTGAATCTTTCCGCTGTACCATTTAACTCGTGTACATAGGCTGGACAATTATTTAAAATAATGCCTTTCTCTCTAGTAAATTTATAGAAACGATTATTTAAATATTCTTTCCCGTTATCGCATCTCAGAATTTTTACTCGTTTTCCGGTTATATTTTCACTATCATTCACATATTGAATTAAAAAATTATATACCTCATCTTTAGTCTTAATACAATAAATCTTAGCTATTTTACTATAATCGGCTATAAAGAAACAAAATAATTTTCCCCATTAAATCCAGTAGTTTTAAATGGACCGCAAACATCAGTATGTATAATCTCCAAATATCGTTTGCTCGTGTTCTATTATTTTTAAATGGAAGATTATGCATTTTATTCTCTATGCAAATTTTACACTTCATATATTCCGATTCAAGTTTATTAGGAATTCCCGTTGCATTTTCCAATCTATTTGACTTTATAGCTGTCCAGCTGTCCCGCATTTATAGCAATTCCTTTTGACTTTTCTTCGCAGTAAATACATTTGATCTTTTTTCATTTTTTCATTTTGATTATTCAATTCAGCTAGTTTAATTTATTCTTACATAATCTGTCGTTTGATCTTCTCTTTTAATGTATCGATCAAATCACCAATATAACTGTATGATTCTGGCAACGTTTTAGAATATAATTTAATTTCTTGTTTTTCACTTTATTTGGCTCCTGCGCTTTTCAATTCGTTTACAGCTTTTTCCAAGTCGTGAAAATGACGCTGTAGTCACCACAATTATTCAATCTTATTTGTTCAATTCTGTTTCTGCACACAATTTGTAGTGCGGTAGATTCTTTCAATACATGCCGTCTAATTTCTTTAGTATCTCATGCTGTTGTCTCTTCACAAACAAATTCCAATTGCCTATCTGAAATCGAGCTGTATATTAATTTAATAGCCTTTAAATCTTGTTCATCCCAATTTTCTGCATCTGTAACAGCTTTTTCCCTTGTAATCACTGTATCACATTTTCTCATCTTCATAAACATTTTGATTCTCTTTTTCCACATGCTATAATTTTCTCCATCAAACACTGGGATATTTATCTCTTTTCTCTCCATATCGTATTCTTCAATATCGAACTTTCCTTCGTGTTCAGATATACTTTCTTCTTCTCTTTACCTCTTCTTCAACAATTTTGTCTTTATCCATAAACGTCGAATGTTCCTTCGGATTCGGACTTTTCACTTTACTCAGACACGTGGCTTCCTTTCTTCTTTCTTCTTAAATATTCCTTATTTTTCCGAAGGTCGATAAGAAAATAATTAAAAATACTAACCACGCTCTACTACCATGTTGAGGTGTGGATATAAAATGGAGAGAATTTTATTCTATAATAATGTGATTTATTTAACTATTACTTCTTATGTACAACGACATGTTTACTTGGCGAAGGCTCAAGCCAGAGAGATCGAGTAGCAGAGAGAGCGTCGTATTGTCCGGCGTCTCTCGCAGTATAGTCATACTCACATACATACTGGAGAGGGGAGACTTACATGTGTGTCTCCACTCACACTCATTAGCACGCTCACTTATTTCGGCGTGCTTCTCACTATACACGATTTGCGTACAATATTGAACTTGTCTTGAACTTGGGTATATAACATGAACTTGGCTTGAACTTGGGTATATAACAATATAAATGTACATATTATATTTCAACAATTATTTAATTGGTAATTTATAAATTGACTCGGCGAGAAAAACTTTCTCGCCGATTAACGAATAATATCGATGTTGATAGTATTTTACCGGTTACCCTCCTATTCTACGAATACCGCCCTCTCCGGTGTTTATTCTAGTTGGCAATTTTGGGCATAGGGCCCAACACACGGTATCTAAGTCAAACGAAGTGTTTGATGTTGTTAACGGCATTGCACGGGAATCGAAGTGGGCCTTACATATCCCCAGTACCCACCCCGTTACAACACTTAGAATAATAATTTATGCTGGAGCTGCGACAGTGAATAAAAGTTCAGACAAACATGTGGGTCACGCACATCAAGTCGTTTTAGAATTAATGAATGATTATTATATCAGAAAGAAATTATATTGCGATAATTTTTATAATAGTACAACTTGCCGAAGATTTATTAAGTAAAAACACTTACGTATGTGGAACATTACGAAGAAATAGAAAAGGTATTCCATTTGAGATATTAGGCACTAAATTAAAAAAAGGTGATATAATTGGTATGAAAAATTCTAGTAATGTACAAATTTATAAATGGAAAGAAAAAATGGTATAGAAAAGTTGCAATAGAAATCATCACAGGCACAGCAATCGTATTTTCGTTATCGATTAATTTCCCAAAACTAATAAGATTCATGTTCATTTCTTTAGTATAAAATACATTTTTCATATTTACTTCATTTTGTTTTCCATACGCATCAAAATAACTAACAACATTCCAATCTATGTTGCTTTATAGCTGTCCAGCTTTCCCGCATTTATAGCAATTTCCTTTTTGACTTTTCTTCGCAGTAAATACATTTGATCTTTTTTCATTTTTTTCATTTTGATTATTCAATTCAGCTAGTTTTAATTTTATTCTTTACATAATCTGTCGTTTGATCTTCTTCTTTAATGTATCGATCAAATCACCAATATAACTGTATGATTCTGGCAACGTTTTAGAATATAATTTAATTTCTTTTTTTCACTTATTTGGCTCCTGCGCTTTTCAATTCGTTTACAGCTTTTCAAAGTCGGTTGAAAAATGACGCTGCTATCACCACAATTTATTCAATCTTATTTGTTCAATTCTGTTTCTGCACACAATTTGTAGTGCTGTAGATTCTTTCAAATACGATGCCGTCTAATTTCTTTATTATCTCATAGGCTGTGTCTCTTCACAAACAAATTCCAATTGCCTATCTGAAATCGAGCTGTATATTATATTAATAGCCTTTAAATCTTGTTCATCCCAATTTTCTGCATCTGTAACAGCTTTTTCCCTTGTAATCACTGTATCACATTTTCTCATCTTCATAAACATTTTGATTCTCTTTTTCCACATGCTATAATTTTCTCCATCAAACACTGGGATATTTATCTCTTTTCTCTCCATATCGTATTCTTCAATATCGAACTTTCCTTCGTGTTCAGATATACTTTCTTCTCTCTTTACCTCTTCTTCAACAATTTTGTCTTTATCCATAAACGTCTCGAATGTCCCTTCGGATTCGGACTTTTCACTTTACTCAGACACGTGGCTTCCTTTCTTCTTTCTTCTTAAATATTTCCTTATTTTTCCGAAGGTCGATAAGAAAATAATTAAAAATACTAACCACGCTCTACTACCATGTTGAGGTGTGGATATAAAATGGAGAGAATTTTATTCTATAATAATGTTGATTTATTTAACTATTACTTCTTATGTACAACGACATGTTTACTTGGCGAAGGCTCAAGCCAGAGAGATCGAGTAGCAGAGAGAGCGTCGTATTGTCCGGCGTCTCTCGCAGTATAGTCATACTCACATACATACTGGAGAGGGGAGACTTACATGTGTGTCTCCACTCACACTCATTAGCACGCTCACTTATTTCGGCGTGCTTCTCACTATACACGATTTGCGTACAATATTGAACTTGTCTTGAACTTGGGTATATAACATGAACTTGGCTTGAACTTGGGTATATAACAATATAAATGTACATATTATATTTCAACAATTATTTAATTGGTAATTTAATAAATTGACTCGGCGAGAAAAACTTTCTCGCCGATTAACGAATAATATCGATTGTTGATAGTATTTTACCGGTTACCCTCCTATTCTACGAATACCGCCCTCTCCGGTGTTTATTCTAGTTGGCAATTTTGGGCATAGGGCCCAACACACGGTATCTAAGTCAAACGAAGTGTTTGATGTTGTTAACGGCATTGCACGGGAATCGAAGTGGGCCTTACATATCCCCAGTACCCACCCCGTTACAACACTTAGAATAATAATTTATGCTGGAGCTGCGACAGTGAATAAAAGTTCAGACAAACATGTGGGTCACGCACATCAAGTCGTTTTAGAATTAATGAATGATTATTTATATTCAGAAAGAATATTATATTGCGATAATTTTTATAATAGTATACAACTTGCCGAAGATTTATTAAGTAAAAACACTTACGTATGTGGAACATTACGAAGAAATAGAAAAGGTATTCCATTTGAGATATTAGGCACTAAATTAAAAAAAGGTGATATAATTGGTATGAAAAATTCTAGTAATGTACAAATTTATAAATGGAAAGAAAAAATGGTATAGAAAAGTTGCAATAGAAATCATCACAGGCACAGCAATGGTCAATTCATTGTTAATTTATAAACAATTTAATGACAGTGCAATAACACTTTTGCAATTCCGAGAAAGTATAGCCAGGGAATTAATAGACAATGATGAAGTGTTGGAAGAAAGAACGCCTAAACGTTCTACTAAAGCAACTTTTTTTTTTTTGTTATTTAACGTCGCTCTATTTATGCTGCCAGGGCTAATCAGCGACGGAGGTGAACGGTGTGTCTGTAAACAAAGCACATGTACTTGAAACAGTGGTGCTTGTGTCCATCGGAATATATCATCGGTCACTGTAATTAGTCTAATAATTACAGTTTCCTGTCCTCCCGATGAAACCACCGCGATCCTCTTTACATCTTCGCGTCCCTAACGTTCCCTATATTTCAGATGCCCGTGCCTCTCATGCACTGACAAGTGCACGAAACGCACGCGCACCTGAACTGGCGTCACATTATAGTGACACGCCGAGCCACTGACTCGCGGTGTTCGAAAAATGCACATGAAAAAATTTTCAGAGGTACACGTCTGGGATCGAACCCACGACCCTCGGTGTCTACCCATGAGCCACCGCGGCTCTATAAGTTAAACGTTATAGAATAAATGATATAAAACATATTTACTTTAAACTTCATTACTAATAAAACTGATTCATTTTAAGGCTTACTCCCACCCATTGGTAATTGCTCTTCAAACACATTTTTTACTTGTCACACTCTAACTCAATGACAATTTATTGGGTTGAGGTCTAGTTAGACTCAAATAAAAGATATTTGAATTCCTTACAAAGTAAATGAAATAGAATATTAAACAATTTAAGAACAAAAAATTGGCTTAAAAAATGTCTGAATTTTTTTAATTATGAAAAAATGAGACATTTTTTGAGTCAATTTTTCTGTTTTTGAATTGTTTAATATTTTAACAACTATTCTTACAAATATTTATGTAAGGGTTACTTAAATCTTGCAGTAATTTTTCCCATCTATTTACTTATATTTTCCATTAGCATCAGAAAAAAAAACTTTAACTAAAGTAACTGTCATTGACGTAACATATTCAAAAAATTCTATTATAGTTACGGAATTTGATGAAGCTGGCCGTGTTTTCGGCTCAATAGAACATATATATTTTAAGGAAAATATAATTCATTTTTTATATTCTACGTATCAAATTACTGGGTTCAATAAAAATTACTTTGCGTACAGTGTTATGTCAAATACGAGTGAAAAAAAATTATACAGCACTTATTACAAAAATACCATGTCTACTTATAGTAAAAAATAATGTTCACTACATTGCCACAAGACATCAACTGTAAGAGTTTAAGTTTATATAAATAAAAATATTGAATGAATTATACAAAGTTGTGTTTTTTCATGACATTTAAATACAGACGTTATGTTTTCAAAATTTGATACAAATGATACCAATTTTTGTGTGATTTAACGAGCCAAACCTGGATTAAAATTAAAAGAAAAAACTATTTAATAATAACAATCAATAATTGTGTCACATTATTAAAGAGAGTATTTCATTTTCTAAACAAATTAAAAATTTTTTAGCTAATTTATTTTCATAAAAACTATTTAAATTAATTATGCAAGTCCAGACTCTGATTCATTTCCATAATTGGCAAAATAGACTGAAATTTTAACAACAAAACATTAATAAAATTGACTTAAATTAAACAGAATTGCAAAAAAGATTTTATTTATTTTAAAAAATTATTTAGTAATTTCTTTTCATGTTTAATTTTTTGATGAAGTAGTTCCTGAGGTTATATTATGCAAAGAAAATCTGAGTTTCGAAAAATGTTAAATAAAATTTAATAATAATTAATACAATTTCTTTAAAAAATTAAGGAATGTTTTTAATTATTTTGAAACAAATTATTTATAGATAATATATGAGTTTTTTTAATTTTAACCTATGTTGGACCGATTAAATATTTTTCAGATATTTAGTATAATATCTTAATTAAATATCTAATTATATTTACTTCTATCATCTACTTAAAATGTTTAACAAATTTGCATATTTGTACAATACATTTATGTAAACTAAAGTGTATTTCTACAATATTTTTCGACATTTACTTATTTATTTAGATATTGTGACAAGGTATGTAATACCTGTCAAAAGAATAAGCGAGCGAGTCCCAATACAAACTAGCCTACCTACCCTCACATCTCTAAGCCTACCTAACCTAACCGAAGCTCCCCAAATCCCCAATACTTCTCTTAGTTCCTCCCAAGTAGCACAATGAAGCAGCATATCAGGAGGGGCTAAGCGGCTTCCAGGATGCTTCGCACCAGGACCATGAAGCAGCCTACGATGGCCCAAGGTGCCAGACTGAGCAGCACGGGCAGCAACAAGACATCCAGGAAGCTGTAAAACAATTAAGCAATGACTAATAATCCAATTAGAAGGAGACAAGGAAGCATGTAGCTGCATACAGTAACTGACAACTACATGCTAGGAGAGGATTGGAAGTGAGGTTATGGTAATCATAACATTACCATAACTCTCAATTAATAACTAGTATTATATACGCAGCACTCCCTCGGGAGATAGATATTTAACTAAGAAGCAGCCAGAATCCCTGCAGCAACGCAGCATCGAAGAAGAGCAGCAGTCACTGACCCGACGCGCACCAGCTGAGCTGCCACCGTGAGAGCGAGTGAGAGAGAAGACTCGAGGATCGGCCGTCCCGTCAGCATCTGTAACGAAGTGGACCTATTAGCCGATAAATTAACACGAAAGGAACGATCATATAGGCTTACCTGGTTAACAGCATCACCGGGAACACCGTCTTCTCCGTGGGAAGCAGCAGCCAAGGCAATAACGTCCGCGTTGATAAACATGGCCGCGAGTACTCACTACACGAGGCGCGCGAGACGACGGCGGCCGACGGGCGACTCGACGCGAGAAGCTGCGCACGCACGTCGGGCCCGAGCAATGAAGCAGCGAACGAGCCCGAGCTCGAGAGAGCTTATCGGGACGCTATCGAGGCAGCATCGGCCAACCGATTCGCGACCGACTGTATTGAGTGTGTGTGTGCGAGAGCAATTGACCGCAGAGCAGCAGCTCCAGGAGACAATCTCCATTGAGCAAAGGTGGGTGTACACCTTACACCAAGTATTCTCCTGATCGTAAGTGTGCTTCCCCTTTTATTCCCCTCCCCTCCCCTCGCGCAGCAGGTAGCAGCAGCTCGCATGTGCAGCCGAGCATAAATATATAAATTCGCCGCGATCGTACGCGGCTGGCGCCCAAACAACATTTTATTTTTATAATAAATTGATATTATTTTATATAAATTCAATCGTTTATTTCGCCTTTGACGCCACGCCCTAATCCCCAGCGTGACCCTTACAATATTTACTTAATTCTACTATTAATTCTATAATAACTTAGCTCACAAACAATTTAAGTGAACGGTATTAGTATTAAGAGTGTTATTACGTTCTTTTATGATGCACCCGTTCACTAAAATTTTTGGTGAACGGTGAACGTCGCGAACGATGATGCGCACGTAGCACGGTATCGAGTGATTGAAGCCTCGAGTGTCGGTGTTTACTATTCACTGTATATTACGAGAAAAATGTTTCTTCGTGTTGTGTGTGGGTTCTTTACTAGTCAAGATTTATGTATAGAAAATTAATGTATTGTTTTCTTTTGTTTGAATATCCTGGACGAGAACAAAGGATAAGGTCAAGATAAGTTATATCGATGTGGCTGGGAGACCCCTATGCCCATGGAAAGGCCTATAGATATGTCAACTTTGCCGGAGGCTAACAAATCGCGGCCTAATCCCAAGACAACGATGGAGCGGATAGAGGTCGATCAGCCAGCCCCGACGGGTACAGTTAATTATCTGCCTGCGGGATATGAAGAATACCTCCGCCAAGAAGAAATCAAGAAGAAAGGCAGCGGCAAAAGAAAGTCGATGAAAACCGTCCGAAACGTAAGAAGCATAATTCCTTACGCCAGTTTACGTTTGACAAATAGTACTCGGCCGTAGACGATGGTAATATGGCACAAGCCGTGCCTAGCACCATCGCGTCCACAGTATTGGTTCCGCCGGTAAGAAGAGATGTCGCTCACAAGAAGCAGATCCTTACAACAGCTCAGGCCGCTGACCCAAGTCACGAGAGAGATGTCGCCCGCAAGGTGCCGACCCACTTTACGACCAAGTTCGTCAGCGGTAGACCAGGCGGAACCTATTAAGACGGATTCAACCATTGATCCCCCCCCTGACAACGCCTGCTATAATTGTTGGTGCGTAGGTCATAACCGCCGGGAGTGTGCAACCGCGCAAACGCATGACTTCTGCATTAATTGCGGCCGCCGAGTTGTCGTCGATGCAGGGATGTCTACCGGGCATGGTTGGCAAACTGCAGGGAACGAGGGCTATCGGATCCACCAACACCGGCTCCTCAATTATCAACACCTGGGACACAGGAGAAGTCCGTGTCCAAGAGGGCAAGACAGTGAGGAAGCAAAGAAGCGACGGGTGGATAAGACCAACGTCGCAACCAGCAGGGCAACACCAGTGGGTGTTGTGGACGCACATACCCAAACAACGAAACCGTCATTCGCTTCGGTAGTTATTGCTCGCAGACTAGAGGAGGCAGATCGCCATCGAGCGGCTGAGTATAAGCGGGCCGATCATGGACGTTCGCCAAGCCTTGAGTGCCCATACTCAACGGCTGGTCGAACAAAAAGCTAAGGAATACCAACAGTCCCTAGCACAACCACCCTCAATGCATTCTCCACCAATAATTAGGCCTCAAGACGTGAAGAGAGCAGAGCTCAGCAGTTCGCGTGGAACAAGGCCGCGTGGAACTGATCCAGAAGGTGTCACCACAAGAAACGTTTCTATGTCGTCTGGCCCCGGATTTGGAAGTAATAAACTCTGGACCATTGGATGAGATGCAGGCGGATCTTAACACATTATTTTGTTAATTGGCTATCCAGCAAAGTTGTCGTTATTTACCCCTGACCCTGCACCCATGATTCCATTGGTTAAAAAGCCCTCTGTTCCGACCAGAATGGGCATAATGTCGGAGATGAGCAGTAATGTCATCACCGGCCTACCGACGCATCCCAGTAACGACACTGACCTTGTTCGATAGTGTCGCTTGTTGTTGGATCGTCCTGCGATTGGTGATGGTCAGTCTGGAGAAAAACCTTACCACTTCTTAGCCCTAGTTCGTCTAAACGGAAGTTATCAAGTTAGCGTGCGAGTTACCGTTTAATTCATTGCCCTCTTTTTAACTCTCACATCAGCTGGTTTATGCGGAGTTAAGGTGGGGGGGGGGGGCTTTGCGACGAGACATCGTTGTAATAAAATAAAATACTCTTAGAAAATAATATTTCATTGTACATAATATATATCATAGACTGTAAAGTGTGTATTATGTTTATGTCTTGAAGTGTACTCAGTCAAGGCCACGCGAACCGTTTGTTTATATTGTCGCGCCAGGATATATGCAAGCATTCATGTACCTTTGTAAATAGGTGTGAGTGCGTTAGACACTTTTTGGCAATTTCAGATCGCTCGAAAAGTTTTAGTTTGCGGCCGGCCATGACCAAGCTCGAATAGAAATCGACACACGTGAGATTATCGATACCGCGACACGGATTAGTATCGGTCCGATTTGTCTGACCACCGGGAAGCTGTATAGCGCGGGTGATCTGTGAGTGTAGTGTGAACCTAGTGACTAAGTGCAGTGCAGTACGAAGGACCAAATTACTTCACAAGGCAGAGATTACTTCACGACGCAGAGGTCAAGCCACGTGGTCAAGGACGGCGGAACACCGGGCCACATTCAGTAGCAAGGATACGTTGGGGCGTCGACTTCCGCAAGGATGCATGGAGCAGCCAGGCCGGTAAGTACCCGACGTTAGTCGGTCTTACATATTGAGTGTATTGTATGAGAGCTTGAGTTACTGTTCGGTAATACACCGATACGAAACTGCGTGCTTTGTGCATGCGAGCGCGATTTATGAGTTTTTAAAATTTATTAGTGATTTATTAAATAAATCATTTTTTTATTATTACTAATTGGTTGCATGTATCATTAATATAAATACAACCGTTTCCCACCGTTCCAGCATTTCCCGTGATACGTGTCGGCACGTAAGAGATTGCCCTATCTCTGCTACCGTGTCTTGCTAGTATCGACTTCTCGACCTCGCGGCGACGAGATCAATAAGTAGTTGTATGTGGTGTCAGGACAAGATACCACGTTACACCAAGTAATTCCGTAGTATTGCAGATAGCCTGCAATACCTCAAAATATCCAGAAATATCTAAGATATCCCACAACTAATACAGATATCTCGGAATATCTAAATTTATCGAAATAATGAAGAAGTCCCGTTATTAGTGCATGTAGCACGGAATATCTTAAAACATCCCGAACTATTCAAAAAATCCCGTAAATATTGCAGATATCGTGGAATACCCAAATAATTTCCGAAATATGCAAGTAATTCTGTGATTAATATAAGCATCCCGGAGGATGTCAAAAATTCCCGAAAGAACGAATAATGCCCGTAATTAGTGCAGATATCCCGGAATGCCGAAATTACGGAAATTACGGATTACCTCACATATTCCCGAAATAATGACGAGATCCCGCAATTAGCGCTGATACCACGGAAGACCACAAAAGTACCCAAATTATCCTAAAAATCCCGCAATTAGTGCCGAAATTCCGGATTACCTCAAAAATCCCGAAATATGCAAGGAGCATCGTAATTAGTGAATAAATCCTGGATTACTACGGTAAGTAATAAATGGTTGTAATACGTGCCTGTCGAGAGCAAAAGAGTGATTAGTTGGGTGATTGAGCCAGTAATTAATTGGTCTGTGATGACGTTAGCAACGTTTAATAGTTATTTATCTTTGACAGAAATTAGGCCAAAACAAACTATGTGTATAGTTCATGCAATGAACCATCTGGATTAATACCCGATGATAAAGAATGATTATGTATAGATAGAGCGAGCGATCTAGTAGGAGATAATTTTTCTTCGAGATGATGAAGTCACAAGGCAAGGCAAATAAAGTAGCTGGTTTCGATCATTTGCTGTATTGACGTCCAATCGATCAGTCGAGTCCGGCTTTTCGTTATTGGTGGCCGAATTTAATTATTTAATCTTTATTTTATATTAGTTATTTAGCCTGACGGAGAGTAGATTGATTTACATGATGATAGTCGGTTTCAAACGTATTCTTATACACTATATTATCAGTGTTGGATGTTCAACTTGATTTCCTCGGCCTATATATATTGAAAAGGTGTACTTTATATTCCTACTTCTTGTACACGATCGTTATAAGGGAGTGTCTTAAATTTTTGCCATTGCGAAAAATGTAGCACTATAAGCAACAGGCACACAAAAAAGTGGGCTATTTTAAAGATGGCACTTATGTACCCTCATGTTTTTGGCGCGATGAATCCGAATCGACCGTCATAAATGTCCCTAGACCCTCCAGTTTTTCGTAATCAGGGTAATCTACCCCTAAATTCAGAAAATCCTTCTAAACGTGGATTCTTCCGTTTATAACACATATTCATAGATAATTTTTCTGAAATTTTTATCGTTACTTCTACATAGTCAGGGAAGTAAACTTCCTATTTCAGACCAAATTAATGTTAGCCAGGAAATGAATTTTATAGAAATGTACATACACATAATTTATTTATCATTTCAGCTCTATACCAGTTTACATGAAATGGATAAAGTATTTATCGTGGCTTTTTCAATCTAGTGAAGCTCTTTCAATTACTCATTGGCATGACGTTACAAACATATGTAAGTATATACATACAATGAATTAACGTAATATTTTTGTAAGAAAGTGTTAATTCTTATAACATACTTAATAGTGCAAAATATTTAATAATTCGATGAAGTTAATTTGGGCTCTAACATTATATTCAATATTGAGCATAATCAATATTTCATTCATTTAATGGAATGTTTTTATTTAAATAAATTGAATTTACTTATTATTGACCATTAACAATCGACTATTTACTAATACTTAATAGTGTTTACACTGAAAAAAGCGGAATCCATCTCAAACACCAAGAAGATTTCTGCTTTCAGTAAGCAATGTAACTCGTACTTGGCTGCAAAAAAGTTTTTACTTAAGTTTCCGATATATATTCCTATATATTCACTTTTGTAAGATATGCGTGTCTCAACACTGCAGACTTCTTGGCGATATTAGTAAAAACCTTAATAAAATTAGATAAATAACAACTTAACAACCCGACAACAATCCTCCCGACTAAGCGTCGCAAAGGGAATCCCGACGGCTGACCACCTCGGTACCGGCAGTTTTTAGAGTAGAGAAAAATAATATTAAAAAAATACTCTGTAACGGGCCTGGATTTAGGTCCGTTTTTACTTTTCTTTCCATTCGTCTTCTTCTTTGTTTTCACTTCATTGAGGTAGCGTACTAGGTTTGGATTCGAAGTCTAAACCTCCTAGCGGTTACTCATTTGAAGACTTTTTAAAGAAAAGTATTTGTTTGTGTTCAACACCACGTCGTCTCACCATGGACTAGTGGATTTGAAAATGTTAGTTTATTTCTTTCATGTATTTTTGTTGGTATCGCTTTTCTTCCTACGAAGGGAGTGTGGATTTTTTACAATAAATAATATTATCCGTAACTTCTATTTAAATTTAAGTATTTATTGATTGGCTACGAAGGCCGATAATACGAATCGTACATGCTACATTGGCTTGTAGTTTAATAGTAATTCTTGAATCGAGATTCGCTCCCTTTATATACTAAAGTCGCTTCTTGACCGTTTAACAGTTTTTTGCTTATTACCTAAGAACTATGTTATTTCTTCGCATTAGAAATTAATTTTTAAATCACAAATATTTTTATTCACTTATCGTATTTTTTAAATATTTATAATTCTTACAATTTATATAGTCTAAAATGATATGCATTTTTGCAACGTGTGTATTCTTTTAAAAATGTCTTATTTGAATTTGTTTTTTCATTATCTTAAAGTTCTACAATTAATTTAAATTTTAATTATAACAAGAATCTATAATATTATGATATCCTATTTTTATTAACAATTGAAATTTGTATTGTTAATAACATTAAAGTTATTAACTTTTTAAATAATATTTCAACTTTAAAATTTACAATAATGATAAATCTATCAGAAACTTTGGTTTTTCTAGATTTTTATAATGCATTTACTTTTTTATACATTATTGAAATTTGAAATGTTTAATAAATCAAGAATACATAATATATGTATTTTTTCCGTGCGCAAAAAAAAAGTTGTGAACATAACATGAAAGAATGTGTATTTGTTTACTCATTCTTGATAAAACTCATAAAATTTTTAAACGTATACGCAATAATAATAACGGATCTAAAATTCAATGTAATGCTTTAAATACAGATACAAAATTGTTTGAAGATGAAATCAATATTAATCAAGTATAACATACACTTTTCCAAATATCCATGTGATATATACAATGGGTTAAAAATTAAATATATTAATTATTGCATTTTTAAGATAATTCTATTTTTAAACTTATTTATATTTTAATTACACCTTTTTATAAGTAATTTATACTCCATAATAGTTTTCTGCAATTGAAAGTACTCAAATCAAAAACACCTTTCAAAAAGGTGTCAAAACCCGCAAGTATATGTGTTAGCATTTTTAAGATAATTCTATTATAAACAATTAAATACATTAATTATTGCATTTTTAAGATAATTCTATTTTTATACTTATTTATATTTTAATTACACCTTTTTATAAGTAATTTATACTCCATAATAGTTTTCTGCAATTGAATGTACTCAATCAAAAACACCTTTCAAAAAGGTGTCAAAACCCGCAAGTATATGTGTTATTCTAATCAAACTTTGAAAATTGTTATCTGATAAATAAAATTGTTATCTGTCTGATAAATTTTAAAGTATAAGATAAAAATATCTTTGATTCTAATTCCCATATTTTCTCTACTTATTTATATTTTTATTACACCTTTTCTATATCTAACTTATATTCCATAATATTTTTCTGCAATTGAAAGTATACAATTCGAAAACACCTTCCAAGAAGGTGTCAAAACCCGCAAGTATTGTGCTATTCTAATCAAACTTTGAAAATTGTTATCTGATAAATAAATTCTGCAATTCAATCTGACATTGTTATCTGATAAATAAATAATTTTAATTTCTAACTACCTTATTTTATCTATTTCTTTGAATTTTAATGAAACATTTTTATAAATATTACGAAAATTTCGTATAAAAAATTTCTGCAATTGAAGGAATTGAAATGAAACTGAAATCGACAAGTATTTTGAATCGTACCATAAATTTACATTTTATATAAACATTTTTATATATATTACTTAAACTTCGTAAAAAGTTTCTGCAATTGAAAGCACTGAAATCAAACTGTAATCGACAAGTATTTTGAACCATGCAAAAATTTCTACCAATCTGAATACAGATTTTTTTATATGAAAAGTATCTTACACTATTATTTTTCATTTCTGGCCCTCACATGTTTTACAGTATTAAATAAATAATATTCTAATGATATTAATTTGTGCAAAATTAATTTCTGCAATACTAATAAAATGGACATTTCTTTTTTATTCTTTTAAATAATAAAATAATACTTGCACCACCGTTGGTTAAACGCTTCATATATGTGTTAATTCTGACTTACTAATGTATTCCTTTACATTTATAAAAGTATATAATACCGTGAAGAAACTGCAATGAGTAATAATATATAAATATTGCAATACTATCTGGCAATTTTAATATCCTACATCACCAATGATAAAATAGACATCATTATTTTTATCTAATAAAGTTCCTAAAAGAGGCCTGCGATGGCTTGGTCGGTAGGGCGACGGACTCATAATCTGGAGGTCCCAGGTTTGATTCCCGTCCCCGGCCGATAGATACAAGCACCACTAGCGACTGTATTTTCATAACAAGTGCTTTCTTCACCAAGACATCGTATGACCTCCGTCGCTGATTAGCAAGTTTTTCTTAGTAGTTATGTAAAATAATTATTATTTCGCTTAACTAAGGATATACAATCTACATGATTTTACCAATTAATTAATTAATTAATAAGATAAAAGCTAAGATGTATGTAATTATTTATAAAATGTAACATCAGTTAATATAGTCAGAATTAACACATATATGAAGCGTTTAACCAACGGTGGTGCAAGTATTATTTTATTATTTAAAAGAATAAAAAAGAAATGTCCATTTTATTAGTATTGCAGAAATTAATTTTGCACAAATTAATATCATTAGAATATTATTTATTTATTACTGTAAAACATGTGAGGGCCAGAAATGAAAAATAATAGTGTAAGATACTTTTCATATAAAAAAATCTGTATTCAGATTGGTAGAAATTTTTGCATGGTTCAAAATACTTGTCGATTACAGTTTGATTTCAGTGCTTTCAATTGCAGAAACTTTTTACGACGTTTAAGTAATATATATAAAAATGTTTATATAAAATGTAAATTTATGGTACTATTCAAAATACTTGTCGATTTCAGTTTCATTTCAATTCCTTCAATTGCAGAAATTTTTTATACGAAATTTTCGTAACATTTATAAAAATGTTTCATTAAAATTCAAAGAAATAGATAAAATAAGGTAGTTAGAAATTAAAATTATTTATTTATCAGATAACAATGTCAGATTGAATTGCAGAATTTATTTATTAGATAACAATTTTCAAAGTTTGATTAGAATAGCACAATACTTGCGGGTTTTGACACCTTCTTGGAAGGTGTTTTCGAATTGAATACTTTCAATTGCAGAAAAATATTATGGAATATAAGTTAGATATAGAAAAGGTGTAATAAAAATATAAATAAGTAGAGAAAATATGGGAATTAGAATCAAAGATATTTTTATCTTATACTTTAAAATTTATCAGACAGATAACAATTTTATTTATCAGATAACAATTTTCAAAGTTTGATTAGAATAACACATATACTTGCGGGTTTTGACACCTTTTTGAAAGGTGTTTTTGATTTGAGTACATTCAATTGCAGAAAACTATTATGGAGTATAAATTACTTATAAAAAGGTGTAATTAAAATATAAATAAGTATAAAAATAGAATTATCTTAAAAATGCAATAATTAATATATTTAATTGTTTATAATAGAATTATCTTAAAAATGCTAACACATATACTTGCGGGTTTTGACACCTTTTTGAAAGGTGTTTTTGATTTGAGTACTTTCAATTGCAGAAAACTATTATGGAGTATAAATTACTTATAAAAAGGTGTAATTAAAATATAAATAAGTTTAAAAATAGAATTATCTTAAAAATGCAATAATTAATATATTTAATTTTTAACCCATTGTATATATCACATGGATATTTGGAAAAGTGTATGTTATACTTGATTAATATTGATTTCATCTTCAAACAATTTTGTATCTGTATTTAAAGCATTACATTGAATTTTAGATCCGTTATTATTATTATTATTATTATTATTGAGTATACGTTTAAAAATTTTTTGAGTTTTATCAAGAATGAGTAAACAAATACACATTCTTTCATGTTATGTTCACAACTTTTTTTTTGCGCACGGAAAAAATACATATATTATGTATTCTTGAAAAAACAATTTTAAAATATATATATATTATATTAATATTCCGCCGCACGCACACACACCCACATACATACATACATATATATACACATATATGGGCTATTTCACGTCAAGTGGTACGATGAAAATTTTAAATCACTCAAAATTTGAGAACAGGCTGGAAACACCTTCCAGAACAAACAAAAAAAATTTAAGTGTTAAAAATTTATATTTTATTACACCTTTTTTATATGTAACTTATATCAAACTGGAATCAACAAGTATTTTGAATCTAACTCCCATATTTTCTCTACTTATTTATATTATTTTATTACACCTTTTTTATATATTCCATAATAGTTTTCTGCAATTGAAAATATTGAAATCAAAAACACCTTCCAAGAAGGTGTCAAAACCCGCAAGTATTTTGTGTTGACACCTTTTTTATATGTAACTTATATTTAACATTTTATATATATATATATATATATACAGTTTCTACAATTGAAAGTACTGAAATCAAAGCGGCGTAATCGACAAGTATTTTGTATATCTTACCGTAAATTTGTGATTAATTAAACATTTACATATATTTCTTAAACTCCAGAAAAAGTTCTGCAATAGAAAGTACTGAAATCAAAGCGGAATCAACAAGTATTTATTTTTTAAAAATACAAATATCTATTAAATTGAAAACAAACATTTTTTCAGAAAAGCATCCTACAAATTTACATTTCAATTCTAGTCCTGTCATGTCCTACAAGCAATAAATAAATATTTTTTTAATAATTTTATTAATTTCTGCAAAACTGATAAAAAATAAATTTTTGACTTTTTTATTCTCTTTAAATACACAATGTCTATCCTTCCCGTGTTTTACAGCTACAGATAAACAATTTTATATAATAGTAATAATATTCATTTGTGCAAAATTAATTTCTGCAAAACTAATAAAAAAGTAATTTCTCTCTTTTTTATTCTCTTTAAATAAAATAATACTTGCACCACCGTTGGTTAAGTGTTTCAAAATTTTTTTATGATTTATTAATATCATCTTGTATACTGATGATAGTTTAAAAAAAGTTGAAATAAAGTAATCGAATGTTTAAAACCTAATATTTCTAATTTGGAATTGAACGTGTCTATTCTTTTTCTAATCATAAATAGTTGTCAAGTGCGGGTGCTTAGTTTAACTGCTGAAGTCAAATAAAAATTAATCGCTGATACGATATATATTACAGGTCTCATGAGAAACATTAAGTCATATACTTAATCTTACCTTAAAATATTTATAAGCCCTTGATAGAAACATGCATATGCAGTGTGTTATGCAGTTAGAATTAGACTTAACATACAAGAGAAAGAAAGCAATTCAACGAGTGGTGCAAATATTATTTTATTTAAAGAGAATAAAAAAGAGAGAAATTACTTTTTTATTAGTTTTGCAGAAATTAATTTTGCACAAATGAATATTATTACTATTATATAAAATTGTTTATCTGTTGCTGTAAAACACGGAAAGGATAGACATTGTGTATTTAAAGAGAATAAAAAAGTCAGAAATTTATTTTTTATCAGTTTTGCAGAAATTAATAAAATTATTAAAAAAATATTTATTTATTGCTTGTAGGACATGACAGGACTAGAATTGAAATGTAAATTTGTAGGATGCTTTTCTGAAAAAATGTTTGTTTTCAATTTAATAGATATTTGTATTTTTAAAAAATAAATACTTGTTGATTCCGCTTTGATTTCAGTACTTTCTATTGCAGAACTTTTTCTGGAGTTTAAGAAATATATGTAAATGTTTAATTAATCACAAATTTACGGTAAGATATACAAAATACTTGTCGATTACGCCGCTTTGATTTCAGTACTTTCAATTGTAGAAACTGTATATATATATATATATATATAAAATGTTAAATATAAGTTACATATAAAAAAGGTGTCAACACAAAATACTTGCGGGTTTTGACACCTTCTTGGAAGGTGTTTTTGATTTCAATATTTTCAATTGCAGAAAACTATTATGGAATATATAAAAAAGGTGTAATAAAATAATATAAATAAGTAGAGAAAATATGGGAGTTAGATTCAAAATACTTGTTGATTCCAGTTTGATATAAGTTACATATAAAAAAGGTGTAATAAAATATAAATTTTTAACACTTAAATTTTTTTTGTTTGTTCTGGAAGGTGTTTCCAGCCTGTTCTCAAATTTTGAGTGATTTAAAATTTTCATCGTACCACTTGACGTGAAATAGCCCATATATGTGTATATATATGTATGTATGTATGTGGGTGTGTGTGCGTGCGGCGGAATATTAATATAATATATATATATTTTAAAATTGTTTTTTCAAGAATACATAATATATGTATTTTTTCCGTGCGCAAAAAAAAAGTTGTGAACATAACATGAAAGAATGTGTATTTGTTTACTCATTCTTGATAAAACTCAAAAAATTTTTAAACGTATACTCAATAATAATAATAATAATAATAATAACGGATCTAAAATTCAATGTAATGCTTTAAATACAGATACAAAATTGTTTGAAGATGAAATCAATATTAATCAAGTATAACATACACTTTTCAAAATATCCATATGATATATACAATGGGTTAAAAATTAAATATATTAATTATTATATTTTATATATATATATATATAAAATGTTAAATATAAGTTACATATAAAAAAGGTGTCAACACAAAATACTTGCGGGTTTTGACACCTTCTTGGAAGGTGTTTTTGATTTCAATATTTTCAATTGCAGAAAACTATTATGGAATATATAAAAAAGGTGTAATAAAATAATATAAATAAGTAGAGAAAATATGGGAGTTAGATTCAAAATACTTGTTGATTCCAGTTTGATATAAGTTACATATAAAAAAGGTGTAATAAAATATAAATAAGTAGAGAAAATATGGGAGTTAGATTCAAAATACTTGTCGTTCCAGTTTGATTTCAGTTCTTTCAATTGCAAAAGCTTCATATATGGAGATTTGTAATATAAAAAAAAATATTTAATTAAAATTTAAAGAAACAGACAAAAGATGGGAGTAATAATTAAAGTTATTTATTAGATAATATAAGTAAATATATCTTTAAAGCACATGAATTAATTGGTAAAATTACGTAGAATCTTTATAAATACATAGTGAAGTGGTATAATAAATTATTTTACAGAACTACTAATAAAAACTTGTATTTAAAAAAATAGCGCAAGGCAGTATACTGGGTTCTCTATGTTGGGAACTGTATTAGATTAAAATAATAATTTATATTGTATCATTGGTGATATAGCATACTAAAGTTGCCAGAAAGTATTGTTATATTTATTTATTATTATTTTATATATAATATATTGAAACTTTCTATAAAATTTAATAGTGTAGAAAACCTTGTATTTATCAGAAACAAACAATTTATACTAATATTAGTTATAATTGTTACTAGAATTATATACTTTCTGCCAATTTTAGTACTCTGTATCATCAATTAAAGAACATACATAATTATTTTAATCTAATAAAGTTCCCAACATAGTGAACTTAGTATATTGCCTTACGCTATTTTTTTAAATACAAGTTTTTATTAGTAGTTTTGTAAAGTAATTATTATTTCATTTAACCAAGTGTTTGTAAACAATCCACATGATTTTATCAATAGATTTGTGTAATTTGGGTCTGACATTTCGTTCAGGAAAATTCAGACAAATTAAAAAAGTTTCATCACACACTCTTAACCGCTAAGAGTAAAAACTGAACCTTAAATGAGTAGTAATTTGTTGACTTTACTGCTCTTTAAAGTAACATTAAAAATCCCAAAACTACACCTTTTAAACGACTAAATAAACTAAAATTACTCTTTAAAGAGTGCAAAATATAAAAATCACATTTTACAATAGGGTAAAAAGTAAAAAATGTCCTTTAAAGAAAGAAGAAAGTGGAACTATTGGTCTATTGAAAAGTATAAACTAAAAATCACCAAGTATTTCTGTTGAAAAACACAACATTTTTTCAGAAAAGTATATACCCTACATAATTTATTTACTTTAATTGTTTTTTTTTTATATTAACTAATCTTATGTAATACATAAGATCCTCTACGATCTTCTACGAAGGTGTACAAATTCACAAGTATGGTGTCGAAATATTATTTATTTGTTTTATTTAAATGTAAAAAACGTATTCAATAACTATAAGTATATACAGCATAATTAATACCTTATCAACATTTGTTAAAATTATTTAAGTAAGTGAAGATATAATTATTAATTAAACATCCCTTTCACTTAACATTGTAAAGAGAATATATTAAATATATTACAAAATGCTCGCACAATGCCTTTTGTACCACTGGCCAATATTCTTTCAAATACTTTTCCCTGTGCATGGGAAAAAGAGTCGCAGAGGAACTTTCTTCCATTAATCGATGTGGATTGTCCTTTGTTATCTATTCTTGAAAAAACAAGTAACACGTACACACACACACACCCACACACACACACACACACACACACACACACACACACACACACACACACACGCAAACGCACACGCACACACACACGCACACACACACACACACGCGCACACACACACACACACACACACACACACACACACACACACACGCAAACGCACACGCACACGCACACACACACGCACACACACACACACACACGCACACACACACACACACGCACACACACACACACACACACGCACACACACACACACGCACACGCACACACACACGCACACACACACAGGCACACACTTATATATATGACATACATATATATATCATATATGACATACATATATATATATGTTGAATTCTGAATTCTTAGACACAGCGGCGGCGGCGGCGAAATGTTTATATATTATAGAGAGATATAACATATATATATATAACATATATATATGACATATATATATAACATATATATATAAAACATATATATATATATGTTGAATGCTGAATTCTTAGACACGGCGGCGGCGGCGGCGGCGAAATATTTATATATTATAGAGATATATATATATCTCTTTGCGGCCACTTCTCAAACAACTTGCTAACAGTTTTTACCTCTGTAGGCGTTCTCTCACGGGATGGAAAAAATTTCGTCTCTTTCTATCTTTCGCATCTCCTATGACGCTATCTCTTTTTGTTGCCATCGAATGAAAAAGAAAGTGGAAATAGCAAAAATTCGAGAATTGGAATTCAGCAAGCAACTTTAATAACATCGAATTTCTCCACTATGCACTTATGAATTCAAACCGGATT
>CM047428.1:54131409-54201409 GCA_026168455.1 Theocolax elegans
ATTTATCGTCGATAGATAATCGTATATCGATCGATGCTTATTAATACGTTATCGACGGCGGTTATTTAAATCTAATTATTATTTTTAATTGTTTGAATTTTTATTAAAAGTTGTGCCCGTTACAACTCATGAATTCAAATTTTAAACCACCATTGTTAATTTATTCAATAATATAGTAATATGTCTCTTTTATAAAATTCAGACGCCGACCACAATTGAGAACGTGATTCGCGACCGACTTCCACATGTGCACACTCTACCACTCACTTTAAATCCGTCCGTCCGGCAGTTAGATAAATATATAAAAAAATAATAATTCGGCCGCCCGTCGGGCTAACCGTAATTATACTCGCCTAATTAATTCTCCGCAACTCCAATCCAACTCAACTCCTAACTCGACTAAACTTATACCTCTACTTTATAACAAATGGCTACTCCGCCTAAAAAATACTTTGAACTACAAACAAAATCTATTCGACTACAGGACGATCAAGTAGCGAATAAACGAGACCGGCTTCTTCATCCGGCTCGTGGCGTGGCCTGATCCTCACAAAATTAAGGGTTTTCCTCCACACCCTATCGCTATCCTTTTCTATCTTATATCTACTCCTTATCTACCGGCGTTGATTAGGGTTGGGCTCGCCGACAGGGAGGTTCGCAGCTCATATTCTTTAGCCATGCATCAGCCTAAATTATAGCTCCGTATAAAATTACGGAGCTCACCACCGACGCAAGGAGGGACCTTCGCGGATGCTTTGGTTCCCCAATGTTAAGCATGATGCAGGCAAGCGCATGTGCCACCCTTGTTGCCTTTGACCGTGCATTCAGTAGGTGTTCTCTGAATGATAGTCGTTCATCCAGCGCGACCCCAAGGATCAGGTATCCCATGGAGTCCACCGACCGGACTTGCTTACTGCCAACCGTGAAGGTGGCGTACGTCCTCTTCTTTTTCCAGGAGATGAGCACCGCCTCTGTTTTTTCCGCCGTCAGACTCAATCCCTGGTGGCTCAGCCAGTCCGCTACTACCTCGATACAGACGTCTCCGAGGTATTGAACCTCTTCGACGCTTTTCGCGATGACAACGAGTGCAAGGTCGTCGGCGTAAGCCAATATCGAAACCCCCTGGGGGAGCCGCTATCTCAAAAGACCGTCGTAAACGACGTTCCAGAAAAGCGTCCCCAGGATCGAGTCCTGCGGCACTTCCCCAGTGATGTTATAGGAGCGCACACCTGCATCAGTGTCGTACAGCAGGGTTCGACCCCTCAAGTAGCTTTAAGCAATTCTTCGAAAATAGAGTGGCACCTTAAGGTGTTCTAGAGACAGCATGATGCTGTCCCATCTTACCGAGTTAAAGGCGTTCTTCATGTCCAGGGCAATGACTGCGCTAATGCACCTGGCACTTCTGCCGCCACAGATGGCGTTCGTGGCGAGCTCGGCACTCGGTTTATGGCGTCTATGGCTAAGCAACCTTTCCGAAAGCCAAAACTGGTTCTTGGAGAGGTCTCCTGCCACTGAGATGGCTGCCTCCAGCCTGGCACCAATTACCCGCTCAAATAGCTTCCCGCATATATCCAGCATGCTCATTGGTCGGCACGAGAATGGCTCCTCCGGGAGTTTATTTCCCTTCGATAGGAGCACCAACCCCTGTACCTTCCACTGATTCGGGAAGCATCCATCCTTGAAGCATGCGTTGAAGGTGTCCCTAAAAAGATTAGGGGCCTTCAGCGCCGCGATCTTAACAGCCAGGCCGGGTATGCCGTCCGATTCCGGGGCCTTCCTGGGGATAATTTTCCAGGCAGCCACCCTCAGCTCATCTTCCGATACGTCCAGCGGCTCGACTGAACCGTCTACTGCCGTCAGGCCCGTGTCTACTGCTCTGTTCCGTTGTTGTGGGAAGAGATGTCGAACGACTCTGTCGTGGAATTCAGGGCAGGTTGGTGTTGCCGTACCCATGGGGTTGATCTTATTGATGACCGTTTTGTATGGCCTGCCCCAGAGGTTGTTTTCTATCTCCTCGCAGAAGTCGCGCCAACACTTTTTCTTCGCGGCTCTGATGGTTGTTCTGACCTTTTTTATCTTTTCCTCATAGTCCGCGGGCAGTTCTTTGAACCGCGGCTTTTCTTCAGCTCCGCTATTTCCTCTGACCTCCGATAAACTGATGGTAGGCCAAGAGGATTCAATTCGCAGGCCGCTATTATAGCTGTCGCAAGGTTCTCTCGTTGGGCGTTCATTCCACCACTGCCCCCTCCAGGAAGCAAAGAAACATCTCTTGATCTCTTGTTGGTCATCTGGAGCCAATACACAATAGCCTGGTGGCCGCTACCCGTGTATCTATCGCTAACCCTCCAGTCGAGCCTTTCCTCCACCATGAGCGGGTGGACGAAGGTTAGGTCGACTATGGACGGCCTGCTCCCTTTGGCATACGTGAGAGTCGTCTCCTTGTTAGCAATCTCCATCTCCAGTGTAGAGAAGGAGTCGAGAAGAAAACGTACACGGACGTTCGTCCTTGCGCTGCCCCACTCCGTTGACAGGCGTTAAAGTACCCACCGATTACCACGGGCAAACGGGAGGATCGTACGTTGACGACGATGGCGTCCAGGGACTTTGCGGAATCCTCGATGGTGTCACTGGGCGGAAGGTAGCAGCTGTAAATACGTACACCCGCCATGTCTCTATTGGATGTCTTTGATGGAGATGGACTCTGCGAGTCAGTAGCTGTACTTCCGCTATCCTACTCAGGGTGGACGAGACCACCGTCTTCAGGTCGGATGTATCAGCGAGAAGAGGTTCCCCAACCTTGGTGCGTCTGATGAATGTGACCCTGTCTCCCAAACTTTGGAGGTTCGGTGCAGCCTTGACCTTCCGCAGGATGTCAGCGTATGAGCCCCCGCTCGACGCTTTGAACTTCATAGCATCTGGGCGTGGGGGTCTCGCTCCGGTCTTAGGTCTTGATGTGCCCTTGGCTAGTTTGCTGGCCTCCTTCAGTTGTTGCTGCTGCAGCTGGTTGCCGGTATTCTTTTTGCTCTTTTTTGTGGCCCAGTCCGGGGCTTTTGACTGAGCATCTGCCTTCTTCTTCTTCGACTCCCCGGTGTTTTTAGGAACACTCTGGCTAAAGTTAGGGTAGGTTTAAAATCCTCCGTCCTTTCTTTTGCTTTTGGCTGATGGTATCGCCATTTCTGAGCTCACGTGACGCACTTTGTTATAATGGGCCAGCGCCCTGCTCACCGCCCTTGCCAAAGACTTTATCTCCTTGTGGACATTTTTTCTTGTCAGAACAAAGTCAACAAGGGATCTATATTGTCACCGAGAAGATTGAGAGCTTTATTAGCCTCCTCCTCGTATCTCTTTTTGTTACTGTCACTTGTAGCATTTGATGCTACAGAGGCTCCGTGACCAACCTCTGCAGCACTTATCGATTCAACGATGTGAATTTGGTCTCTAGACCTCAAAATCCGT
The DNA here is from genome assembly GCA_026168455.1 of Theocolax elegans. Taxonomy (NCBI): domain Eukaryota; kingdom Metazoa; phylum Arthropoda; class Insecta; order Hymenoptera; family Cerocephalidae; genus Theocolax; species Theocolax elegans. The sequence goes on from CM047428.1 coordinate 54,134,866, forward strand.
GGGACCAGCACTAACCACCGAGGCTTTCACCCGATCGGAATTAGTGGCGGGATTTGACAAGTCTGCCGTACCCGCTTGGGGTAGTGTTGTTTTAACCTCACTATACATAATTGGTTTAATTTCGGAGTACCGACACGGTTATACAATTGAATAAATACCTGAAACTTATTAAAATTCCAATAAATCCAATTATATAACAGGTATAACTGCTTATATTTACTATTTTGTGTTTGTAAGCAGCTTAGAGATTGAAAAGTATCAGTAACTAACATTAAATAATATATTTTAGAATTATTGAAGAATAATAGTGCCATGTTGTTTGAATGCAACTATACGGTTACTCTGTTTTTTTCATAAAATGCATTCGCACTCTTTTTTTAAGAAATTTGCCTAAAAACATCATAACTTTGTCTGAAATGCTCTGCCGCACTCAAACTTTGCATCATTTTGAAGGTAATTAATCATCGATGAATTAGATTCTTGGATGGATATAATATTTTTGATCGTACAACCCTTTTTTTACTACAAAGGTTTTTATTAATTATAACTATAATCAATGTGTTAAATTTAGCTACACTCTATTCAAGTAGTTTTTTACTGATTCCATACATTAAAACAAAATTCTATTTTTTAACTGGATCACTTCACATGGAATCTCCCATATATATATATATACACTCCGCATCAAAATTATCGCAACAAGATTTTTCACAGAAAAATTGCCATTTTTTAAATGCTTGTAGCTCGGTCAATTTTCATCGTATTGAGATAATTTTTTTTTGTTTTGTAGGGAATTATGTGCACTTTGAGGAAAAAATAATGCCTAATAGCTGCGAGATAATGTCACATTGCTATGTCTTAATCAGGCCTACCAACTTCTTTTTCTTAAACAACGCAATAGTTTGCACGTTTACCTGGATTACCAAAAATTTTTTTTCAAAAAACAACAAAAACCACCTTAAAGTAGACTTTTCAACGAGTATTTTAAAAAAAAGTCGACCCTCTACGACTTTTTTTGACCGAGTTATGCCATTTTAAAGATCTTTCTATGTTTTAGTCAAATACCGCCAACATCAGCATTACCTGATGCGTACCGCGAGGAGGTTATTGGTCGGACTTACGCATCATTGTGGCCCTGTAAAGGGCTGTTTGTGTGAATGAATCCCCTACAAAACAAAAAAAATTATCTCAATGCGATGAAAATTGATCAAATTACAAGCATTCGAAAAATGGCCATGTTTCAAATGCTTCTAATTTAATCAATTTTTATTGTATTGAGATAATCTTTTTTGTTTTGTAGGAATTATGTGTTCTTTCAGGATAGCATGAATTCTAATAGCAACTACTACTAAATTATCAGTTTACATTTAAAACAAATTCGTGCCCCGAGAGTTATCTTAAAACCTCATAAACAAAGAAACCACATTGCTATTCGTTATTTTTTTTTAAATTAACCCATGAAAAGTGCAACTTTATTTAAAATTACACCTCTACATTTTCGGTATATTTATCAATGCATCTCCATACTTTCGGTAAAATTATCAACTCTACCAACAAATCAATTAAAAAATAAAGCAAAAATTTACACCGGGATACTGGTCAAAAGTTAAGGCGAAAGCTCATTCAGCATTAATTTTGCTATACAGAGTACATAGCAACTAAAAATTACAATAACATATTCTTAATCAAAATGCCTCGGCTTACTGAAATCCAATCTGCTCAAATTGTTGCTCTGCTAGAAGCGGGACTGAGTCAAAGCGATATATCCAGAAGAATGGGGATTCATCGCTCAACGGTGTCACGTGTTTTTAGTCGGTATGAAGAAACAGGTTCTTATCACCGGAGGCCTGGCCAAGGTCGACATAGGATTACTACGATTCGAGAAGATCGCAACATTGTTAATGAAGCCCTACGCAATCCAAGGCAAGTTGCGCGACAAATTGGGAATAATGCTTTACCAGGCAGACGAATTAGTGATTACACAATAAAGAGACGCTTTCACGAAAGGGGTTTGAGATCACGAATTCGTGCTAGAGTGCCTAATTCAGAAGCAGTTCACCGACGAACTCGTCAAAATTACGCCCGTAATTATCGACATTGGACACCTAGGGAGTGGAGATGTGTGTTTTTTACAGATGAATCTTGATTTTGTCTTTACGGAAACGATGCTAGGATACGGATTTGGCGTCGTAGACGAGAACATTTTGCATCAAATCATGTTGATCCAACTCGAGCGTTTGGTGGAGGATCCGTTATGGTATGGGGTGGAATATCAATGAACCATCGATCAAACTTAGTGACTATCCCACCTCCCGGACTAACAGCGGGACGTTACATAAACGAAATTTAACACCCTCACGTAGTTCCAATGCGTCGACAAAGGGGCCGTAATTTCATCTTGATGCAGGATAATGTAAACTCGTAAGTACTTGGAAGAAAACAACGTAGAGGTATTGCCTCATCCTGCTAATAACCCCGATCTCAATCCTATAGAGCATGTATGGGACATGATGGGTAGGCGATTACGTAACCTCGAGAGACCTCCTGCTAACCTCCAAGAACTTGAAAGAATTCTTAATCAAATTTGGCACGAGATACCTCAAAATTCAATAATAAATTCAATTTATATGCAAGAACGTTTAACAGAGGTAGTTCGTCACCGAGGTGGCACTACACGGTATTTAAGGCCTCAGGCGTTTAGGGTTTGGAGTCAAAAAATACTGCGGAAGTGACGAGCCGCGGGGTCCCTAATGTAAGAAACGGTTCATACAATCGGCCCTTTTCAGGGTCACAATGATGTGTAAGTCCGATCAATAACCTCCTCGCGGTACGCATCAGGTAATGCTGATGTTGGCGGTATTTGACTAAAACATAGGAAGATCTTTAAAAGGGCATAACTCGGTCAAAAAAAGTCGTAGAGGGTCGACTTTTTTTTTTAAATACTCGTTGAAAAGTCTACTTTAAGGTGGTTTTTGTTGTTTTTTGAAAAAAAAATTTTGGTAATCCAGGTAAACGTGCAAACTATTGCGTTGTTTAAGAAAAAGAAGTTGGTAGGCCTGATTAAGACATAGCAATGTGGCATTATCTCGCAGCTATTAGGCATTATTTTTTCCTCAAAGTGCACATAATTCCCTACAAAACAAAAAAAATTATCTCAATACGATGAAAGTTGACCGAGCTACAAGCATTTAACAGAATATTTAAATTCGCTAATTGTAAGTCGTCGGAGCCTTTCGTATGTCAAGACCAACCGACGACACTTGTTTGTTTCATTTACGAGTGTACAATTCCGTGCGCAATAATACGTAGGGAAGAGAGCGCGAGAGAGTGTGTGTGTGTTCCCTTTTTCGGAAAATTAGGCGATTGTCTAATTCAGTACGTCCCGATCCGCCGCTCGAGGCGGACAACTCTAACCGGTATCGAGACTCAGGGTGCTAGGCTAATTAAGGCGCGTGAGGCGCAAATGCCGTCGGCCATGTACCGCGAGTGACTTGGTGAGTGATAAGGAACGGGGTTGTGTGTGAGTCAACGCGGATCGCGAGGCACTCACCGCGGCATAGGGCGCCTAACCACCACCGCAACCGACGTCGGTCCTCCGTTATTAAAGTTTATTTATATTACTGCACGTTTCTCCTCTTCCCCGAGTGTATGTGAGTGTGTGAACTCTGGAGTCTATTCGGGTACGCCGGTACCCGAATAGCGGAGATCGTGGTATAGTCAACCGCAGGCGAGGAACTCGGTCCAGTTGACTCCCGATACTTCCGCCCGCGCGAAGTAATTATTGTCGCGGCACACGGCCTGGATGGCCATTATATTACAGTTAAATAAATGTTTTATTCATTTTTGGCAAGGAGAATCGCCCGAATCCTCCACACCGTGCGTCCCAGCAAACTCGTGTTCCTGGCGACGGTCCGCAGTTACTCTTAAATAAATTAATTGTGTGCGCGGTATTGGGCAACGCGGCCCAACGGTCATTTTAATTAAAAAAATAATTAATTTTACCTGAGTGCGCGAATACCACGTCACAAATGGCGACCGTGACATGACGTACGATTTCGACTTCACCGATTTTTTAAAATAAAATAAAAAGTGTCCGCCATCTTTTCGCGCGCGAGCAGTGTCGCGGCAAAATTCGTGAGCGGGTTGGGGTTTGAGAGAGAGAGGGAGAGAGTGAGTTATACGAGTTAGAGTGAGAGAGCGAGAGAGACGCATCTCTATACCGGAGTATTCCCCTCTTGCTCGGGTATTCGAGGAGAGGTATACACCGGTATATCGGGAGAGAGTTCGCGCGCGACCGTATTTAGCCGGAAGCGCCCAATCTCACCCAGATCGGTCTCTCCCAATCGCAAGGTTGGCGGGTGATCCTTGCCTGGCTTGTATGGTAGCATAAATGTAAAGAGTGAGTGGCTTGCGCCGCGGATCGTGGGCAGCGAGAATCCCCCCGAACAGCGCAGCCAGGAAAGACTTCGTGAGAACCGACCATCATCGGCTCTCTCCGATTGCGCCCGCGAGTGGGAGTGAGATCGAGAATCCCTAGTCACGGGGAATCGGAGTTAGGTGCTAGGCAGGCTATCTTGTGCGTGAGAGAGAGATAACGTGATCGCCTAGCCCTTTCTTGTATAAAGTATTAGCAGCTGGTTTCGCGGAGAGAAACCACTGCGGCGAATTATTTTATTTTTGTTTTAATGAAATAAATTCGTCCCCTAGCTGAATCTATTTTATTTTTGATGTGAGAGTGTTTTTAAAATAGATTCCTTCGGGAGAGCTAGCTGCCCCACCCCTCCACCCTTTTAAAGAAAATTATAAATAATTTTTTTCTTTATATACGGTACGCGGCGAAACAATTATTGTTGTTTTCTTTTGAGTTTCAGAGCATATTATTTCTATTTTGCGCTCCTTTCCTCCCTGACTCATATATATATTATATATAGTAATATTAATTTAAAATTGTGAATTTATTATTTATTACTATTAATTTTTATAATATATGTACTTTATTTTTGTGTGTATAAAATATGTTTTTACAACTTTTGTTAATTATTTAGACTTGTTGGTAAGTTAAATAATTAACAGTAAGTAAATTTGTGTGCAAATTAGCCGCAAAGTTACCATAGTTGTAATATTAATTATTTAAACTCGTGTGTGAAAAAAATAATTAAATTTTTTTGTATTACAATTATCTAACAGTAATTATGTGATTTAATATTTTCTATTTATTAAGTGTTACTGCTCACGATATTTGTAACAAATTTTTGAAAATTTTTAAATGTGAGAAAATGTGTTTTTATAACTCGTGTTAGTTGTTTAGACTTGTTGCATGTTAAACAATTAATGTTAAATATCTTTGTGTGATTGTTCCGCAAAGATACGACAGTTGTATAATATAATTATTTAGACTCGAGAGTGAGTTAAATAATTAAAATTATATTTTTTTTGCATGTATTTTAATGATCGGCATCTAACCTAATATTTTGTATTCGTTATTTGCTGTCAAATTTTAATATATATCAAAAAAAAAAACTTTCCTTTCTTTTTTGTGTGTTTAAATTATATCTCCACACATTTTTACCAATTATTTAGACTTGTTTGTTAGTTAAATAATTGGTTATAATTTTTTTTTGGTGTGTTTGAGTAAAATTATTCGGTGTATACATTTAAATGTATAGACTTGTTAGCAAGTTAAATAATTAAATTTTCATTTCCTTTTCCTTCAATTTATTTAAAAAAGGATATATAAATTATTTCTACTTGGTAACAACATAAATTATTTATGTAGTCCTTTTTAGGGTAAAATAAATATATTTCGCTGCAAAAATTGTCGTTTGGGACGACAACTAGTGAAATAATTATTTTGTTAAACCATACGGGATTTACAACATTTCGTAAATAACCGCACTTTTTTTGTAACAAATTTAATTAAATTTGGGTTTGTAGTGTAAATTATAAAGGAAAATTTTTTTTTTTGGCTTGGATAAACAAAATAATAAATGGTGTCTTGGTGTGTGTGAATCAGAGGACACTGTATTTATGTATATATTTATTTCAAAATTAATCAAAAGGCGCGATAGCGCCTGGACGCAAGTATGCAGGCGCGTAAGCCCTTATTATACAGCTAACTAACCCCTCAGATTTTTTATATTTTTGTAAATTTAATATTATACTATCTATTTATGCAACGACAAATCTCACATCTATTTTATATATTAATTTTCAATTTACAATAAATCCGGTTTGAATTCATAAGTGCATAGTGAAGAAATTCGAAGTTATTTTTTACTTGCTGAATTCCGATTCTCGAATTTTGCCATTTCCACTTTCTTTTTCATTCGAGGCAAACAAAAAGAGATAGCGTCATTGGAGATGCGAAAGATAGAAAGAGACGAAATTTTTTCCAGTCCGTTAGAGAACGCCTACAGACGTAAAAACTGTTGGCAAGTTGTTTGAGAAGTGGCCGCAAGGGGGAGCTACTGCGCTACTCTCAGCATTACACACATCGTATATATATAGATATATTTCATAGTGCCAAAAAGAATAATAAAAAAAGATAAAAATTGTTACTGACTATTTGAGATAATATGAAAGAAAAATGATTGATTCCCAAGGAGAAAACGAGATAAATGTTAATGGTAATTTCATAGTGTCAGAAAAAATAAAAAAAAAAAAATAAAGTTTGTTATTGACTGTTTGAGAATAAAGATTTAAAAGAAAGTGACTGATTCCGAAGGAGAAAACGAGCTGACTGTTTATGGTAATGCGTGGTCTTTAAAAATACCTCAATGCAAGCCGAAGGACAATCCACATCGATTAATAGAAGAAAGTTCCTCTGCGACTCTTTTTCCCATGTACAGGGAAAAGTATTTGAAAGAATATTGGCCACTGGTACCAAAGGCATTGTGCGAGCATTTTGTCGAAGCACAGTTGGACCTTATATAAGGGAGAATAAAAAAATTAAGAAACCATATACACCTTTTCCACCCCCTCGGTGAATACTTCTTTAAGGAAGAACAAAGGAGAGCCAAAAAACGAAAGGAACAAGAAGCAATGCACAAAGAGGCTACTATAAACGAGAGGAGAGAAGGGCTAAGGCATTTGTACCTCCTGAAGAGAGTAAAGTAGAAGTTGTTCAGCCAAAAAGTGATATTGACATTAACGAATTCAAGAAGAAAGTGATAAAGAACTGAAAAAGGAAAAGAAATGTGTAACTGTGAATAAATAGAAATATTACAAGTGTTTAAGAAAAAACATTTGTACAAAACAATTTTGTAAAAAATATTTAAAAAAAATTACATTATTATTTATTGATAATTTAAAATACTAATTGTTCACTTATGTTTGGGAATAAAATATTTATTAGTTATTATTTTATTTTATATATACAGTAGTATAGTAGTACGGTGTAAATTAATAATAAAACAGGAATCGACAAGTATTTTGCACCTAACTTCCATATTTTCTCTACTTATTTATATTCTATTACACCTTTTTTATATGTAACTTATACTTCACTATGTATTTATAAAGATTCTACATAATTTTACCAATTAATTCATGTGCTTTAAAGATACTTTTTCTTCGATTACACCTTTTTTATATGTAACTTATACAACACAATAATAAGTAGTTTTCTGCATTTAAAAGTACTGAAATTAAAAACACCTTCCAAGAAGGTGTGAAAATCCGCAAGTATAGTATTTTTCTAAACACACTTATCAAAATTCTTGTCTGATAAATACATATCTTTAATTCGACCTCCCATAATTTTCTATTTCTTTAAATACTAATTTAACTTATACTCCACAATTGTTTTCTGCTGTTGAAAGAACTTAAATCAAACTGGAATCGACAAGTATTTTGAAATAAATAAATATCTTGATCCTAAACTCCCATACTTTTTATACTTATTTATATTTTAATTACACCTTTTTATAAGTAATCTATACTCCATAATAGTTTTCTGCAATTGAAAGTACTCAAATCAAAAACACCTTTCAAAAAGGTGTCAAAACCCGCAAGTATATGTGTTATTCTAATCAAACTTAGAAAATTTTTATCTGATAAATAAAATTGTTATCTGTCTGATAAATTTTAAAGTATAAGGTAAAAATATTTTTGATTCTAATTCCCATATTTTCTCTACTTATTTATATTTTAATTACACCTTTTCTATATCTAACTTATATTCCATAATATTTTTCTGCAATTGAAAGTATTCAATTCGAAAACACCTTCCAAGAAGGTGTCAAACCCCCAAAGTATTGTGTTATTCTAATCAAACTTTGAAAATTGTTATGTGATAAATAAATTCTGCAATTCAATCTGACATTGTTATCTAATAAATAAATAATTTTAATTCGAACTCCCTTATTTTATCTATTTCTTTGAATTTTAAATAAACATTTTTTTAAATATAACGAAAATTTCACATAAAAAATTTCTGCAATTGAAAGTACTGAAATCAAACTGTAATCGACAAATATTTTGAACTATGCAAAAATTTCTACCAATCTGAATACAGATTTTTTTTTATGAAAAGTATCTTACACTATTATTTTTCATTTCTGGCCCTCACATGTTTTACAGTAATAAATAAATAATATTCTAATGATATTAATTTGTGCAAAATTAATTTCTGCAATACTAATGGACATTTCTTTTTTATTCTTTTAAATAATAAAATAATACTTGCACCACCGTTGGTTAAACGCTTTATATATGTGTTAATTCTGACTTACTAATGTATTCCTTTACATTTATGAAAGTATAATACCGTGAAGAAACTGCAATGAGTAACAATAAATAAATATAGCAATACTTTCTGGCAATTTTATTATCCTAAAACACCAATGAAAAATTAGACATCATTATTTTTATCTAATAAAGTTCCCAAAAGAGGCCTGCGATGGCTCGGTCGGTAGGGCGACGGACTCGTAATCTGGAGGTCCCAGGTTTGATTCCCGGCCCCGGCCGATTGATACAAGCACCACTGGCAACTGTATTTTTAACAAGTGCTTTCTTCACCAAGACATCGTGTGACCTCCGTCGCTGATTAGCATTGTTTTGGGAGCATAAAAAGGGCGACGTTAAAATAATAAAAAAAAAAAGAAGAAGTTTCCATATCAGTTGTGACGTGGTATTCGCGAACCCGGTATAATTAATTATTATTAATAATTAAAATTAACCGTTGGGCCGCGTTGCCCAATACCGCGCACACAATTAATTTATTTATCCGAACTGCGGCTGTCGCCAGGAACGCGAGTTCGCTGGGACGTACGGTATGGAGGATTCGGGCGATCCTCCTTGCCTCGACACGATGTGTAAATTATTAAAATGTCGGCGGGAGCGGGGAGAATAAAAGAAAACACAGTTAATTAAAATAAAAATAGAAGAACATTTATTTTAATTTGATTAACAATTGGCCATCCAGGCCATGTGCCGCGACAATGTTGTTTCGCGCGGGCGGAAGTATCGGGGGCCAACCGGATCGAGATCCTCGCGTGCGGTTGACTCTTCGGATCTCCGCTATTCGGGTACCGGCGTACCCGAATACACTCCCGAGGTCTCACACACACATACACTCGGGTTAATGGGGGGAACGCGCGGTAGTATATAATAAACTTACCGGGGTGCGCCCCGTGGATGGCCCAGCCGATCCGTGTCCCTTTTGTCCTCCTGGGCAACGGAGGACGACGTCGGCTGCGGTGGTGGAAGGCGGCCCTGTGCCGCGGCGAGTGCCTCGCGAACCGCGTCCGCACTCACACCAACACTTCCCGTCCTTAACACACACCAGAAACACTCGCGGCTCACCTCGCGAGGACGATCCGGGTATCGACGGCTTTGCGCCTCACGCGCCTTATCTCAGCCGGAAAACTATCGATCACGACACCGGATAAGTTTGTCCGCCTCGATCGGCGGATCGGGACATACTAATTAGGCAATCGCCTAATTTTCGAAAAAGGGATGAGAGTGGGAAACACACACACACTCTCGCGCTCTCATCCCTACGTACTATTGCGCGCGTAATTGTATACTTGATCGACGTAAACAAGTGTCGACGGTTGGCCTTGACATATGAAAGGCTCCGACGACTTACAATTCGCGAATTTAAGTACTCTATTCATCGTGAATAGATTGTGTGACGATTTCCGTCACACAGTAAACTCAGTATAATGCCTTGCGGTTATTTTTTTAAATACAAGTTTTTCTTAGTAGTTATGTAAAATAATTGTTATTTCACTTAAATACGTAGATACAATCTACTTGATTTAACCAATTAATTAATTAATTAATAAGATAATAGCTAAGATGTATGTAATTATTTATAAAATGTAACATCAGTTAATATATTCTGAATTAACACATATATGAAGCGTTTAACCAACGGTGGTGCAAGTATTATGTTATTATTTAAAAGAATAAAAAAGAAATATCCATTAGTATTGCCGAAATTAATTTTGCACAAATTAATATCATGCGACGCTACTTTTCGTCGGGAAAAATCTAATTGGATTAAATTATAACCCGGCCGAGGTTCCGTCGTAGCGACGTTGAAAATGGCTAGATATCGCCGATTTGTATTTAATTGGGCGCCTGGCGATATTTAACTAAAAATGAAATGACTACTTTACAATACTAATCGGCAACCCGGCAAATCTCCACCTCGACTCCTCGTCACAGAGGGAATCCCGACGGCTGGCCACCTCGGAACCGGCGGCTTTTAGAGTAAAGGGAAATATGAAATAACACTCACGAATTCAATAATAATCACAGCTAACATTTATTCAAAAATTCAATAGAAATTATAATTTCCGGCACCGACACAATAATGAACGCGATTCGCGACCGACTCACACACACGTGCACCCACTCACGCAACTCCGTCCGGCAAATAATAAAATTATAAAATATAAATATTAATAATTCGGTGGTCCGTCGGGCTAACCGTAACTATACTCGCCTAGTTAACTTCTCGTAGCTCCAATCAACTCGACTCACACCTCGATTCTCTAACTCTACTCTACTCGACTACAACTCAACTCAACTCGCAACAAAAGAAATGGCTACTCTGCCTCTAAAACTCTACGCAATAAACACGACTATCTTGTCGGACGATCGGGTAGCGAATCGTCGAGACCGGCTCCTTCATCCGGCTCGCGGCGTGGCTTGATCCCCAAAATTAAGGATTTTCCTCCCCACCCTATCGCTATCCTTCTCTAACTTACTATACTCCTTATCTACCGGCGTTGATTAGGGTGGTTGATTGCGTGATCGATACGCGTAGTCAGCCTTGATCTTGTTTCCGTCAAGGCCGATTATCCAATAATAGTGGTTTACGTCACCACCAACCTGATAATTATTGGGTCGATCACGCAACCAATCATCCCCGACACTCGGAAGGCGCGCAATACAAATAATTAATTACCACATCGGTAACCCATTCGGTGCTGCCGCCCCGTGCCTACCGGCTGTATAATTAGTACTAACTATCCCGACACACTCACACAACAATTAGTATTTAATTTTCAACCACTATTTACAACTATATACATTTTAAAAATTAATACAAAACGCCCCAAACTCTACCGACGGATCTACATAATTGTTATTTAAAATTAACGACGCTACTAGTTAAAATAATTAATTATATAATATACGTGTGCGCGCTATGTACAAGGGTATACACCAACACATAGGTGTGCGCGCACCGTCTATATCTATATATATATACATATATATATCCTAGTATGCCGCGGTATACCTTCGCACGCATACATTAGGTATACCGCGACTCCTACTCTATTCGCGCGCTCCCCTCGCTCCGCGCGCTCCCACCCATAGTCCCACTACGGTCGCTCACTCGAGCTCTTCGCGCGCGCAACACTCTCGCTGCTCGAGTGATCCCCCCTTCCCGCGCACCACGCCTAGTGCCGCACGATCGTCGCCGTCGGTGCCGTGTTCCCCGGTATACGGGTGTAAGGTGGGGGAGCACCCTAGCTCTCCCGACTACTAGTACGTAGTTCGGGCGTGCGCGCTCCCATGCGCCATCTCGACCGTCGTCGTCTGCTGAGCACGTGTGACGGTTGAGGTTAGGACGCCGCCTAATCTCCCGTCTTGTTGACATCAGCAGCGGGTACGCCAGGTGTCGTGAGACGACCTGGGCTCGGTCCTTGGCTCACGATACCTCTCGGCCGTGGTCTGGGTCGTGATCCGCGTAATACCATCGGGTATCGGTCGCTAAAACATACCCATACCGTGGGTATCAGTGTTTATATTAAAATACATCGGTGCACTTCGGTCCGCCTGCGAGGGATTCGCTACCCGCGACGCGATCGCGATCTAATATAAGTTAACTGTATGCATGCACATGACTTGTAAATACAAGCCATGTGCATGTACTTGTACGTTGTATGTTTTACAACGTCACAAACAGCCCCCTCCTAAACCGAAACACCCCCGGTGTCCTTCGGTTTACTACAAATTCTTACTCTAACTACTTTTACTGATTAAACAAAAGTTATTCACCCTCAATTATATATCAAATAATTTAAAATAACTCATACAACTACTACTATTCTCCTAACAACGATTCGTTCGCGATACTACTTCTTCCCTCGCACGGGCGTCGGACCGAATTGCACATTTTAATTTTTATTTATTTATCACTAACCACCACCATTATAAAATAAAAATAAATAATAAAAATAGAAAATAGAATAATTAATAAAAAAATTATATTATTATACCTATTCCCTCTCTCTTCCGGCGCATTCTCCTCTACTACCGACGGTTTCTTCTTCTTCTGTCTCTTCTTCTTCTATTTGTAGGGCTCCCTGACGGGTAATTTTTGCCGTAGGGCCTACCCTATTCCTCTGCTCTACCACCGGCGGAGATTATTCTCCTGTCTTCCTTTGTGACACACATCTGCGGGGTTGAATAAAACGTTTTAATTCGGTGACATGCGATTTCGCAATTTTCAGACTGTTTCCTTCACCACTACCCAATACATACACTGTAGGGGACAACACTTTTACGATATCGAACGGTCCTTCATATTTCGGCGCAAGTTTGGCGGAACATTTATTCGCGGTGTTAGATAACGTATGTACTCGTCTAAGTACTAAATCTCCTACGGAAAAACTAACGTCTTTACGTCCCTTATTATACTGTTTCTCCTGCTTGGCACGTGCTTGATCTATGTGTCGAGCCACCAAGTCTCGCAGGGCATCTAGACGTTTCATCCTCTCTTCCCATACCTCCGGCGGAATTCTAACAACTGGTCTATGACCTTCTACTTCTCTCCTCAGGCTTTTCACTGGTTTAGGGTGTCTGCCGAAATTCAAAAAGGCAGCTGACACCTTAGTGGAGGATTGTACGGCGGTGTTTACGGCATGGCGAAATTCGTGCATGTGCACGTCCCAATTCCGATGGTCTCCACCGACAAATGCTGCTATCATCGCCTTCAGAGTTCTATTACTTCTCTCGACCGGATTAGCCTGGGGAAAATACGGAGGCGTCATGACGTGCTTAACCCCGTACTCCGCCAAAGTAGCTTTCAACAACTTGTTGTCGAATTCTCGACCATTGTCTGAGAGAAAGTAATCTGGCGTCTCCCAACGGAATAACACCAATTCCTCGAACGCCCTCGCAACTGACTTTCCGTCTGCTGATCGCAGAGGTTTCACCTCAATCCACCTGGTGAAGAGATCCTGGAATACCACCAAGTATCGACACTGGGTCTTACTTGGTGGAAACTCCATGAGATCAGCGGCTACCACTGCCCATGGTCTCTCTACGATCCGGCTTCCCATTAATCCGACGGGTCCTGTCTGCGATACCTTGTATTGCTGGCAGGTGTGGCAACTACGTACGAAGTCGTGGGTGTCATACCACATGCCCTTCTAATAATAGTCTCTGGCCAGTTTGTCGTACGTCTTCTCGATCCCTAGGTGCCCAGCAGACGTGACACAGTGCGACTCTTGTAACACTTGTTTGCGATGATCTGCTGGCACAACTAGCCTCCAACCTTCTTCCGGCGTAGCTATTGGATCGAGTAATGGGTCGTATCTATGGCGATACAATAGGCCGTTCTCTACCTTCCAACCGTTGAATTTAGCTGGACGTTCTGGCACTTCTTTCAGCATCTTAAGATACCATTGGTCCGCTATCTCTTCAAACGCAGTTACGTCTTCCTCTTCCGAAGGAAACATCCTGGACAAGGCGTCTGGGACGTGGTTCATAGCTCCCTTCCTATGTACCACCTTGAAGTCCCATTGCTGCATCTCCAAGGCCCATCTGGCAAGACGGCCAGTTGGGTCCTTGAAATTCTGCAGCCATCGAAGGGCACTATGGTTGGTGATGACCGTAAATGTGTAACCTTCGATGTACGGGCGCAACTTCTTAATCGCCCACAACATGGCGAGACACTCCTTTTCCGACGTCGTATAATTCTTCTCAGCCGGCGTCAGCACTCGGCTGATATATACGATTGGATGCTCTCCATCATCCTTCTCCTGCGTGAGGACGGCTCCCAAGGCGAAATTACTGGCGTCACACTGGATAGTAAACGGCTTACTGAAATCCGGCCTTGCAAGCACTGGCGCCTGTGTTAGAGCTTTCTTCAGAGCGTCGAACGCCTCCTGTTGCTCCTCTCCCCACGTCCACTCTTGGCTTTTACGGAGAAGTTTTACCAAAGGTACTTTCAGCTCAGAGTCCTTTTCAATGAACCTGGCGTACCACCCGACCATTCCCAGGAACCGGCGCAATTCTCTGACATTGCGGGGCTCTGGGTATTCTACAACCGGCGAAACTTTCTCTGGATCAGGACGCAATCCTTGGCTGTCCAGTATAAAGCCTAAATACGTTACACTGGAACAGCAAAACTCGCACTTATCCCGGTTTACCATCAGTCCAGCATCCACGAGCTTCCTCAATACTAACTCCAGCCACTTCAGATGCTTATCAAAATCTTCTGTTACTATGATTATATCATCTAGGTAACAGAAGATATACGGCTCGTACTCTCCGGTCCGAATAACGCATCCACTAGACGCTGGAACGTTTTCGGCGCATTTGTAAGACCGAACGGCATTCTCTTGAACTGATATTGTCCTGATCCTGGCACGGCAAAGGCGGTATACTTCCGGCTGGTTGCTTCCATCATTATTTGAAAATACGCCTGCTTCAGGTCGATTTTTGGAATGCACTTTGCCCGTCTCATCTTATCAAGGATGGAATCCATCGTAGCCATCGGGTATCCATCCTTTTCCGTAACCTTATTGAGATCACGGTAGTCGATGCAAAACCGTATCGATCCATCAGGTTTCTTAACCATCACCGGCGCACTGCTCCAATCACTGGCAGACCTTTCGATAATATCATTACGCAACATCTTATTTACCTCGTCTCGCGCAATCTCCAACATCCTCGGCGACAACCGAAGAACCTTATGCATTATAGGAGATGCATCTCCGACATCAATGTGATGTTCGGTTAGGTCAGTTGCGCCAAAAGTATCCGACGGTTCCGGCAATATGCCTTCTACGAGACGCCTAACACGTTCTCATTGGTCATCCCGTAACTCCTGGATGCCAGCGCATTCAGCATATATCGTCGCTTCTCCGTCTTCCGCCGTGGCGGCGAAGGTTCTCCATTTTCCTTCTCGTGCTCGCCACTCTCCTCTACCTAGGCGGGTATCTACGTCGAAAATCCGACAGAAATCCATGCCTAGAATGACATCATGGTCTAAGACATTCATGGCTTTGAGCGGAATTATTTCGGCGTATCCGTCTATTTCCAAACTAATGTTTAGGATTCCTATTACCCGGCGAACATCTCCTGTGACGCTTTTAATTGCTGTCTCACATGGTTCCAACCGGCTTCTGAATCTCTCCGTTACTTTAGGTCCAGCGAGCGAAATCATGGCTCCTGGATCAAATAGAGCACTGTAACTCTCTCCTCCGAGATTCAGTTCTAGAAAATTCCTATTATCTGCCGACGTAGCTGCTACATTCTCGTCGTCTCGACGGACTTCTTGCTTCTCCTCTCCATTCGGCGGCGGAATACATAATTCCGTCCGCGTCCTCTTGGGAATCGCTCCCGTACTTCTTGGATTTGGCGTCGAAATACTATCTACCTCCTTCTCTACCGGCAAGTCAAGTGGCGATGGCGCTGAGAGCATCTCTACGGCGCGTTGCACTATATGTAGCCTCGAGAATTCTCGCTCTTCCTCGAGATCCTCATTGGACTGTACCGGCGTGGCGAATTCGCTCTCCTTTTGCCTCACCCTTTCACGAAACGTTTGTAGACTTTTCCGCGAATATTCCGCTTCACCTAGCGAATGATCCACGGCTTCCGGCTGGAGAAAACATAGACCTCGTTTCTTCAACCGCTTCATGTCTACTTCCGGCGTAACGCGATTCTCGGCTTGTCTCTCTTTTTCACCTACGGCATTCTCCTGCTTCTCCACCGGCGGATTATAATTAACCTTTCCGGCAAGATTAAAGGAGTACTGCTGGGCGATCAGCGGACTTACTGTCCCCCAGCCAACAAGTTTCCCAACTTGACACGTATTTCGGCAGGGTCAGGACAAATGCGGAAAACCGCTCCTGGTTTACCGCACATCTGACACGACTCTTGCGATCTGTGTGACGGTGACTGCGGTCTGAACACCTTCTCTGGGCATTGCGCCGCTCGATGTCCCGTCTTGGCACAGATAAAACACTTGGCGTTCGGGCATTCCGCTGCTCGATGCCCTACCATTTGGCAGTTAAAGCAGGGACCATAAAATTCCCGACGACTTGGCGACTTCGACTGGAATGTTGCATTGCTCGGTTCACTCGGCGGTGCAACCTTCTGCTGACGGGCGTACGGCTTACTCTCCCACTTGGCAGCAGAATTCGTCGATCTAGTCGGCAAACCTCGATTTGCAACTGCGGCGTATGTCAGCTTCTGAGCTAATTGCACTTCCGCAGCCACGCTCGACAAAACGTCCTTCTTCTGACGTTTCGACTTCTCAACTACTTCTTTTGTTGCTGCTTGCTTCGGCTTTTTGCTTGTAGCAACCTTCCTCTCGCCTTTCACTTCGGCGGCTTCCTCCACATCTACATCCGACAGCGCGGCGACCTTTTGCTTTGTCGATCGTCCCTTGTATGCTGCTCTAGGGATTCTCGACTTCTCAACCGGCGGTGGCGGGGTATACCGGTTGTTCAACTCCTGTTGGCGTTCCCACTTCCGCCCATAATACTCCACGTCTTTGAAATCTTCTACGAGCTTCCTTGCCATCGCAGTCCTATACTCCGGCAGAAGATTTCGATACGCTGTCTCTACTAACACTTTCTCCGACGGTGGTTTCTTAAAGTGTCCGACGATTATTCGCAGGTTAGAGAGATACCGCGTAATCTTTTCTCCTTTCCCTTGCGTTCGTCGGCGTAACTCGTCCAGCAAATCCTCGTGGTCAAATTCACCTATGAATTGGTGTCGGAACTGACGCCGAAAATCGCGCTACGATGCTATTTGAGTCTTCGTCGATCTAAACCACCGGCTGGCGTCCTTGCTCAGTATGCACGGCAATGCACCTAGCAATTGTGCATCTGTCAAACCAGCGCTCTTCCTACAATCATTCAACTGACTGAGGAACTCGTCAGGCATCTCTCTCTCATCCCCAGCAAACCTCAGCCCCCAACTCTTTAGCACTTTCATGCTTCGAAGACTCTCGTCCGGTTTCAGACTGATTGGGCTGGACGACTTCTTCGAGACCGCACGCGCGTGAACCCTTCATCGGAATCATTCTCCGATTCGCTGGAATTAATCCTCGCGAGCTTTCGTCTCTTTGAGCCACTGCTCACTACACTACCGGCGGAAGCATTCTGCTTATGATTGTCCTCATTGCAATCCGGCAAGTCGCATTGATTTAACGCTGATTCCACGTCCTTCAAATCAATTTGTTGGTTTGATCGCCGTACTGCATCTCGTAGAGTTCACCATACTCTTTGGCGATTTACTCTTCGACTGCGCAGTCTTCTTTGCCGGTTTTGTGCTCTTCCTCCTTTTAGGATTCGCCCCCTCCGCACTAGAGTTACCAGACTCAGTGTCGGATCGGCCTGACGGTATGAACGCGTCGGATTCGGCGGGAATAATACTTCTCTTCTTATACGACTTTCTGGGAGCACTCGGACTCAAGGCGGTTTCTCGTTCACTCCTCCTCTCTATCGGCGGAACCTGATCAGATCTAGCGGGAAATACACTCATTCGTGTCAATAACGCATCCCATTCGGTCGGATGTTGGCGGATATAATTACACAACTCCGGCGGAAGTGTGAGAGGCGCTGGCGCATAACTAGTTGATGGTAATGCAATCGACGACGTAATCGGCAAGCCTAACCCAGCCTGCGTCGTAAACGTATTGGAATACGTGCAGGTAGTCTGCGTGGCGACTGTCGTGTACGTTGGAACTCTCTTGTCGGCTGCATCTTCTCTGTCGGTTCCACTTGGCCGTAACTCGCTATCCGCCTCACTGTCCGCTAAACTTCCGTCTTCAGAGGTTACCGCCTCTCCGTCACCTACCCCTTTATCTGAGGTGACAACGCTCGTTTTCCACCTTCGTCTCTGCTTGGCAGCATTATCAACTGCCATCATCACCTCGGCTCTGTAAGCACCTGCGCTTACTGACTCCTTACGTATCTCCGCATGGTCTTCGTCCCATTCGTACCACGGAATATTATCGTTATCCGGTTCGGCTTCCCGCAACCGGGCACGCAATAATCTGTCTCGCAACGCAGCGCTTGATCCGGCGGCACACAGCCGTCGTGACGATAACTCTCGACCGACATGTTCATCCGCCATTTTGGCGATCGTCCGCTTCATATTACGTCTCTTTCTACCGGCGGTACCCTCGATTAATATATGCATCTGTTCGACGTGTTCGGCCATTTTAATTTAGTAATCCGACGGTTAAATAAATTTATAAAATTATAATAAACCGACCCGGATCCTTCAAACGGGTTATTCGACACGGCAAAATTCACAAATTATTACTACCACCACCACAACAATTATTATCTATAAACCTCGTGCCGTGAGGTACTAATTATCAATAAAATAAATCAATTGAAAATAATTAAGTTATCACCTTGTGCTTACACTCTCAAGCACAATATATCTATATACTATATAACTGGCGGTTTACAAACTGGCAACCTGTAACAGAATAAAAGTCTGGCGGTTTGGCAATTTGTTCAAATATCGGCAGTTAATATTGGCGTTTCCGGCGTAATTGCTCTACTACCGGCGGTTAATACCGGAAATTTGTTGTATTTTGAATAACACCTGAAACAGAAATAAATCTGGCGGTTTTGGCGAAAATTCACAAATACCGGCGGTATATACCGGCGATAATAAATTGAGCAATAACTGAAACAGAAATACAATTCTGGCGGAAAAATATAAATATATATGGGGTATTCCACGTGAAGTGGTCCGATCAAAATTTTAAAATGCACCAAATTTTGGGTACACTTTGCAAATGTTTTTCAGAATACAGAAAAAAATTTTTAGGTACTGGAATCTATTTGCTCAAAAGTTATTCTAACCTCAAAAAGTGAATTTTTCCATATTTTTTTCAACACCAGCTGAGTTTACCGCTATATAACTCAAAATCTATCAACTTTTACTATAGAACATTATTTGTAACATTCGTTGCTAATTATATCTAGAATTTATTCTTCTGTGTTAGAATTTCTAATCTCTAGGTCAATGTTACATAAACTACATGTCAATATTCAACTTGAAAAAAGTGCAAGTGCGCCACCTTTGATTTTTTCATCCAAAAGTCTAAAAGAAAGCTTGGAGCAATACCTTTCAAATGGTCTGTAGCATTTTTATGGCCTCCAATTCTGTAAAAAGTTATGGCAATTTAAAGAAAGACAAAAAATTCACAAAAATTAACATGGTATTTCCCATTTAAATTTTTAAAAAAATTTCGTGTTTATTTAAATTGTCATAACTTTTTACAGAATTGGAGGCCATAAAAATGCTACAGACCATTTGAAAGGTATTGCTCCAAGCTTTCTTTTAGACTTTTGGATGAAAAAATCAAAGGTGGCGCACTTGCACTTTTTTCAAGTTGAATATTGACATGTAGTTTATGTAACATTGACCTTGAGATTAGAAATTCTAACCCAGAAGAATAAATTCTAGATATAATTAGCAACGAATGTTACATATTGTTATGTCCTGAATACTAACAGTTACATATTGTTATGTCCTAATCTAAACAATGACGCCTGTCGCTTAGCCAGGACTCGAACCTAGGGAATGTTTAGGTAAACTAAGAGTATGTTTTACAGGACATAAACGTATTATCTAGTGGCAGGAAAGAAGGAGAGCTCTTTCCACACTAGTATTAATTAATTATTTTTATATAAATTGAGTACTTACTCAGTATTTCTTCTCTTGAAGATCTTTGCTTCCTTGTATTTTAAGTAAATGAATAATTAACACTTTGTTTATAATTGATTTAAATATATTATATAATTTATTAATTTTGCACTTTTACAATATTCTTGATTTCTTTATAATTAGTACTCTCAGTCTTAAACACTTGAGAGACGAGCCGACGCGTGTTTCGAACTGCCTAATTGTAGGTCAACATCTTCAATTTATTGTAAATTAATTTACAAATTTTAGTCGAATATTACCATGATCTCATTTAACAAATCGCTGAGTTTGCATTTTGACTCTTCGATTCATTGCTAATATCCAGGTCATTTACGAAACTCTACGTTCGCATTCTTTAAGCTGCAGTTGTTAGTTACGACTTGTTGTCAATTAAAAATTACAAAATTAAAAGTATACGTCTTATGACGTAACACCTGGGGGGCCAGACGTTGCATATCGGAACGATATCAACTTCCTTTTAGTATTAGCAATCAATCGATTACATGATTTTAGGACACACTTTCATGTATGTATTGAGTCGACCACCTGTGTTACAATACAAACAAAACTTCAAACACGTACAAGCGAACATTGACCTTGTTTTGCTTCCGCGCGCACTTCCAAACAAATTGCATAAATCGACAACGCTACTCCATCCATTGTGAATTAATATTGTATATTGAATTAATATTATGTATTAATTATGTAATATTGAATTAATATCGCTACTCTATCTGTTGTGAATTAATATTCACTATCCTCCCCGCTTAAGTATTGTACACTATTTTGTGAAAACATTTAAGGAAAGAAAAAAAAAATAGTGTGCAATTTTCTCTCTTTTTATTTTTTTTTTTTTTTTTTTTTTTTTTTATACATTTAACGAAAAAATATTATGATTTTTTGAATGTGAATTTGACATATTTGTACCTGATAGAGTAATTGTAGGATTAATTTTTGATGGGAATATTGATGGTGGTCTATTTGGGATTGGTGGAGGTTGCATGGGAGATGAAATCTTCGGTATAACTTTAATTTCTTTTAGTTCTACTTTTTCTGTTATTTCTGATTTCTTGTTATTCTCTTCATAATTTTCTTTATTTAATGTTGTCAATAAATGAGTAATTGAACTGAACACTGCTCCAAAAAGGTGAAGTGACCATCCATATATAGTATGTAGAGTATAGCCTCGAATTATTGTGTCAATGATTAATTTTATAACATGTAAAATTATTAGAATCATAATGAATATTGAGGAAAATGAGCCCCAAGTTGTCAATTTTCTAATAATTAGTTGCCATGTACTTTCTGCTATGTGTTTTGAAGTATTTTCTGTAAACATATTAGTTGTAGATTCATCTGAATTTTGTTGTCCCGTCATTTCTCTTGTAATTATATTTAATAATGAAGCTTTTTCGAAAGGAAACATGAGTTGTTGTTGTAGTTGGTCCAGGTCCGTTTGAGAATATACTCCACTAGTAGCCAAGGAATTAACTGTTTCATAGGTCCATCCAATCTGTGTATTAGGTTTAAACACATTAGGAGGTATTGTTTTTGTTGGTGTTGGCAAAAATTTTATCCATTCGTCTCCAGCTTTATAAAAAGTAGGAACTATAGAATTACAATCAACTTGGATTCCACGTTTTACCAAAATATGTGTTTTTGGTGTAAGGAAATAAGTTTCATTTCCTGATGTAACAGGTAGATGATTATAACATTCCTTAGTGTGTAATAATTTTACCTCTTTTGGAGTACATTTTATCAAATAAACTGCTTCTCCCGCTAGTTTTGATATATAACCTGGTTTTTTCATAATGTTATATGCAAATTCATCTGGGGATAAGGTAGCAATGGATAAGGAATTTTGTATTGTTTTTCTTTCAATTTCACATTTTTGAGTTAATAGGTCTATATATATATTACTAAATTGATTCCTTAAATGTTTTTCTACATAAACAAATTTTGAATTTACATAAGTAAATAAATCTAAATGTACACTTGCTTTATTACTAACAATGTCATTTTCAAAATATAATCTATTTATATTATTATTTTTTTCTAATATTAATAATTTTGGATGTTCAGTTCGGGTAAATTCGCGATTACAATTTGTGATTTTTTCCTTTGCCGCTAATGCAAAAGTAATTTCATTGGTATTTAACGTATAAGTAATTTCATTATTATTTCCGTTAGTAAACTTCTTTGCAAAACCTTTATATAAAACATCGTACTTATTTTTAAAACAATCATCTGTTGGTAGAATATCCCAAAAAGTATAACCCCCTTCCATATCAAGACAATGTTTGTCTGAAAATTTACATACAGTACCCGAGCTTTATCTTAACTTATCATTATTTAAATTTACTTGTGCATTGTTTCTTATTAATGTAATTTTGATTGTACCGTGTACAAATACCTTATTCCATGATCCAAAATTATCTGTATATGACTCTCCTGAACATGAGTTTCCTTCTGCACTTCCCGCGAAATCTATTCCTTTTGTTGTGGTTGAATTTATTTTTAAATCGGCAATAGTATGTTTATTGTCATACTTAAAAACTCCTGTTTCTTGAATAAATTTACATTTTTCGTGACTTATATCGTAGATGTACTCTTGTTCTGCATTTTCCGTTGGAATCAAATGTCCAAAAATTCCACATTTGAAAATTGTTCTATGTATAATTATTTTACATTGAATAATTTTAGTGTTTTTAAATTCTGCTATTTGTAGTAATTCTATTGGAACCTCTGTTGAATTGATTTGTGCATTATGGAAATCACATTCGCCTGAATCACGTAATGAAAATGTCGTAATATTTGGCATGGTTGTCCCACAATCAAACCCAATAATCCCATGACAAATTTTTAAGATTGTCGAAAAAATAACTATTTGTTTAATCATTATTGATAGACCTAAAACAGTAAAATTATATTAATACATTATTTATTTTTTTCATGCATAAATAATTTATTAGGATGGACTGTTTTTGGTTTTCCTTTATAATCTATGACTATATTACCATTCTCATGTACTTTTAAAATCTCAAAAGGTCCAAGATAATGATCTTTTTCTAATTTGCCTGGTTTAGGTTGTTTAGTGAACCAAACCTTATCTTTTATTTCGAATTGTACTGGATTTACGAATCTGTCATAATATTGTTTTGATTTCTCTTTAGATAATATTAAATTTTCTCGTGCTAATTTTGAAATTTCATCCATATTTAAAACTAATTTTTCAAGATAACCTTTAAAAGTGGGTAATTGTTCACTTTTCCTTAAAGGTTCATGTGATGGTAGTCTTGGAGGAAAACCAAAAACTATTTGAAATGGTGTATACATATGGCTAGTATGAATGTTAACATTATAATAAAATTGAGCTAATTCAATTAATTCATCCCATTTAATTTTCTTTGACGAAAAATTTCTTAAATACTCCATTAAAGGAGCGTGTGCTCTTTCTAAAGTTCCATTTGCCCATGGAGTAAAGGACGTTGTTTCTATTTTTGAAAATTTAAATCTACGAGCTATTGCTTTCATAATTTTCCCAGTAAAATTACCAGCTCTATCAGTCAATAATAATTTAGGAAACCCAAAAATCAACAAGTATCGTTTTATAAAAGCATTAGCTACAGATTCTGCAGTTTGATCTTGTAAAGGTACAGCTATTAAGTATTTTGAAAATTGATCTTGAATCGTTAAGATATATTTATTATTATTTTTAGTAATATTCATTGGCCCAACAATGTCCATAGCGACTTTATCAAGAGATTTAAATGGTGTATCCGTTATTAACATAGGTTGTCTAACTCTTTTTCTTTTTAATTTATTTCTATTACAATCATTGCAATTTTTAATTCTCTTTTGTATATCTTTCTTCAAATTTTCCCAAAAATACATAGTTTTAATTGAATTGTAAGTTTTTGTTATTCCTGCATGGCCTCCTAAATTAGAAGAATGATACATATCAAATATTTTATCTCTTTCATCTAATGGTACGAAACGTATTTCATTTTTACATATTATTATATTAATTTGTGTATCTGCGAATATATCTTTTAATATTTCTTCAATTTCAATCCATTCAATATTAATTATTTCTATATCTTTTGATATACTAAAACTTAAATAATTTTTCTGCAATAATATGTTACTTAATAATTTAAATAAATTAATCAAATTTATTTTTACATTAATATATGATTCTGCAATATCCAAACATAATACAAACAATTTTTTATTGTCGATCTTAATTATTTCAATTTCATTTTTACTCAAAGATTTATTTATCTCAATTTGTTTATCATTAATTAATAACTCAGTATTATTATCGAACGATTTTCTTCCTTTCGAAATAATATGAACTATATTATCTTTCCTTAAATTAATAGAATCACGAGAGTAATTTATATTTTTACATTCTTTAAATATTTTTAAATGTTTATCCTCTTGTGTAGAACTACCATTTATAATCAGTTTATTATCTTTTTTATGAGCTTGTTTAACTTCTTTCTTTTTATTCTCTAATTCTTGTATAGGTTCAGAAATTTTTACTTTTTCCGATTGAATTTGTTTAGCTTTTTGAGCTCTTGTTGTAACACTTATAATTGCACTTTCTATAGGATTTCTGGACAAAGCATCAGCATTTACGTTATTTTTTCCTGCTTTATAGACTACCTCATAATCATATCCCATTAATTTAAAACGCCATTTTTGAACTCTAGTGTTATTATCAGCCATTTTTAATGATAACAAAGGTTTATGATCTAAAATTATTACAAACTTATTTGCAAAAATATATTTATTGAATGTTTTAATAGCAAACATTACAGCTAATGCTTCTTTTTCATACGTACAATAATTTTTTTCGGCACCTTTGATTACTCGAGACGCGTATGCTATCGGTCTATCTTCATTAATTTTCCCTTGTGATAAAATAGCCCCTAATGCATACTTTGAAGCATCAGTAGTTATTAAAAAAGGTTTATCAAAATCTGGAAACTGTAAAACAGGTGCAGTACATAACGCAGTCTTTAATTTATCAAAAGCCTCTTGTATTTCTGTATTCCAAATAAATTTTACTTCTTTTTGTAATAAAGTCGTTAAGGGTTTAGCTATTTCTGCAAAATTTTTAATAAATCGTCTATAATAACCTGCTAAGCCTAAAAATTCTCTCACATTTTTAATATTTTTTGGACGAGGAAATTGTTTTATAGCAACTATTTTCTTCTCATCTGTTCTTATACCATCTTTACTTATTATATGGCCTAAAAATTCAATTTCTTTCTGAAAAAATTTACATTTACTTGTTTCAATTTTTAAACCTGCTTCCTTTAATTTTTTTACTACTATATTTAACCTCTGTATATGCTCTTCTATAGTTTCGGAAAAAATAATTACATTATCCATGTATACAAAACAAATTTTTCCAATTAAATTTTCTAAAACTCTATTCATTACTCTTTGAAATGTTCTAGGTGAGTTTATTAAACCAAAAGGTAACACTTTAAACTCAAATCTTCCTAGTGGATGAATACTAAACGCTGTTTTATGAATATCTTTTTCTTTTACTCTAATTTGATGGAATCCTGATACCATATCAATAGAACTAAATATTTTATTATTTTTTCCCATTTCATCAAAAATTTCTGTTATATTAGGTAACATATAGGGATCAGGAATGGTTTTTGCATTTAATTTTCTATAATCAATAACAAGCCTCCATTTCTTTTTACCATTACTCGCTAATGTCTTTTTTTCTACTAACCAAGTTGGTGCATTAAACGCGCTTTTTGAATTTCTTATAAGATCATTATTAATCAATTTTTTCGTTTCTTCAACTGCAATTTCTTTTAATTTATAAGGTAATGGGAACTGTTTAACGTATATAGGTTTGTCATCAATTAAATTTATTTCATGCTCTTCTATTTTACATAAACCAATTTTTTCACCTTCTAACCAAAATGACTCTCTATTTTCCAAAATAAAAGTTTGAACTGTTTCTTTATCCTCATTCGATAAGTGATTTAAATTTACTTTTTCTAGTAATTTTCTTTCTTTACTTAAATTATTTAATTTATTTTCTTCATCTTCTTTTGTAAAATAAATTGACCCCATATGTATTATTTCACTCTCATAAGGTAATATTGAAACGTTAGTATTAATAATATCATTATAAAAGCCCTCAATATCTAATGAAATATAATTAATTTGATTTTTAAAATATGTATCCTCTTTATCAATTAAATTATTGTTTTTTAATGTTTCTTCAAAAATAAGGTAATTATTAATAATATATTCTTCTTCTTTAATATCATTTTTATTTAACATTGTATTATTTAAATTTCCTAAAAACTGTTCAATATTTATTTCTTTATTTTGTAAAAAATCTACAAGATTTACATAATTATCAACTTTTGATTGATCACTTACCCACGAATCTATTATACTTTCATCATTATTTTTTTCAGTTAAAATTTGCGTTTTTGTATTATTTACAGTATCAATTAATTTTGTTGTTTCAATATTTTCATAAAAATCAATTAAATCTTTATTTGAAAAATCAATTAATTCTTTATCTGAAAAATCAATTAAATCTTCATTTAAAACATCGATTAAATCTTGATTCGAAAAGTCTATTAAATCATTACTTTTTCCAAAATTACCTTCAGCTACTTCTTGAAATTTATTTTGATTTATTTCTTCACAAGTTTTATCATGAATATTTTCAATTATATTGAAAAATTTTAAAATATCTTCATTTATTGTACTTTGTATGCACATACTACTTTCTAAATTTTCTGTAAATTCTCTTTTTCCTATATTATTCTCATAATCTTTATCTTGTATTACTTCGTTACAATTATCTTTTATAATATGTACAGAATTTTCTTTACTTTCTATAGACTGCAGTTTATTCGATTGAATTTTTAATTTATTGTTGTTAATTTCTAAATAACCTTTATCTAACCGAAGTTTTTGTTGCATAAGAATTTTTATACCTATTATGCCATCATAAGGTATTGAAAAATCTTCAGGAGCTACATGGAATTCAAAATTAATATTGTTTATTGCTAAATTTATAGTACCCAAAGTTTTAATAGCATTATCTGTTATGCCAGATATTAAAATTCTTTCAGTATTGTTTATTAAATTAAATGGAATATTATCTTTTTTTATAAGATTAATTTGTGCTCCACTGTCAATTAAAAACTTACATTTTTTGTTTGGTATTAAATCATCAATTTCAATGTGTTGTAATAAATTCTCAATTTTAAAGACATAATTTCGTAAGTTATCCTGATTTACTAACGAATTATTACTCATATTATGAAACGGTTGGTCAATAATCTCATGTTTTGCTGACATTTGATATTGTAGGTCACCGAGTGTCTTGTCTTTATTATCTCTTCCTATGCACTCGAACCTGGAAGAGTGTTCTCGTTTCCCGAAAATTTTTGCTGACTGTCTCGATATTTTACGCAATTTTCAGCTGTATGCCCGATTGCTTTGCAATTTGAACATAATTCATCTACACTACTTTCCAAAAGTTTCAGCATACTACAATTATCAATCAAATGATCAAAATTTTTACAAAATGAACATTGTTTTTTAGTTTGTTTATAATTTTTTAATGCTTGTAATTTCCAACATTCATCGATTACATGACCTTTAAACTTGCAATAGTCACAAACCTTTCCTTGAGACATATTTCTATTTATTTTATTTGTGTTATTATTAAAAATTTTATTTTGAAAATTACTATTCATATTTCTCGAATTTACTTGTTGATTATAATTTTGCGAAGATTTAAATTGTGCAACCATTAGTTTTATCTGTTCACATTCAGTTGATAAATGTCCTTCATTACAAATTGAACAAAAGCTAATTTTTTCATTTTTACAATTTTTACTTATATGTCCCTTACCATTACATTTGAGGCAAGTCATTTCTGGACAATTTTCTAAAGAATGATTTATTTTTCCACAAAAACCACAACTTTCTACTATAATTTTCTTTTAACCTGAACAAACATTAGGATTATGTCCGGAAAGACCATATTTCCAACAAATTATATATTCTGAAATAAAAGGACATTGATTTACTGTATGCGAAATTTCTTGACAATATTGACAATAACTATATTGATCTTTATTATATTTACAAGCACTTATTGAATGATTAGGTTGACTGCAATGTTTACAAGTTAAATTTATTTTATTTGTGACAACTCTACAATTATTTGAAAAATGATCTGTTCCTTTGCAATAGACACAGCCTGCTAAAGGACAAAATAATGCTTCATGTTGAATACCATGGCAAATTTGACAAGTTAAAATTTTTTCCGTTTCTGATTTAAAAAAACTATTATTTGCAGATAAACAATTACTATCTCTTAAGCTGTCTTGTTTCAAAATTAAATTTTCTATTTCTATAGCTTTTATAGATATTGATGATAAATCATTATGTTCCCCAACTCGGATATTTATTTCAAATTTTAAACCGTCTTTAAAATATTTTAAAGCATCTTTATCAACAGTATCATTAAAATTTTTAATACTAGTATTCGTTTCTCCCGATTGTGCTTTTTTAATTTCTTTCATTTGTTTTACCCAATCTGTAATTCTATTAGTGTAACTAACCACAGACTCATTTTTACCTTGTATAATTTGAGATAGTTTGGCATATAGTTCATATAAATTATTTTTTGAAGGATATAATTTTCTTATAATAGAAACTAAATCTTCAATACTTTTAATATTAGAATTACCCAAAGCTTTATATGCTTCTCCTTTTAACTTAATTTTTAATACCTTAATTAAATTTTCTTCATCAATATCTGCAATAATACTTTTAGCCTGTTTTAATTTTTCTATATATTCTGTTGGTGTTGGATTATGCCCATCAAATTCAGGCACTAAATTCGCAACAACCTTTAAAGATAATTTGAGTGCATTCTCTTGAGTCATATTTATGTTTTTAAAATCAAAATTTCCCAGATTAGGTGAACTATTCTCTACTTGATTTGGTGTTTCAATATCTATTAAATTAGTTACTTCTACTTCTTCAGAATTATTCAATAAAAGACTTCTTTGGTTTAATAAATCTTCAATATCTGTATAATCGTTTAATCCAGTCGAATTTGTTATATCCCAAATTGTATCATCTAATGCAATAGCTGAATCTTTGTAAATACTAGAATTTTGTTCTAATTCTAAAGAAGTTGATGGTTTAGGATGGTTAATTTCTGATGAAGATTCAACGTTATTTTGTTCTGTTGGTAAATTAAAACTAACAGTTTTTGAAGGAGGAGAACGTATTAATTTTGAACTCTTTTGAAAAGGATTTAATATTTGTTCTTTTAAAATAGGTTTTCCTTTAACTAACCCTCTGGTTAATGGTTTATTATTTTCTGTATTTGACATTTGATTTTATGCATTATAAATTTCTTAAAAATTTTACAAATAGTAGTTTTATTAATAATAATATTTATAAACAAAAATTATGATTTTTTATGCTTTAATGATGTAAGATGCCAAGTCCAATTTTGGGAATTGAACCTGACTCAACTTAAAATAATATATATCCTGTTAAATTAAATTACTTTATTTAAAAAAGAAAAATTTGTGTAAGTTATTTATCTTTTTTTCCAAAATTATTTATTCATACTTCTATTTAAAGAACCATGAAAGTCAATTTAAATAATCAAATTATTGTAACATTTGAATAAATATTTTGACTTATGTATTTTTTCCTTAACTCGAATGACAAAAATTTTTTTTTTTTTATTTATTCCCAAGCTAATCTTAGTCAAAATTACTGATGTGTTTCAATACAATGAAATGTATTAACGAAAATAAGTTATTATATATTTTTAATAGAGTTATTTATACTTCTATTGTTAATAGAATTATTTATATTTTTAATAAAGTTATTTATACCGAAATCATTTGTTACGGTTTTTAAATTATTGGAACCATTCTTCCAAAAAAAAAAATTTGTTTAATAATAGTGTGTTTGTGCCGGAACCATTTGTTATGTCCTGAATACTAAAAGTTTAATCTAAACAATGACGCCTGTCGCTTAGCCAGGACTCGAACCTAGGGAATGTTTAGGTAAACTAAGAGTATGTTTTACAGGACATAAACGTATTATCTAGTGGCAGGAAAGAAGGAGAGCTCTTTCCACACTAGTATTAATTAATTATTTTTATATAAATTGAGTACTTACTCAGTATTTCTTCTCTTGAAGATCTTTGCTTCCTTGTACTTTAAGTAAATGAATAATTAACACTTTGTTTATAATTGATTTAAATATATTATATAATTTATCAATTTTGCACTTTTACAATATTCTTGATTTCTTTATAATTAGTACTCTCAGTCTTAAACACTTGAGAGACGAGCCGACGCGTGTTTCGAACTGCCTAATTGTAGGTCAACATCGTCAATTTATTGTAAATTAATTTACAAATTTTAGTCGAATATTACCATGATCTCATTTAACAAATCGCTGAGTTTGCATTTTGACTCTTCGATTCATTGCTAATATCCAGGTCATTTACGAAACTCTACGTTCGCATTCTTTAAGCTGCAGTTGTTAGTTACGACTTGTTGTCGATTAAAAATTACAAAATTAAAAGTATACGTCTTATGACGTAACATATAATGTTCTATAGTAAAAGTTGATAGATTTCGAGTTATATAGCGGTAAACCCAGCTGGTGTTGAAAAAAATATGGAAAAATTCACTTTTTGAGGTTAGAATAACTTTTGAGCAAATAGATTCCAGTACCTAAAAATTTTTTTCTGTATTCTGAAAAACATTTGCAAAGTGTACCCAAAATTTGGTGCATTTTAAAATTTTGATCGGACCACTTCACGTGGAATACCCCATATATATAACAAATATTTATATGAAATAGATATATATGTACATACAATCAAAATATAATTATTAATAATATTCAATGATAATCAAATAAATTGTATAATTGGCACGAGGTTTACACAAACAGGAGGGCCCGCCCAATTGGCAATAGGTATACACCAAAAATTTACCATAAATTACCACTACTCCAAAAAAAAATTTAACACTTATAAATGGTGTTGATTTTACACAAAAATGCCGGACGGATACTCAATCACACACTTTACTCTGCCGTCAATTACTGCCCCACGTTGGGCGCCATTTTGCGACGCTACTTTTCGTCGGGAAAAATCTAATTGGATTAAATTATAACCCGGCGGAGGTTCCATCGTAGCGACGTTGAAAATGGCTACATATCGCCGATTTATATTTAATTGGGCGCCTGGCGATATTTAACTAAAAATGAAATAACTACTTTACAATACTAATCGGCAACCCGGCAAATCTCCACCTCGACTCCTCGTCACAGAGGGAATCCCGACGGCTGGCCACCTCGGAACCGGCGGCTTTTAGAGTAAAGGGAAATATGAAATAACACTCACGAATTCAATAATAATCACATCTAACATTTATTCAAAAATTCAATAGAAATTATAATTTCCGGCACCGACACAATAATGAACGCGATTCGCGACCGACTCACACACACGTGCACCCACTCACGCAACTCCGTCCGGCAAATAATAAAATTATAAAATATAAATATTAATAATTCGGCCGCCCGTCGGGCTAATCGTAACTATACTCGCCTAATTAACTGAATCGTACCATAAATTTATATTTTAAATACACATTTTTATATATAATATTACTTAAACTTCGTAAAAAGTTTCTGCAATTGAAAGTACTGAAATCAAACTGTAATCGACAAATATTTTGAACTATGCAAAAATTTCTACCAATCTGAATACAGATTTTTTTTTATGAAAAGTATCTTACACTATTATTTTTCATTTCTGGCCCTCACATGTTTTACAGTAATAAATAAATAATATTCTAATGATATTAATTTGTGCAAAATTAATTTCTGCAATACTAATGGACATTTCTTTTTTATTCTTTTAAATAATAAAATAATACTTGCACCACCGTTGGTTAAACGCTTTATATATGTGTTAATTCTGACTTACTAATGTATTCCTTTACATTTATGAAAGTATAATACCGTGAAGAAACTGCAATGAGTAACAATAAATAAATATAGCAATACTTTCTGGCAATTTTATTATCCTAAAACACCAATGAAAAATTAGACATCATTATTTTTATCTAATAAAGTTCCCAAAAGAGGCCTGCGATGGCTCGGTCGGTAGGGCGACGGACTCGTAATCTGGAGGTCCCAGGTTTGATTCCCGGCCCCGGCCGATTGATACAAGCACCACTGGCAACTGTATTTTTAACAAGTGCTTTCTTCACCAAGACATCGTGTGACCTCCGTCGCTGATTAGCATTGGTTTGGGAGCATAAAAAGAGCGACGTTAAAATAATAAAAAAAAAGAAGAAGTTTCCATATCAGTAAACTCAGTATAATGCCTTGCGGTTATTTTTTTAAATACAAGTTTTTCTTAGTAGTTATGTAAAATAATTGTTATTTCACTTAAATACGTATATACAATCTACTTGATTTAACCAATTAATTAATTAATTAATAAGATAATAGCTAAGATGTATGTAATTATTTATAAAATGTAACATCAGTTAATATATTCTGAATTAACACATATATGAAGCGTTTAACCAACGGTGGTGCAAGTATTATGTTATTATTTAAAAGAATAAAAAAGAAATATCCATTAGTATTGCCGAAATTAATTTTGCACAAATTAATATCATGCAACGCTACTTTTCGTCGGGAAAAATCTAATTGGATTAAATTATAACCCGGCCGAGGTTCCGTCGTAGCGACGTTGAAAATGGCTAGATATCGCCGATTTGTATTTAATTGGGCGCCTGGCGATATTTAACTAAAAATGAAATGACTATTTTACAATACTAATCGGCAACCCGGCAAATCTCCACCTCGACTCCTCGTCACAGAGGGAATCCCGACGGCTGGCCACCTCGGAACCGGCGGCTTTTAGAGTAAAGGGAAATATGAAATAACACTCACGAATTCAATAATAATCACAGCTAACATTTATTCAAAAATTCAATAGAAATTATAATTTCCGGCACCGACACAATAATGAACGCGATTCGCGACCGACTCACACACACGTGCACCCACTCACGCAACTCCGTCCGGCAAATAATAAAATTATAAAATATAAATATTAATAATTCGGTGGTCCGTCGGGCTAACCGTAACTATACTCGCCTAGTTAACTTCTCGTAGCTCCAATCAACTCGACTCACACCTCGATTCTCTAACTCTACTCTACTCGACTACAACTCAACTCAACTCGCAACAAAAGAAATGGCTACTCTGCCTCTAAAACTCTACGCAATAAACACGACTATCTTGTCGGACGATCGGGTAGAGAATCGTCGAGACAGGCTCCTTCATCCGGCTCGCGGCGTGGCTTGATCCCCAAAATTAAGGATTTTCCTCCCCACCCTATCGCTATCCTTCTCTAACTTACTATACTCCTTATCTACCGGCGTTGATTAGGGTGGTTGATTGCGTGATCGATACGCGTAGTCAGCCTTGATCTTGTTTCCGTCAAGGCCGATTATCCAATAATAGTGGTTTACGTCACCACCAACCTGATAATTATTGGGTCGATCACGCAACCAATCATCCCCGACACTCGGAAGGCGCGCAATACAAATAATTAATTACCACATCGGTAACCCATTCGGTGCTGCCGCCCCGTGCCTACCGGCTATATAATTAGTACTAACTATCCCGACACACTCACACAACAATTAGTATTTAATTTTCAACCACTATTTACAACTATATACATTTTAAAAATTAATACAAAACGCCCCAAACTCTACCGACGGATCTACATAATTGTTATTTAAAATTAACGACGCTACTAGTTAAAATAATTAATTATATAATATACGTGTGCGCGCTATGTACAAGGGTATACACCAACACATAGGTGTGCGCGCACCGTCTATATCTATATATATATACATATATATATCCTAGTATGCCGCGGTATACCTTCGCACGCATACATTAGGTATACCGCGCTCCTACTCTATTCGCGCGCTCCCCTCGCTCCGCGCGCTCCCACCCATAGTCCCACTACGGTCGCTCACTCGAGCTCTTCGCGCGCACAACACTCTCGCTGCTCGAGTGATCCCCCCTTCCCGCGCACCACGCCTAGCGCCGCACGATCGTCGCCGTCGGTGCCGCGTTCCCCGGTATACGGGTGTAAGGTGGGGGAGCACCCTGGCTCTCCCGACTACTAGTACGTAGTTCGGGCGTGCGCGCACCCATGCGCCATCTCGACCGTCGTCGTCTGCTGAGCACGTGTGACGGTTGAGGTTAGGACGCCGCCTAACCTCCCGTCTTGTTGACATCAGCAGCGGGTACGCCAGATATCGTGAGACGACCTGGGCTCGGTCCTTGGCTCACGATACCTCTCGGCCGTGGTCTGGGTCGTGATCCGCGTAATACCATCGGGTATCGGTCGCTAAAACATACCCATACCGTGGGTATCAGTGTTTATATTAAAGTGCATCGGTGCACTTCGGTCCGCCTGCGAGGGATTCGCTACCCGCGACGCGATCGCGATCTAATATAAGTTAACTGTATGCATGCACATGACTTGTAAATACAAGCCATGTGCATGTACTTGTACGTTGTATGTTTTACAACGTCACAATCATTAGAATATTATTTATTTATTACTGTAAAACATGTGAGGACCAGAAATGAAAAATAATAGTGTAAGATACTTTTCATAAAAAAAAATCTGTATTCAGATTGGTAGAAATTTTTGCATGGTTTAAAATACTTGTCGATTACAGTTTGATTTCAGTGCTTTCAATTGCAGAAACTTTTTACGAAGTATAAGTAATATTATATATAAAAATGTTTATCTAAAATATAAATTTATGGTACGATTCAAAATACTTGTCGATTTCAGTTTGATTTCAGTTCTTTTAATTGCAGAAACTTTTTATGTGAAATTTTCGTTATATTTAAAAAAATGTTTATTTAAAATTCAAAGAAATAGATAAAATAAGGGAGTTCGAATTAAAATTATTTATTTATTAGATAACAATGTCAGATTGAATTGCAGAATTTATTTATCACATAACAATTTTCAAAGTTTGATTAGAATAACACAATACTTGCGGGTTTTGACACCTTCTTGGAAGGTGTTTTCGAATTGAATACTTTCAATTGCAGAAAAATATTATGGAATATAAGTTAGATATAAAAAAGGTGTAATTAAAATATAAATAAGTAGAGAAAGTATGGGAATTAGAATCAAAAATATTTTTATCTTATACTTTAAATTTAGACTCCTTAGAGCGATAAATAATTTTATTTTATTTTCTTTTTTCTTCCTATATAATTTGTTGCTTTTATTATTCATTAATAAATTAAGGCTTTAATTATTACAATTTCCAGAACAAAATAAATTTTTCTTTTCGCCAGTGAGGAATTTTTTGATTATAACTGGCGAGAGAGATATTTTGGGAAATCGTCAAATTTACCATTACTGGTAAATTATTACCTAAGATATTCAAATAATTTGAGATTTTTTTGTTAATAATTATTTGTGCTTGCAGAAGCAAAGTAATTGTATAGAGTCTTGGTGTGTGCGTCACAAGACACTATTATAAACATTAATTATTTAGACTTGTGAGCAAGTTGAATAATTAATTTAAATTTGGTGCGAGTGTTAAGTGTGTGTTTTGCCACAACTTTAACCGGAAATTTCATTGTTTTGTGTCCTTCTAAGGACGAAATAAATTACGCTTAAGGGGATGCCACACCTGAATTAAATACTACTATGCCGACACCCGTGTAAACAAAGTTAGTCTAGGAGTTGTCTAATTTTAGTCTGGCAAAACTCTAGTTGTGGAATCTAAAAAATGTCTTGGCAAAATCTTTGTGAAGTCTAGCTAGCACCACTCAGCTAGACTTTTATATTTTAAATATCAAAATCTCGGTATGATCTAGATGTTATCTGTTTACTGTCTATTTTAGTCTTAAGGTACATACAAATAATGTCTGGTGGAAGTCTAGATATTGTCTAGATTTATATTTTTTATAGGTTTTCTATTGGAAATATTTAGTGGAAGTGTAGAAATGATCTACGAATGTGTATAAAATAAAATGTCTAGATAAAATCTAGATTATATTTAATAAAAATAAAATTAACAACACTTTATTACAAATTTACTTAATGTGTAGTTTTTATCAGTTGGAAAAATATGAGACAATCAAATCATTAAGTAATATAAAGCTTTATTCAATT
This sequence comes from Theocolax elegans, assembly GCA_026168455.1. Lineage (NCBI taxonomy): Eukaryota > Metazoa > Arthropoda > Insecta > Hymenoptera > Cerocephalidae > Theocolax > Theocolax elegans. The sequence goes on from CM047428.1 coordinate 54,171,611, forward strand.
AATTTAATACATTTACCAGTTATTTTTTAATGCATTTAAAAAAGGTAAATATTTAACTTATTTTAATTAGTTTTTTTTACATATCTTAATGTATTGCACATGTTTGTGAGTACACGCATGTACTTATTCCTTGTGTATTCCACATTTTTTGGTAAGTGATTAGTTACGTAAACTAAAAAGAATAACAGTTTCTTTTTAATTTTTTATACGAATTTGCATACTTTCAAATGAAATTTTTCTTACTATACACTGCCGTTATTATATCTGGAGCAATGGTTGGGTAGCCTCCCCTACCTGAAGGCGTTAAATATTTTAATTTTTCCTTTCCAACAATCAAGTACATTAATTTTCTTGTTAATTCCTTCGTTTTTTCACTCCAACTAATTTTTATATATTTCAACTCTGCTTTGTCTACGTATACATTATATCCTTTTACCAACCAAACCTATAACAATTAAAAATTGTTTGTGATTACTCATGTATTTTTTATGTGATAGATTAACTTTTAATTTTATTTATTTTTCTCACTTGACTGCAAAAATCATTTTGACTCTAATATAAATAATTAAAAGTTATAAAAAGTTAAAAGGGAGTGAAGAATATGTATAGGGATTTATGGAATCGAACTCCATACACCTTTGTGTCTTTTTTTAGTCTACTAACTATCCATCTTTCCTTTTTTTTGGGTTCCATAAACCCCTAAATTTTAATTTATATAGATGTAAGAATTGCACACCTTTTATCAATAAATTTATTATGGTTAATATTTGCTTCATTTCGATTAACCATCCTCTTTTTATTCATTCGGTTGCTTGACTCATTTTCACTGTTTATTATAAGGTTAATATCAATACATATATGCAAGTTAATTTACGTATAATAATTTCACACCTATTATCGTTGAGTTCATCACAGTTAATATTCATTTCATCTTTATTTACTATCATATTTTGTTGCTCTTCACTATTTGACTCGTTGCCACTGAAAGTAACTGTAAGGTTAGTGTACTGAATAAAGTTTTCATATCGTGTATACGCAAGTAACATTTTTACACCTTTTATTGTTAAATTCATAACAGTTAAGATTAATTTCTCGATTTTCGAACATACTCTGTTGTACCTGACTAGTTGAATCATTCGCACTAAAAATTATTTTAAGGTTAGTGACTATCAATAAATATATATATGTGTGTGTGTACGAGTGTGTATGCCTTGGCGTGTATATAACAATAGCTCACCTTTCATCATTAGATTCATCGCTAAATATGGAGTGACATCCTAATGATAATGACGTAGCTTTCATTTGAACTTTTTCTTTAGCTGCAACTATTTTTCTATTTGAATCTTTTACTATTCTTTGCTCAATGATAACAGTATCAGGAAAGGATTCTCTTTTTGCGGGCAATAAAATGTTGCCCTCGAGGTCAACCTCTAATTCTTCTAAAAAATTTTTGTCGTCTAAAATAAAACGAAATCAAACGATTTAGTTTTGTAACATACCAAAAATTTTATTCTATATATTGTATACATGTTAGAAACGATCAACAATTCGTATTCAATTTAATTAATAAACAATAAATAAAAGAGAATTGTAAAATAATAATTAATTTTAAAAAAACTGTTACTCACTGCTTGATTTCAAAATTTCTGCCGCATACCATTTTTTTCCACATTTGGCAATATATCCGGTTTTACTATGCTTTACTTCAGTATCCTTTAATACACTGCGTGTAGGTGGATCATTGCTTGTCCACATCACTAATTTAAACATTATTTTCAATAAAAACGAATTAGTCAGTTGCTCTTTTTCAAAAACAAGATAACCTTTTTCGGTATGTATTATGTACCGGAAATCGTCACACAATCTATTCACGACGAATAGAGTATTTAAATTCGCGAATTATAAGTCGTCGGAGCCTTTCGTATGTCAAGGCCAACCGACGACACTTGTTTATTTTTCTACAAGTGTACAATTACGCGCGCAATAGTACGTAGGGATGAGAGCGCGAGAGTGTGTGTGTTTCCCCACTCTCCCCGCGTAAAAAAAGTTATCTTTATCTCAACTTTACATAAAGTTTATGTTTGGCTAAACTTCATATTTCGTTGGCTAGCGGGACTGATCCAAACTTGCAGAATTGACCAATGAAATGTATAAAAGGCTAAGCTGAAGTTAATGCAAAGTTTTGATTAATCACTTTTAGAAATTAACAATTAAAATTAAATTTACATGAATTTTATCGAAACTTTGTAATGACGTGATTTTAAATTGATCACAACTTGATTAGTATGTTAAACGGCAAAGCATTAGATAAAAAATATAAAGTTCAGATAAAGTGAGCATAAAGATTTGATAAATTTTGCTTACAAATTCAAAAATAGATTCAAATTCATTTGATTTTTGGCTAAACTTTAAACTAAAAAGATCATATGTTACTTAGAATTCGATAAAAGCGAATGATCTTATTGAACAGATAAGTTTTAAGTAGAGAAATGAAACAAAGTGTACCTTAAGTATTTATGAACATTATTAGTATTTTATATTTACTTGCCTTAAAATATTTTAAGTAGTAGAAATCCTGTACCTTGAGGTTAGCTAAAACTATTTTTTTGGCATTAGCGATGGACTTATTGATCATTTTTGACCAAATGGCCAGTTTATGGTCTAAAAAACGTTATATAAATGCTTCGATTTCAACTAGAGTATTGACTTGAATAAAGTGAAAAACACCTTCCAAGAAGGTGTCAATATTCGCAAGTATTTTATTCCAATCACACACTTTTTAAATTGCAATCTATTAAATAAATATCTTTAATTTTTATTCCCATATTTTTTCTACTTATACAATAGCTTAAAATTTCTTATTTAAAATTAATTACGTAACTTATAACTTATATGCACTTATAAAGTTTCTTAAGTGTGTTCCTTTTGACGAATAAAAAATTTGGAACAAAAGGGTCAGTTATAAAAAATAACTAGAAATTAGACTCATCATTTTCTACCTATTGTTATTTTAATTGGACATTTTATATATTTTTCCATAAATAGTTTTTGCAATAAAAAGTATTGAAATCAAAGCGGTATAATCGACAAGTATTTTTTACCACACCATAAATTTGTATTTCAATTAAACATTTTTATTTTTATGTGTTACATTAACTCCGCAAAAAGTTTCTACAATTGAAAGTACTGAAATCAAAATGGAATCGCCAAGTATTGTATCTACGCATCAATGTCTGGGAAGAGATTTAAAAATTTTTCGTCGTTTAAATTTGTTGAAACTTCTCTAACTTGTTTCAAGGAGTTCACATTTGAACCGTGATGATTATTTGTCAAATCCTCATTATTGTCAAGAAATATATTTATTATATCAAAATCTTCATCCATTTTCATAGTTGGAGAAATAAGTAAACAATTTTATAATATATTTATTTACATAAAATTAACTTCTTCAAAACTAATAAAACAGAAATTTATTTATCTCATTTTATTGCTTTTAAATAAAATAATACTTGTACCACACGTTGATTTGAGTTCTTATTTAAGAATGTCACAATGCATATTGCATATATTTATCATATGTATCAAGGGCTTTTATAAATACTTTAATCTTTAGAGGACCTGTAATAGCTTGAATGCGAAAAAAAATCAATTTTTTTAAATAAATCAATAAATAGATACACATTTATAGAATAATGCGATTGTCAAATTTTCAGAACACCGGCCCTCTAAAGGTCAAGGTATAAGATAAGAGGTAAAATTTGTATAAATGACTTGTAATGATTCCCATGAGCTCTGTACATAGCTACAGGCATTAATAAATTAATTAACACATCAAAAAATGTATACATATTTTCAAATTGAAATTAAAAGATAGCTAATTTAACCTCTCAAATATTATTTTTTCATTATTTTTATATTATTGCATTTTAAATATATTCTCGATCAAATTTCGCATTCCCTAATTATTTTTTATCTTGACTGTACATCAAATTTTGCGTTCATAAATACATATTGTTTTAAAGCACTAGATATATCAGTAGACTTAACCAACGGTGGTGCAAGTATTATTTTATTTAAAAGCAATAAAATGAGATAAATAAATTTCTGTTTTATTAGTTTTGAAGAAGTTAATTTTATGTAAATAAATATATTATAAAATTGTTTACTTATTTCTCCAACTATGAAAATGGATGAAGATTTTGATATAATAAATATATTTCTTGACAATAATGAGGATTTGACAAATAATCATCACGGTTCAAATGTGAACTCCTTGAAACAAGTTAGAGAAGTTTTAACAAATTTAAACGACGAAAAATTTTTAAATCTCTTCCCAGAAATTGATGCGTAGATACAATACTTGGCGATTCCATTTTGATTTCAGTACTTTCAATTGTAGAAACTTTTTGCGGAGTTAATGTAACACATAAAAATAAAAATGTTTAATTGAAATACAAATTTATGGTGTGGTAAAAAATACTTGTCGATTTCACCGCTTTGATTTCAATACTTTTTATTGCAAAAACTATTTATGGAAAAATATATAAAATGTCCAATTAAAATAACAATAGGTAGAAAATGATGAGTCTTTAATTTCTAGTTATTTTTTATTACTGACCCTTTTGTTCCAAATTTTTTATTCGTCAAAAGGAACACACTTAAGAAACTTTATAAGTGCATATAAGTTATAAGTTACGTAATTAATTTTAAATAAGAAATTTTAAGCTATTGTATAAGTAGAAAAAATATGGGAATAAAAATTAAAGATATTTATTTAATAGATTGCAATTTAAAAAGTGTGTGATTGGAATAAAATACTTGCGAATATTGACACCTTCTTGGAAGGTGTTTTGATTTCAATACTTTCTATTGCAGAAATTTCTTTTATCGGATATTTACTTAGTTAATTCTTAATAAAAACAATTAAGCTATTGTGTAAGTAGAAAAAAGAAGGGAATAAGAATTAAAGATAACTTTTGTTCCAAATTGTTTATTCCTCAAAAGGAACACTCTTAAGAAACTTTATAAGTGCATATAAGTTATAAGTTACGTAATTAATTTTAAATAAAAAAATGATATTTATTTAATAGATTGCAATTTAAAAAGTGTGATTGGAATAAAATACTTGCGAATATTGACACCTTCTTATTGGAAGGTATTTTGATTTCAATACTTTCTATTGCAGAAATTTCTTTTATCGGATATTTACTTAGTTAATTCTTAATAAAAAAAAATTAAGCTATTGTGTAAGTAGAAAAAAGAAGGGAATAAGAATTAAAGATAACTTTTGTTCCAAATTTTTTTATTCGTCAAAAGGAACACACTTAAGAAACTTTATAAGTGCATATAAGTTATAAGTTACGTAATTAATTTTAAATAAAAAATTTTAAGCTATTGTATAAGTAGAAAAAATATGGGAATAAAAATTAAAGATATTTATTTAATAGATTGCAATTTAAAAAGTGTGATTGGAATAAAATACTTGCGAATATTGACACCTTCTTAGAAGGTGTTTTTGATTTCAATACTTTCAATTGCAGAAATTTCTTTTATCGGATATTTACTTAGTTAATTCTTAATAAAACAAATTAAGCTATTGTGTAAGTAAAAAAAAGAAGGGAATAAGAATTAAAGATAACTTTTGTTCCAAATTTTTTTTTATTCGTCAAAAGGAACACACTTAAGAAACTTTATTGTATTTACATTGCGATTTCTGCTCCATCCATTACCTCTATAAGGAGCTGTTTCAGGTCCTCTACCACGCCTTCACCTGCATTAAGTTCTCCACCGGGTCTAGAAAATAAAAATCAAAGTGGTTCATTATTAAATTTATGTACAGTATTGATTGAATGATTGTAAAAATTACGATGCAACAACTTTTTCTACATGCAAATTAATAATTCATGTGAAAAGAAACTTGCTTATTTACAAAAATTTTTTAAAATACTTACAATTTGAAAGAATCGTATCCAACTGGAGCATCACTAAATATATTTGAAACAAACTGTCATGTTGAAAAAACAGTAGATAACATATAATAATAATGCTAGGTCTGCAGATAACCGAGAATCGCCCGCAATAACAGTATCGAAATTCAAAGAGATCGGATTTGCCACTCTAATCCAGACAAGAATAATAAGAATCCTTTTCGCCTCCTATAAGTATATATATGTCTACTCAAAAAAGTTGAGACAGAGCTATAGGGGAAAACGAACGAGAGAGTGAGACACGCGTGATCTAGTTATTTTTTCATTATTATCTTAAACGGTCATCTTTTATCTTACACGGTCGTCAATCATCTAATTTGCCGAGAAACGTGCGCGTAGCAGAACCTGTCAGTGACAATTATTGGTTATGTTTAATGTTGATAATTTAAAAGTTTGTCAAATTCTTGGTTTTGGACTACAGTTTTCACAGGTACAGTATAATAATTATTTAAATTTTTTATTTTTACTACATTTGTAAGTATCAAGATTTAAATAAAAATAGTAAAAAAAATTTAGGAAATGTTTATTAATTATTTGAATAAATTATTTTAGAGAAGTTAAAAATAATATAATTATTTGTTAATAAAATTATTTATTTAACAATTTAGATTCTGGAGCCCAGTCATCAAACGTATCAAGGAAAAAGTGGAGTTATACATTTGTGGGATCTAAGGTCAGACCATAATGAGCAATTAATACCTGAAGCAGAAGCTTCTATTCAAGACATAGCAGTTGATGCAGTTGGGACTTATATGGCTGCTGTTAACAACAGAGGTCATTGTTTTATATGGACACTTACCTGTGGTATCGGTGAAGAACCTACAAAATTAAATCCTAGGCATAAGTTAAATGCACATAGAGCATATGCACTTAGATGTAAGTTTAGTCCTGATAGTACACTTCTTGTTACTACTTCAGCAGATAAGACTGCCAAAGTTTGGAAAACAACAGACTTTTCTGAGGTGCAAGTTCTACAGCACGAAGCTAAACGATGGGTTTGGGATGTAGCTTTCAGTGCTGATTCGCAATACATTTTTACTGCTTCGTCGGATGGTGTTGCAAGATTATGGAATATAGTAACAGGAACTGTGAAGAGAGAATATCAAGGACACCAAAAAGTAGTTTCTGCTCTTGCCTTCAGACATGAAGTGCTTCCAACAAGTTAAAAACAATAGACTGTGCATTATTAGTTCATAAGAATGTTGATAAACAATTTTAGTATAATATATTTGTTAAGAAAGTGTAAAGATATTAAAAAATATAATTTATTATTTCTAATAAGAAAAATTTTGTAAATAAATATCCTTATTTCCTTTCTTAGAAGTTAATAAATAATTGTTTATTCAATTATTTTGGATGAAAAATATTACAATGTTATTATGAATAAAATTATAAAAAAATGTAAATAAAAACATAACATCAATGAAGGTAGAATATAATTTTAACATTTTGAAAAAAAATTTTTTATTCTTTATTATATACAACAGTTACATGTTCAAACGAAATGAATTATTAATAAAATTCCTATTAAATCGTAATTGTCTGAATGAAATAAAAATTAATTTAAATTAATTGGATATAGAAATTTTAATTGTAAATATCAAAAATCAATCGTATAAAAATATATACTTGATAATTATAAAAATGTATAAATTATTGATCATTATTGATCAATTAAACACATTATTTTTGTGCACTATACAACAATAATGACTAAATATATTTTAATTATTGATTATAATATTTTTGAATATTGTACAAAAATAATGTGTTTAATTATTGGATGCACATTCCATCATATACTTAATATATTGGTGTTTTGCAACCATAATTAAATAATATTAACAATTTTAAATTTACAAAATTTTTTTAATTACGAGAACGTCTTAGGTTTCTGGTACTACTACTACTACTGCTATTATGATTATTGGTATTTACAGATTCTCTTCTACTTATTTCACTGATGTCCAAAAATTATCATTTGTAGTTGGTTGAAATAATTTATTAGTTTGCACATGAAGTGGTGTACTTGTTGTGATAAATTGCTTGATTCTTTTGTTTAATTATACTATGTGGTCTTTTAATGGTATTTATTTTTGTAATTGATTTCCTTTTCATGTCAATAGTCTTATTTAAATTAACGCTAGCTTGCTAGCTAATTGCTGTCTTTGCGGTTAACCTTTTGAATTAACTTTATTAATTTCATCTGTTTTATCCATTTCACTATTTGATTCTCCTTTGGATGTGTTGACTTGCTTTAATTGTTCTACCCTTTTTTTATTCACAATATGAATAGCAGCGCTTATTGCACAATTATCACCAGTAACATTTTTTTCATTTGCATTCTTGTCTAATGTAAAGTTTAGTTTTGTTTGTCTCATTGTATCTTGAAGTTTTTTTTCTTTTTCTTGTTAGTTTTCTGTGTTTGTTTAACATTCATATTTGTTTGAGAATTTCCTTGACTATACTGTTCAGTAGAGCCATCATTTTTACCTTGTGACTTTTTGTTAGTTTGTAATTTATTAACAGTTGATTTTTTAATTTTAGTATATGAAAGCTTCTTCACCGCTTGTTTTGTTTGTTTCTTTTTTGGTGTGATCATCTGGCTAATATCATCATCTGAGCTTTCAAAGTCTGATAAATCCTAAAAGAGAAGTAAATGAATAATTTTTTTCAGTTTTAAAGTCTTTAGTTTAAAAATACTTACACTTAAATTTAATATTGTATCATATTTTTCCAACTTCCATTCCATAGGTGCAGTATCTTGTTCAATTATTTGAATAAATGCTTCATTTAATGTTAAAGTTTTAAAACATTCGCTTTTACATGTGTACGCGCTCTGTCCCGGGCTGGAAACTAATTCTATAGACATATATATATATAAAAAGGGAAGAGACAATAAAACACGGAAATAGCAAAAATCGAGTTAAAGGAAATCAACAAGCAATTTTTTTCACTTGATTTTTCTCTAGTATGTGTCGATGAATTTACACAAAATTTAATGTTGAGTGAAGATAATTAAATAGGGAATGTGGGGTTTGATCGATTATACATATATTATTAATGTAATAATCAAAATAATGAATACAAAATCTGAGGGGTTAAATTAGCTGTCTATAATGGCTCTCGCGCTATACTTGCGTCAGGCGCTATCGCGCCTTTTGATTCTTTGCATAAAATATTAATATTTTTATTTTTATATATTTAATAAAAGTACTGTAAAATAATAGAGAAATAGAAATGAAGGTATATATATATTTAGGTATTCACTTTAAATAACTCGTTTATTCGTTATTTATGTCTGTAGAAAGTATTTTATAAAACACCTTCGACGAAGGTGTCAAACTTCGCAAGTATGGTTTCCAATCACACTTTCAAAAACGATGTCTGATAAAAAATTATTAATTTTTACTCCCATCTTTTTTCTACTTATTTTTCTTTTTTATAATTAGACATTTGATATATTTTGCTTTAACTTCATAAGTAGTTTCTGCTATTGAAAGTACTGAAATCAAAGCGGAATAATCGACAAGTATTTTTTACCATACCATAAATTTGTGTTTTTGTTAGACACATCTTTTTTCTACTTATTTTTGTTTTTATAATTAGACATTTTATATATTTTGCTTAGCAAATAAGTAGTTTCTGCTATTGAAAGTACTGAAATCAAAGCGGAATAATTGACAAGTATTTTTTACCATACCATAAATTGTATTTTAATTAAACATTTATATATTGTTTCTTAAACTCCATAAAAAGTTTCTGCAATAGAAAGTACTGAAATCAACGTACAATCAAGAGGTATTTATTTTTAAAAATACAAATATCTTTTAAATTGATAACAAACATTTTTTCAAAAAAGTATCTTACAAGTTTACATTTCAATACTAGTTCTGTCATGTCCTACAAGCAATAGATAAATAATTTTTTAATAATTTTATTAATTTCTGCAAAACTGATAAAAAATAAATTTCTCACTTTTTTATTCTCTTTAAATACACAATGTATATCCTTCCCGTGTCTTGCAGCAATAGATAAACAATTTTATATAATAATAATAATATTCATTTGTGCAAAATTAATTTCTGCAAAACTAATAAAAAAGTAAGTTCTCTCTTTTTTATTCTCTTTAAATAAAATAATACTTGCACCACAGTTGGTTAAGTGTTTCAGAAGTTTTTTATGATTTATACTAATATCCTCTTGTATACTTTCATTGCCAAGAAATCGTATGACTTTCGTCGCTGATTAGCACCGAATCGGGAGCACAAAAAGAACGACGTTAAAATATAAAAAAAAATTCTCTTGTATACTGAAAATAGTTTTAAAAAAGTTGAAATAAAGCAATCTAATGTTTAAAACGTAATAGTTCTAATTCGGAATTGAACGTATCTATTCTTTTTCTAATCATAAATAGTTGTCAAGTGCTGGTAATTTATTTAACTGCAGAAGTCAAATAAAAATTATTCGCTGTTACGATATATACAGGTCTCATGAGTTAACATTAAGTCTTATACTTAATCTTACCTTAAAATATTTATAAGCCCTTGATGTAAACATGCATAAGCAGTGTGTTATGCAGTTCGAATTAGATTTACTATACAAGAGTAAGATGGCAATTCAACGAGTGGTGCAAGTATTATTTTATTTAAAGAGAATAAAAAAGAGAGAAATTACTTTTTTATTAGTTTTGCAGAAATTAATTTTGCACAAATGAATATTATTATTATTATATAAAATTGTTTATCTATTGCTGCAAGACACGGGAAGGATATACATTGTGTATTTAAAGAGAATAAAAAAGTGACAAATTTATTTTTTATCAGTTTTGCAGAAATTAATAAAATTATTAAAAAATTATTTATCTATTGCTTGTAGGACATGACAGAACTAGTATTGAAATGTAAACTTGTAAGATACTATTTTCAAAAAATGTTTGTTATCAATTTAAAAGATATTTGTATTTTTAAAAATAAATACTTGTTGATTGTACTTTGATTTCAGTACTTTCTATTGCAGAAACTTTTTATGGAGTTTAAGAAACAATATATAAATGTTTAATTAAAATACAATTTATGGTATGGTAAAAAATACTTGTCGATTATTCCGCTTTGATTTCAGTACTTTCAATAGCAGAAACTACTTATTTGCTAAGCAAAATATATAAAATGTCTAATTATAAAAACAAAAATAAGTAGACAAAAGATGTGTCTAACAAAAACACTTCGGGATGAATCTACTAATTACGGAATTTCCTGTATATTTTGGGAATTACTAAAATATTTCTGAGAGACTCAACTAATTACGGGATTTCCTGGATATTTGGGGAATTTCTGAGGTATTTCTGGATAACTCTACTAATTATGGGATATCCAGGATATTTGGGGAATTTCTGAGGTATTTCAGAAAGACTCCACTAATTACGGGACTTTCTGGATATTTCGGAAATTTCTGATATATTTCGGGATGACGCTACTAATTACGGGATTTCCTGGATATCTCGGGAATTTCTAAGGTATTTCTGGATAACTCTACAAATTAAGGGATTTCCTGGATATTTCGGGAATTATTGAAATAATTCAGAAAGACTCCACTAATTACGGGATTTCCTGGATATTTCGAGAATATCTGAGGAATTTCGTGATGATTCTACCAATTACGGGATTTCCTGGATCTTTCGGTAATTACTGAGGTATTTAAAAAAAACTCCACTAATTATGGTATTTCCTGGATATTTCGAGAATTTCTGTGGTATTTTTGGATAACTCTACTAATTGCGGGATTTCCAGGATATTTCGGGAATTTCTGAGATATTGTGGAATGACGCTACTAATTACGGGATTTCCAGGATATTTCGGGAATTTCTGAAATATTTTGGAATGACGTTACTAATTACGGGATTTCCTTGATATTTTGGGAATATCTGAGGAAATTCGTGATGACTCTACCAATTACGGGATTTCCTGGATCTTTCGGGAATTTCTGAGGAAATTCGGGATAACACCAATAATAACGGAATTTCCTGGATATTTCGGGAATTTCTGAGGTATTTCTGGGTAAATCTACTAAATAAGGGATTTCCTGGATATTTCGGGAATTTCTGAAATATTTCAGAAAGACTCCACTAATTACGGGATTTCCTGAATATTTCGGAAAATTCTGAGGTTTTTCTGGATAACTCTACAAATTAAGGGATTTCCTGGATATTTCGGGAATTATTGAAATATTTCAGAAAGACTCCACTAATTACGGTATTTTCTGAATATTTCGGGAATATCTGATGAATTTCGTGACGATTTTACCAATTACGAGATTTCCTGGATCTTCCGGTAATTGCTGAGGTATTTAAAAAAAAACTCCACTAACTATGGTATTTCCTGGATATTTCGTGAATTTCTGTGGTATTTTTGGATAATTCTACAAAATAAAGGATTTCCTGGATATTTCGGGAATTTCTGAGGTATTTCTGGATAACTCTACTAATTGCGGGATTTCCAGGATATTTCGGGAATTTCTGAGATATTGTGGAATGACGCTACTAATTACGGGATTTCCAGGATATTTCGGGAATTTCTGAGATATTTTGGAATGACGCTACTAATTACGGGATTTCCTTGATATTTCGGTAATATCTGAGGAAATTCGTGATGAGTCTACCAATTACGGGATTTCCTGGATCTTTCGGGATTTTCTGAGGAAATTCGGGATAACACCAATAATAACGGAATTTCCTGGATATTTCGGGAATTTCTGAGGTATTTCTGGGTAAATCTACTAAATAAGGGATTTCCTGGATATTTCGGGAATTTCTGAAATATTTCTGAAAGACTCCACTAATAACGGGATTTTCTGGATATTTCGGGAATATCTGAGGAATTTCGTGACGATTCTACCAATTACGGGATTTCCTGGATCCTTCTGTAATTGCTGAGGTATTTAAAAAAAAAACTCCACTAATTATGGTATTTCCTCGATATTTCGGGAATTTCTGTGGTATTTTTGATAACTCTACAAATTAAGGGATTTCCTGGATATTTCGGGAATTTCTGAGGTATTTCTGGATAACTCTACAAATTAAGGGATTTCCTGGATATTTCGGGAATTGTTGAAATATTTCAGAAAGACTCCACTAATTACGGGATTTTCTGGATATTTCGGGAATATCTGAGGAATTTCGTGACGATTTTACCAATTACGAGATTTCCTGGATCTTTCCGTAATTGCTGAGGTATTTAAAAAAAAACTCCACTAATTATGGCAATTCCTGGATATTTCGAGAATTTCTGTGGTATTTTTGGATAACTCTACAAATTAAGGGATTTCCTGGATATTTGGGGAATTTCTGAGGTATTTCTGGATAACTCTACTAATTATGGGATATCCAGGATATTTGGGGAATTTCTGAGTTATTTCAGAAAGACTCCACTAATTACGGGATTTTCTGGATATTTCGGAAATTTCTGATATATTTCGGGATGACGCTACTAATTACGAGATTTCCTGGATATTTCGGGAATTTCTGAGGTATTTCTGGATAACTCTACAAATTAAGGGATTTCCTGGATATTTCGGGAATTATTGAAATATTTCAGAAAGACTCAACTAATTACGGGATTTCCTGGATATTTCGAGAATATCTGAGGAATTTCGTGATGATTCTACCAATTACGGGATTTCCTGGATCTTTCGGTAATTACTGAGGTATTTAAAAAAAACTCCACTAATTATGGTATTTCCTGGATATTTCGAGAATTTCTGTGGTATTTTTGGATAACTCTACAAAATAAGGGATTTCCTGGATATTTCGGGAATTTCTGAGATATTGTGGAATGACGCTACTAATTACGGGATTTCCAGGATATTTCGGGAATTTCTGAAATATTTTGGAATGACGCTACTAATTACGGGATTTCCTTGATATTTTGGGAATATCTGAGGAAATTCGTGATGACTCTACCAATTACGGGATTTCCTGGATCTTTCGGGAATTTCTGAGGAAATTCGGGATAACACCAATAATAACGGAATTTCCTGGATATTTCGGGAATTTCTGAGGTATTTCTGGGTAAATCTACTAAATAAGGGATTTCCTGGATATTTCGGGAATTTCTGAAATATTTCAGAAAGACTCCACTAATTCCGGGATTTCCAGGATATTTCAGGAATTTCTGAGGTATTTCTGGATAGACTCTACTAAATAATGGATTTCCTGGATATTTCGGGAATTTCTGAAATATTTCAGAAAGACTCCACTATTTATGGTATTTCCTGGATATTTCGGGAACAATCTGTGGAAATTCGTGTATGATTTAAGCAAATTACGGGATTTCCCTGGATACTTTGGGTAATTGCCGAGGTAGTTCGGGATGATTCTCGCCAATGTACGGGGATGGGTTTCCGGGATATTACAGCCGAATTTCTGTGGAAATTCGGATGAATCTAAGACTAATGTACGGACAATTTCCGGTATATTCGGGAATTTCTGAAATATTTCAGAGAGACGTTCCGCACTAATTACAGCGGGATTATCCTGGATATTTCGGGAATTTCTGGAGGAATTTCTGGGATGTGAAAGTGTAGCATAATTAGAGGGGATGTCCTGTTCCTGGAATAATTCGAGAATTTCTGAGGTAGTTTCGAAATGTCTCGCACTAATTGATGGTATTTCCTGGATATTGCAGAAATTTCTGATTATTTCGTGGATGACGCTACTAATTGCTGGGTTCCTGGATATTTCGTGATATTTCTAGGGGGAGGTATTTGCGAATTACGGGATTTCCAGGATATTTCGGGAATTCTGAGATATTGTGGAATGACGCTACTAATTACGGGATTTCCAGGATATTTCGGGAATTTCTGAGGTATTTCTGGGTAAATCTACTAAATAAGGGATTTCCTGGATATTTCGGGAATTTCTGAAATATTTCAGAAAGACTCCACTAATTACGGGATTTCCTGGATCTTCCGGTAATTGCTGAGGTATTTAAAAAAAAACTCCACTAACTATGGTATTTCCTGGATATTTCGTGAATTTCTGTGGTATTTTTGGATAATTCTACAAAATAAAGGATTTCCTGGATATTTCGGGAATTTCTGAGGTATTTCTGGATAACTCTACTAATTGCGGGATTTCCAGGATATTTCGGGAATTTCTGAGATATTGTGGAATGACGCTACTAATTACGGGATTTCCAGGATATTTCGGGAATTTCTGAGATATTTTGGAATGACGCTACTAATTACGGGATTTCCTTGATATTTCGGTAATATCTGAGGAAATTCGTGATGAGTCTACCAATTACGGGATTTTCTGAGGAAATTCGGGATAACACCAATAATAACGGAATTTCCTGGATATTTCGGGAATTTCTGAGGTATTTCTGGGTAAATCTACTAAATAAGGGATTTCCTGGATATTTCGGGAATTCTGAAATATTTCTGAAAGACTCCACTAATAACGGGATTTTCTGGATATTTCGGGAATATCTGAGGAATTTCGTGACGATTCTACCAATTACGGGATTTCCTGGATCCTTCTGTAATTGCTGAGGTATTTAAAAAAAAACTCCACTAATTATGGTATTTCCTCGATATTTCGGGAATTTCTGTGGTATTTTTGATAACTCTACAAATTAAGGGATTTCCTGGATATTTCGGGAATTTCTGAGGTATTTCTGGATAACTCTACAAATTAAGGGATTTCCTGGATATTCGGGAATTGTTGAAATATTTCAGAAAGACTCCACTAATTACGGGATTTTCTGGATATTTCGGGAATATCTGAGGAATTTCGTGACGATTTTACCAATTACGAGATTTCCTGGATCTTTCCGTAATTGCTGAGGTATTTAAAAAAAAACTCCACTAATTATGGCAATTCCTGGATATTTCGAGAATTTCTGTGGTATTTTTGGATAACTCTACAAATTAAGGGATTTCCTGGATATTTGGGGAATTTCTGAGTATTTCTGGATAACTCTACTAATTATGGGATATCCAGGATATTTGGGGAATTTCTGAGTTATTTCAGAAAGACTCCACTAATTACGGGATTTTCTGGATATTTCGGAAATTTCTGATATATTTCGGGATGACGCTACTAATTACGAGATTTCCTGGATATTTCGGGAATTTCTGAGGTATTTCTGGATAACTCTACAAATTAAGGGATTTCCTGGATATTTCGGGAATTATTGAAATATTTCAGAAAGACTCAACTAATTACGGGATTTCCTGGATATTTCGAGAATATCTGAGGAATTTCGTGATGATTCTACCAATTACGGGATTTCCTGGATCTTTCGGTAATTACTGAGGTATTTAAAAAAAAACTCCACTAATTATGGTATTTCCTGGATATTTCGGGAATTTCTGAGGTATTTCTGGGTAAATCTACTAAATAAGGGATTTCCTGGATATTTCGGGAATTTCTGAGATATTGTGGAATGACGCTACTAATTACGGGATTTCCAGGATATTTCGGGAATTTCTGAAATATTTTGGAATGACGCTACTAATTACGGGATTTCCTTGATATTTTGGGAATATCTGAGGAAATTCGTGATGACTCTACCAATTACGGGATTTCCTGGATCTTTCGGGAATTTCTGAGGAAATTCGGGATAACACCAATAATAACGGAATTTCCTGGATATTTCGGGAATTTCTGAGGTATTTCTGGGTAAATCTACTAAATAAGGGATTTCCTGGATATTTCGGGAATTTCTGAAATATTTCAGAAAGACTCCACTAATTACGGGATTTCCTGGATATTTCGGAAGTTTCTGATTTATTTCGGGATGACGCTACTAATTACGGGATTTCCTGGATCTTTCGGTAATTGCTGAGGTATTTAAAAAAAAACTCCACTAATTATGGTATTTCCTGGATATTTCGGGAATATCTGAGGAATTTCGTGATGATTCTACCAATTACGGGATTTCCTTGATATTTTGGGAATATCTGAGGAATTTCGTGATGATTCTACCAATTACGGGATTTCCTGGATATTTCGGGAATTTCTGAAATTTCTGAAAGACTCCACTAATTACGGAATTTTCTGGATATTTCGGAATTTCTGAGGTATTTCTGGATAACTCTACAAATTAAGGGATTTCCTGGATATTTGGGGAATTTCTGAGGAAATTCGTGATGACTCTACCAATTACGGGATTTCCTGGATCTTTCGGTAATTGCTGAGGTATTTAAAAAAAAACTCCACTAATTATGGTATTTCCTGGATATTTCGGGAATATCTGAGGAAATTCGTGATGACTCTACCAATTACGGGATTTCCTGGATATTTCGGGAATATCTGAGGAATTTCGTGATGATTCTACCAATTACGGGATTTCCTGGATATTTGGGAATATCTGAGGAATTTCGTGATGATTCTACCAATTACGGGATTTCCTGGATATTCGGGAATTTCTGAGATATTGTGGAATGACGCTACTAATTACGGGATTTCCTGGATATTTCGGAAAATTCTGAGGTTTTTCTGGATAACTCTACAAATTAAGGGATTCCTGGATATTTCGGGAATTTCTGAAATATTTCAGAAAGACTCCACTAATTACGGGATTTCCTGGATCTTTCGGTAATTGCTGAGGTATTTAAAAAAAACTCCACTAATTATGGTATTTCCTGGATATTTCGGGAATATCTGAGGAAATTCGTGATGACTCTACCAATTACGGGATTTCCTGGATATTTCGGGAATATCTGAGGAATTTCGTGATGATTCTACCAATTACGGGATTTCCAGGATTTCGGGAATTTCTGAGGTATTTCTGGGTAAATCTACTAAATAAGGGATTTCCTGGATATTTCGGGAATTTCTGAAATATTTCTGAAAGATCCACTAATTATGGTATTTCCTGGATATTTCGGGAATATCTGAGGAAATTCGTGATGATTCTACCAATTACGGGATTTCCTTGATATTTTGGGAATATCTGAGGAATTTCGTGATGATTCTACCAATTACGGGATTTCCTGGATATTTCGGGAATTTCTGAGGAAATTCGTGATGACTCTACCAATTACGGGATTTCCTGGATATTCGGGAATTTCTGAAATATTTCAGAAAGACTCCACTAATTACGGGATTTCCTGGATATTTCGGGAATATCTGAGGAAATTCGTGATGACTCTACCAATTACGGGATTTCCTGGATCTTTCGGGAATTTCTGGGGAAATTCGGGATAACACCAATAATAACGGAATTTCCTGGATATTTCGGGAATTTCTGGAGGTTATTCCTGGATAACTCTAGAAATAAGGGATTTCCTGGATCTTTCGGGAATTGTTGAAATATTTCAGAAAGACTCCACTACATTACGGGCAGTTTTCTGGGATATTTCGGGAATATCTGAGGAATTTCGTGACGATTTTACCAATACGAGATTTCCTGGATCTTTCCGTAAGTGGCTGAGGTATTTAAAAAAAAAACTCCACTAATTATGGCCAATTCCTTGGATATTTGCGAGAATTTTCTGTGGTTATTTGTGGATAACTCTTACAAATTAAGGGACCTTTCCTGGATATTTGGGGAATTTCTGAGGTATTTCTGGATAACTCTACTAATTATGGGATATCCAGGATATTTGGGGAATTCTGAGTATTCAGAAATGACTCCACTAATTACGGGATTTTTTCTGGATATTTCGGAAATTTCTGATATATTTCGGGATGACCCCGCTACTAATTACGAGATTCCTGGATATTTCGGGAATTTCTGAGGTATTTCTGGATAACTCTACAAATTAAGGGATTTCCTGGATATTTCGGGAATTATTGAAATAATTCAGAAAGACTCAACTAATTACGGGATTCCTGGATATTTCGAGAATATCTGAGGAATTTCGTGATGATTCTACCAATTACGGGATTTCCTGGATCTTTTCGGTAATTACTGAGGTATTTAAAAAAAACTCCACTAATTATGGTATTTCCTGGATATTCGAGAATTTCTGTGGTATTTTTGGATAACTCTACAAAATGAAGGGATTTCCTGGATATTCGGGAATTTCTGAGATATTGTGGAATGACGCTACTAATTACGGGATTTCCAGGATATTTCGGGAATTTCTGAAATATTTTGGAATGACGCTACTAATTACGGGATTCCTTGATATTTTGGGAATATCTGAGGAAATTCGTGATGACTCTACCAATTACGGGATTTCCTGGATCTTTCGGGAATTTCTGAGGAAATTCGGGATAACACCAATAATAACGGAATTTCCTGGATATTTCGGGAATTTCTGAGGTATTTCTGGGTAAATCTACTAAATAAGGGATTCCTGGATATTTCGGGAATTTCTGAAATATTTCAGAAAGACTCCACTAATTCCGGGATTTCCAGGATATTTCAGGAAATTTCTGAGGTATTTCTGGATAACTCTACTAAATAATGGATTTCCTGGATATTCGGGAATTTCTGAAATATTTCAGAAAGACTCCACTATTTATGGTATTTCCTGATATTTCGGGAACACTTGTGAAATTCGTGATGATTTTAGCAATTACGGGATTTCCTGGATCTTTTGGGAATTCCGAGGTATTTCGGGATGATTCTCCCAATTACGGGATTTCCTGGATATTACGCGAATTTCTGTGGAAATTCGGAATGAATCTACTAATTACGGAATTTCCTGTATATTCGGGAATTTCTGAAATATTCAGAGAGACTCCACTAATTACGGGGATTTCCTGGATATTTCGGGGAATTTCTGAGGGAATTTCTGGATAACTTTACAAATTAAGGGATTTCCTGGATATTTCGAGAATTTCTGAGGTATTTCGAAATGTCTCCACTAATTGTGGTATTTCCTGGATATTTCAGAAATTTCTGATTTATTTCGGGATGACGCTACTAATTGCTGGGTTTCCTGGATATTTCGGAAATTTCTGAGGTATTTCGAAATGTCTCCACTAATTGTGGAATTTCCTGGATATTTCGGAAATTTCTGATTTATTTCGGGATGACGCTACTAATTAAGGGATTTTTTGGATATTTGGGGAATTTCTGAGGTATTTCTGGATAACTCTACAAATTAAGCGATTTCCTGGATATTTCGGAAATTTCTGAAATAATTCAGAAAGACTCCACTATTTATGGTATTTCCTGGATATTACGGGAATATCTGTGGAAATTCGTGATGACTCTATCAATTACGGGATTTCCTGGATATTTCGGGAATATCTGTGGAAATTCGTGATGATTCTACCAATTACGGGATTTCCTGGATCTTTTGGGAATTCCGAGGTATTTCGGGATGATTCTCCCAATTACGGGATTTCCAGGATATTTCGGGAATTTCTGAGATATTGTGGAATGACGCTACTAATTACGGGATTTCCAGGATATTTCGGGAATTTCTGAGGTATTTCTGGATAACTCTACTAAATAAGGGATTTCCTGGATATTTCGGGAATTTCTGAAATATTTCAGAAAGACTCCACTATTTATGGTATTTCCTGGATATTTCGGGAATTTCTGAAATATTTCAGAAAGACTCCACTATTTATGGTATTTCCTGGATATTTCGGGAATATCTGTGGAAATTCGTGATGACTCTATCAATTACGGGATTTCCTGGATATTTCGCGAATATCTGTGTAAATTCATGATGATTCTACCAATTACGGGAATTTCGGGAATTTCTGAGGTATTTCTGGATAACTCTACTAAATAAGGGATTTCCTGGATATTTCGGGAATTTCTGAAATATTTCTGAAAGACTCCACTAATTATGGTATTTCCTGGATATTTCGCGAATATCTGAGGAAATTCGGGAATGAATCTACCAATTACGGGATTTCCTGGATCTTTTGGGAATTCCGAGGTACTTCGGGGTGATTCTACCAATTACGGGATTTCCTGGATATTACGCGAATTTCTGTGGAAATTCGGGATGAATCTACTAAATACGGAATTTCCTGTATATTTCGGGAATTTCTGAAATATTTCAGAGAGACTCCACTAATTACGGGATTTCCTGGATATTTCGGGAATATCTGAGGAAATTCGTGATGACTCTACCAATTACGGGATTTCCTGGATCTTTCGGGAATTTCTGAGGAAATTCGGGATAACACCAATAATAACGGAATTTCCTGGATATTTCGGGAATTTCTGAGGTATTTCTGGGTAAATCTACTAAATAAGGATTTCCTGGATATTTCGGGAATTTCTGAAATATTTCTGAAAGACTCCACTAATTACGGGATTTTCTGGATATTTCGGGAATATCTGAGGAATTTCGTGACGATTTCTACCAATTACGGGATTTCCTGGATCCTTCTGTAATTGCTGAGGTATTTAAAAAAAAACTCCACTAATTATGGTATTTCCTCGATATTTCGGGAATTTCTGTGGTATTTTTGGATAACTCTACAAATTAAGGGATTTCCTGGATATTTCGGGAATTTCTGAGGTATTTCTGGATAACTCTACTATTTACAGGATTTCCAGGATATTTCGGGAATTTCTGAGATATTGTGGAATGACACTACTAATTCCGGGATTTCCAGGATATTTCAGGAATTTCTGAGGTATTTCTGGATAACTCTACTAAATAATGGATTCCCTGGATATTTCGGGAATTTCTGAAATATTTCAGAAAGACTCCACTATTTATGGTATTTCCTGGATATTTCGGGAACATCTGTGGAAATTCGTGATGTTCTAGCAATTACGGGATTTCCTGGATCTTTTGGGAATTCCGAGGTATTTCGGGATGATTCTCCCAATTACGGATTTCCTGGATATTCGGGAATTTCTGAAATATTTCAGAGAGACTCCACTAATTACGGGATTTCCTGGATATTTCGGGAATTTCTGAGGAATTTCTGGATAACTTTACAAATTAAGGGATTTCCTGGATATTTCGAGAATTTCTGAGGTATTTCGAAATGTCTCACTATTACGGGATTTCCTGGATTTTCGGGAATTTCTGAGGAATTTCTGGATAACTTTACAAATTAAGGATTTCTGGATATTCGAGAATTTCTGAGGTATTTCGAAATGTCTCCACTACTTGTGGTATTTCCTGGATATTTCAGAAATTTCTGATTTATTTCGGGATGACGCTACTAATTACTGGGTTTCCTGGATATTTCGGGAATTTCTGAGGTTATTTCGAAATGTCTCCACTAATGTGGAATTTCCTGGATATTCGGAAATTTCTGATTTATTTCGGGAGACGCTACTAATTAAGGGATTTTTGGATATTTGGGGAATATCTGAGGTATTTCTGGATAACTCTACAAATTAAGCGATTTCCTGGATATTTCGGGAATTTCTGAAATATTTCAGAAAGACTCCACTAATTATGGTATTTCCTGGATATTTCGGGAATTTCTGAGGTATTTCTGGATAACTCTACAAATTAAGGGATTTCCTGGATATTTCGGAATTTCTGAGGTATTTCGAAATGTCTCCACTAATTGTGGAATTTCCTGGATATTTCAGAAATTCTGATTTATTTCGGGATGACGCTACTAATTAAGGGATTTTTTGGATATTTGGGGAATTTCTGAGGTATTTCTGGATAACTCTACAAATTAAGCGATTTCCTGGATATTTCGGAAATTTCTGAAATAATTCAGAAAGACTCCACTATTTATGGTATTTCCTGGATATTACGGGAATATCTGTGGAAATTCGTGATGACTCTATCAATTACGGGATTTCCTGGATATTTCGGGAATATCTGTGGAAATTCGTGATGATTCTACCAATTACGGGATTTCCTGGATCTTTGGGAATTCCGAGGTATTTCGGGATGATTCTCCCAATTACGGGATTTCCAGGATATTTCGGGAATTTCTGAGATATTGTGGAATGACGCTACTAATTACGGGATTTCCAGGATATTTCGGGAATTTCTGAGGTATTTCTGGATAACTCTACTAAATAAGGGATTTCCTGGATATTTCGGGAATTTCTGAAATATTTCAGAAGACTCCACTATTTATGGTATTTCCTGGATATTTCGGGAATTTCTGAATATTTCAGAAAGACTCCACTATTTATGGTATTTCCTGGATATTTCGGGAATATCTGTGGAAATTCGTGATGACTCTATCAATTACGGGATTTCCTGGATATTTCGCGAATATCTGTGTAAATTCATGATGATTCTACCAATTACGGGAATTTCGGGAATTTCTGAGGTATTTCTGGATAACTCTACTAAATAAGGGATTTCCTGGATATTTCGGGAATTTCTGAAATATTTCTGAAAGACTCCACTAATTATGGTATTTCCTGGATATTTCGCGAATATCTGAGGAAATTCGGGATGAATCTACCAATTACGGGATTTCCTGGATCTTTTGGGAATTCCGAGGTACTTCGGGGTGATTCTACCAATTACGGGATTTCCTGGATATTACGCGAATTTCTGTGGAAATTCGGGATGAATCTACTAAATACGGAATTTCCTGTATATTTCGGGAATTTCTGAAATATTTCAGAGAGACTCCACTAATTACGGGATTTCCTGGATATTTCGGGAATATCTGAGGAAATTCGTGATGACTCTACCAATTACGGGATTTCCTGGATCTTTCGGGAATTTCTGAGGAAATTCGGGATAACACCAATAATAACGGAATTTCCTGGATATTTCGGGAATTTCTGAGGTATTCTGGGTAAATCTACTAAATAAGGGATTTCCTGGATATTTCGGGAATTTCTGAAATATTTCTGAAAGACTCCACTAATTACGGGATTTTCTGGATATTTCGGGAATATCTGAGGAATTTCGTGACAATTCTACCAATTACGGGATTTCCTGGATTCTTCTGTAATTGCTGAGGTATTTAAAAAAAACTCCACTAATTATGGTATTTCCTCGATATTTCGGGAATTTCTGTGGTATTTTTGGATAACTCTACAAATTAAGGGATTTCCTGGATATTTCGGGAATTTCTGAGGTATTTCTGGATAACTCTACTATTTACAGGATTTCCAGGATATTTCGGGAATTTCTGAGATATTGTGGAATGACACTACTAATTCCGGGATTTCCAGGATATTTCAGGAATTTCTGAGGTATTTCTGGATAACTCTACTAAATAATGGATTCCCTGGATATTTCGGGAATTTCTGAAATATTTCAGAAAGACTCCACTATTTATGGTATTTCCTGGATATTTCGGGAACATCTGTGGAAATTCGTGATGTTCTAGCAATTACGGGATTTCCTGGATCTTTTGGGAATTCCGAGGTATTTCGGGATGATTCTCCCAATTACGGGATTTCCTGGATATTCGGGAATTTCTGAAATATTTCAGAGAGACTCCACTAATTACGGGATTTCCTGGATATTTCGGGAATTTCTGAGGAATTTCTGGATAACTTTACAAATTAAGGGATTTCCTGGATATTTCGAGAATTTCTGAGGTATTTCGAAATGTCTCCACTAATTACGGGATTTCCTGGATATTTCGGGAATTTCTGAGGAATTTCTGGATAACTTTACAAATTAAGGGATTTCCTGGATATTTCGAGAATTTCTGAGGTATTTCGAAATGTCTCCACTAATTGTGGTATTTCCTGGATATTTCAGAAATTTCTGATTTATTTCGGGATGACGCTACTAATTACTGGGTTTCCTGGATATTTCGGGAATTTCTGAGGTATTTCGAAATGTCTCCACTAATTGTGGAATTTCCTGGATATTTCGGAAATTTCTGATTTATTTCGGGATGACGCTACTAATTAAGGGATTTTTTGGATATTTGGGGAATATCTGAGGTATTTCTGGATAACTCTACAAATTAAGCGATTTCCTGGATATTTCGGGAATTTCTGAAATATTTCAGCAAGACTCCACTAATTATGGTATTTCCTGGATATTTCGGGAATATCTGAGGTAGTTCTGGATAACTCTACAAATTAAGGGATTTCCTGGTTATTTCGGGAATTTCTGAGGTATTTCGAAATGTCTCCACTAATTGTGGAATTTCCTGGATATTTCGGAAATTTCTGATTTATTTCGGGATGACGCTACTAATTAAGGGATTTTTTGGATATTTGGGGAATTTCTGAGGTATTTCTGGATAACTCTACAAATTAAGCGATTTCCTGGATATTTCGGAAATTTCTGAAATAATTCAGAAAGACTCCACTATTTATGGTATTTCCTGGATATTACGGGAATATCTGTGGAAATTCGTGATGACTCTATCAATTACGGGATTTCCTGGATATTTCGGGAATATCTGTGGAAATTCGTGATGATTCTACCAATTACGGGATTTCCTGGATCTTTTGGGAATTCCGAGGTATTTCGGGATGATTCTCCCAATTACGGGATTTCCAGGATATTTCGGGAATTTCTGAGATATTGTGGAATGACGCTACTAATTACGGGATTTCCAGGATATTTCGGGAATTTCTGAGGTATTTCTGGATAACTCTACTAAATAAGGGATTTCCTGGATATTTCGGGAATTTCTGAAATATTTCAGAAAGACTCCACTATTTATGGTATTTCCTGGATATTTCGGGAATTTCTGAAATATTTCAGAAAGACTCCACTATTTATGGTATTTCCTGGATATTTCGGGAATATCTGTGGAAATTCGTGATGACTCTATCAATTACGGGATTTCCTGGATATTTCGCGAATATCTGTGTAAATTCATGATGATTCTACCAATTACGGGAATTTCGGGAATTTCTGAGGTATTTCTGGATAACTCTACTAAATAAGGGATTTCCTGGATATTTCGGGAATTTCTGAAATATTTCTGAAAGACTCTACTAATTATGGTATTTCCTGGATATTTCGCGAATATCTGAGGAAATTCGGGATGAATCTACCAATTACGGGATTTCCTGGATCTTTTGGGAATTCCGAGGTACTTCGGGGTGATTCTACCAATTACGGGATTTCCTGGATATTACGCGAATTTCTGTGGAAATTCGGGATGAATCTACTAAATACGGAATTTCCTGTATATTTCGGGAATTTCTGAAATATTTCAGAGAGACTCCACTAATTACGGGATTTCCTGGATATTTCGGGAATATCTGAGGAAATTCGTGATGACTCTACCAATTACGGGATTTCCTGGATCTTTCGGGAATTTCTGAGGAAATTCGGGATAACACCAATAATAACGGAATTTCCTGGATATTTCGGGAATTTCTGAGGTATTTCTGGGTAAATCTACTAAATAAGGGATTTCCTGGATATTTCGGGAATTTCTGAAATATTTCTGAAAGACTCCACTAATTACGGGATTTTCTGGATATTTCGGGAATATCTGAGGAATTTCGTGACGATTCTACCAATTACGGGATTTCCTGGATCCTTCTGTAATTGCTGAGGTATTTAAAAAAAAACTCCACTAATTATGGTATTTCCTCGATATTTCGGGAATTTCTGTGGTATTTTTGGATAACTCTACAAATTAAGGGATTTCCTGGATATTTCGGGAATTTCTGAGGTATTTCTGGATAACTCTACTATTTACAGGATTTCCAGGATATTTCGGGAATTTCTGAGATATTGTGGAATGACACTACTAATTCCGGGATTTCCAGGATATTTCAGGAATTTCTGAGGTATTTCTGGATAACTCTACTAAATAATGGATTTCCTGGATATTTCGGGAATTTCTGAAATATTTCAGAAAGACTCCACTATTTATGGTATTTCCTGGATATTTCGGGAACATCTGTGGAAATTCGTGATGATTCTAGCAATTACGGGATTTCCTGGATCTTTTGGGAATTCCGAGGTAATTCGGGATGATTCTCCCAATTACGGGATTTCCTGGATATTCGGGAATTTCTGAAATATTTCAGAGAGACTCCACTAATTACGGGATTTCCTGGATATTTCGGGAATTTCTGAGGAATTTCTGGATAACTTTACAAATTAAGGGATTTCCTGGATATTTCGAGAATTTCTGAGGTATTTCGAAATGTCTCCACTAATTACGGGATTTCCTGGATATTTCGGGAATTTCTGAGGAATTTCTGGATAACTTTACAAATTAAGGGATTTCCTGGATATTTCGAGAATTTCTGAGGTATTTCGAAATGTCTCCACTAATTGTGGTATTTCCTGGATATTTCAGAAATTTCTGATTTATTTCGGGATGACGCTACTAATTACTGGGTTTCCTGGATATTTCGGGAATTTCTGAGGTATTTCGAAATGTCTCCACTAATTGTGGAATTTCCTGGATATTTCGGAAATTTCTGATTTATTTCGGGATGACGCTACTAATTAAGGGATTTTTTGGATATTTGGGGAATATCTGAGGTATTTCTGGATAACTCTACAAATTAAGCGATTTCCTGGATATTTCGGGAATTTCTGAAATATTTCAGCAAGACTCCACTAATTATGGTATTTCCTGGATATT
Organism: Theocolax elegans; assembly: GCA_026168455.1. Taxonomy (NCBI): domain Eukaryota; kingdom Metazoa; phylum Arthropoda; class Insecta; order Hymenoptera; family Cerocephalidae; genus Theocolax; species Theocolax elegans. Next base: position 54,198,998 of record CM047428.1, read on the forward strand.
TCGGGAATATCTGAGGTAGTTCTGGATAACTCTACAAATTAAGGGATTTCCTGGTTATTTCGGGAATTTCTGAGGTATTTCGAAATGTCTCCACTAATTGTGGAATTTCCTGGATATTTCGGGAATTTATGAGGTATTTCGGGATGACGCTACAAGTTACGGGATTTCCTAGAAATTTTGGGAATTGCTGAAATATTTCAGAAAGACTCCACTAATTACGGGATTTCCTGGATATTTTGTATTTTAATACCATGTTTTAATATATTAATATTTTTGTCTTCAATATAATTTTTGTTGACTATTTCTTGTTTTTGTTTTCTGTCAATACTTATTTTTACAGTATCTTAGTTTTTAATTCTTCTTTATACTTTTGAGATTCTTCTATTACATTTACTTTCGATATTGTATTTTTTTCAATATTGTGTCCCAAACCTTGTTTTAATCGCGAGCGAAGCGAGCGTTTTTGGCTAGTAAATATAATTAAAATAATATAATAATATACATTTATTTTTTGTGCAATTCTTATTAATATTATACTTTAAGATTAAAAAAAGTTATACCATCACTTGCATGGAAATGAAAACATTGTTTTCATGGTTAGAATTTTATCAATGTTTGTCTTTCTCTCTCTCTCTCTCTTTCTCTCACTCTTTCTCTTGTCGAGATGTCAAAGGTCGACATGCTAGTATAGGATATGAGCGAATATGAAATCTTCACCTTGCAATAGTATCTGCATTGCACTACAATAAAAAATACCGAAACGGAATAATGTGAGGTATTGGAAATAATTACGTAAATAAATAATTTTAATTCATAACTTTTCAGACAAAATCGGCCAGATGATTCAGCTGTGACAAAAGTATTCACCTGAAACTAGCTCCCTCTCGTGGCCACGTTTGAACTTCTTCCATAAGTTTTTACTTCTGTACGCGTTCTCTCACGGGCTGGAAAGCATTGTTTCTCTTTCTATCTCATGCCTTTCCTATACTATCTCTATCTCATTTTGTTTGAAGTTGACTATATATATCAAAAAGGAGAAGACGAAAATTGAGGAAAGGAAATCAGCAAGCAATATCTTTGGCATTGATTTTCTTGATTGTGCGTAAATGAATTCGTGTAAAACTTGTTGTACAGTAAAGATTAATAAATAAGGAACGTAATGCGTGGTCAATAGCACAAATACATAATGTAATAATGCAGCGGTTAGAAAAGTAAAAATCTGGGGGGCTAGTTAGCTGTATATAATGGCTCTCGCGCCTATACTTGCGTCAGGCGCTATCGCGCCTTTTGATTTCTGTAATTTTCATGATTTTAAAAACGAATAATTGACGATAATTGACTACTAGCTTTATTATATTATAAGAGGATTCAAATAAATATAAAATGCAATTTTTTAACATTATTTCCATTTTTTTTCATTTTAAATTTATGAATATATTATTTAAAAATATGACTGAAAATAGCTTTGTATCATAAAAACTAAGTACCAAATAAAGGTATTGTATTTTTAAAACGATTTTTTTGATTTAAAAAAGTTTGTAGCAATAATAAAAAAGTAAACAAAGAACTACACATATTTTTCATTATACAAATAGAATTAAATTTTGGCTAATTTAAATTGAATTCAAGTTGTATAAATACAAAATTTAGAATTTTATTTAAAAATAAATAATAATTTTTTGCTTTCACTGTTACCGTTTGCGACATCTTCACTTGAAGTACTAAAATTGTCATCACTTTCTGAACATTCGCTGTCATTGCTACTAGTTGAAGTAGAGTCATTATTGTAATCACGCAAATTCGCAATTAAAGCGTATTTTCTTGATCGCGAGTAATCAGACAAGGTATCTTTACGTTTTGGCATCTTATTTATTCTTTTCGCTGCTATGTATTTCTGTTTAATTAAAATATCAACAGAAGCAGTAAACTATTAAGTTTATTTAAATATTGTAATAACGCATCGCATAAAGAATTTAACATTTTCTGAACTTTCTATAAACTTTAAGTTTGGCTAAACTGCGTACAACGATTCTCCACCACCCTACACTAACTTATCTAAAAGTGTATATCATTATGGCTAAAGTCAAATAAATGTCCTAAACATATCTAAAATATTTTATTTCAAAATATTGCAAATTTAAAAAGTACCAAAAATAGAGTGAAGTGGTCACCATACATTTAATTTACAAGAATTCAAAATTAAATTTTACGGAAAAAAGGTAAAAGTTAAAATCGATGGAAAAAGAGAGTAAGTATAGCATTGAAAGAAATATAATAAACAAAATTTATTAAATAAAGATACACGGGATATAAACATATTATAATAAACTTTAAATAAACTTTTAGTGGTTAAAAATATAATTAATACACATCATAAAAAAAATTCGAAATTGTAAGAGATTTTCAAGGAAG
>CM047428.1:54203909-54324027 GCA_026168455.1 Theocolax elegans
TCAATTGCAGAAAAATATTATGGAATATAAGTTAGATATAGAAAAGGTGTAATAAAAATATAAATAAGTAGAGAAAATATGGGAATTAGAATCAAAGATATTTTTATCTTATACTTTAAAATTTATCAGACAGATAACAATTTTATTTATCAGATAATAATTTTCAAAGTTTGATTAGAATAACACATATACTTGTGGGTTTTGACACCTTTTTGAAAGGTGTTTGCTTTTTCTGTTAAAACGTTTTCTATTAATGTACCGGAGTTGATTAAAGCTGGTTCTTTTTATCGAAGCAAACAATGTCCGCTGTAAAGTTTTATGAAAAAATGGATTAGAAACAATATTTTTAAATTACTGTTTAATTTTATTATGGCTACTTTATAGCACGTTTTTCCCGAAATAAACAAATTAGCTTTTTGTTGATTAAACTATTATATTAGTGCCTATGTTTTTTCTTGGAAATAAGACGTGATAGTCTCTCTCTCTCTCTCTCTCTCTCTCTCTCTCTCTCTCTCTCTCTATCGTTACCAACTGAGTAACGAGGAGTGGGGAGGACTCCGGAGGAAGCGACGCAAGCGGCGGTGCGGTGAGATCGGTTTCTCCCGCTATAGCACTCGAGCCACGGATCCCGACACGGTCGGATGTACCAAGGCCTTCCCCAGTGTACATACATATTATATATATATAGAATAAATTGGTTTATTTCTTTTATAATAAAAACGGTGAGTTTATCATTGAAGCCAAGCCCTTCCTCTCCTGTTTTATTCCAACAGGTTATGGGCCCAGCACGCTTCCACTGCGCGCTGGTTTGAGAGGAATAGTTTTGCTTTGTTATTTTGTTAGAAGTCCCTTCTTCGCGATCGCGAGTATTTGTGAGAAAAGTGTGGTGTAAAGTTTTGTTGGTGTTGTGCTAGAAAGAAGCTAGAAAGGGAGATCAGACAGAGCTACGGTCACCCAGTCAACCACCACAAAGGAAATTTAGCTAGGAGAAAGAAAGCTAGAGGATCGACCGGGATCAGGTAGAAGAATCTACAGCAGCTAGAAAGAAAGATGGCGGACGAGATAAGAGACCTCCACAAATCGGCAAATGCTAGAGGTATGTGACTCAGCGAGCGAAAGTGCGGGGTAGTTACATGTTAAATTCAGTTAGTTTGAAATTAAATTCAGTTAGTTTGAAATTAAATTCAGTTAGTTTGAAATTAAATTCAGTTAGTTTGAAATTAAATTCAGTTAGTTTGAAATTAAATTCAGTTAGTTTGAAATTAAATTCAGTTAGTTTGAAATTAAATTCAGTTAGTTTGAAATTAAATTCAGTTAGTTTGAAATTAAATTCAGTTAGTTTGAAATTAAATTCAGTTAGTTTGAAATTAAATTCAGTTAGTTTGAAATTAAATTCAGTTAGTTTGAAATTAAATTCAGTTAGTTTGAAATTAAATTCTGTTAGTTTGAGATTAAATTCAATTGAAAATGCTCGATCCAGAGCTATGTTAGTTTGAAGCTAGTTTAAAAATTTGAGCGTTTACGTGTCGTTCGAGTGCCGGGTTTTCGCAAAAAGTGCACGAAATTGGTTTTTGATTAGACGATTCCGAGAAATCGGTAGACGCAAGGAAGCCAAGATGGCCGCCGGGCCTGAGCGGGAACGCCGGGTTTGCGCGGGAACGCCGGGTTTGCGCGGGAGCGCCAGGGAAGCGCGCCGTTTCTCGCCGTGTTGCTCGACCGCGCGGAGTGGGGGAAACTCGCGACTGGAGAGCATGCTCGTTCGACCGGCGCGCGCGAACTATCGATCGATCGACATTCACACCGCTTGATATTTGCAGTTGGTACGTGGCGCGACCGAGTGAAATGGACGCGCATGAAATTAGTTAGAACTAATTATGCACATGCGAGACCCGCACATCGTTTGATACGGATAAATGCTTCGAAATTGAAAGTTTGAGAATGCGCATTACTAGAAAGTCAATAAATGACTATACAAGCTAGACAGACTGTACAGTTTCGAAAATTTGAATCAAGTTAGAAAATATATTGAATTTAGATATATGAAATGATTGAATATTTTAAGTTGGATTTAACATGGTTTTGATGTATAGACCAACGGACCTTGAAGCTGTTCTTGCTCACGCAAGACTTAGAGCTTCAATTGGCGGAGAACCACCCGGACGAAACATATTTCTTCGACATCCAGGAGGAAGGAGTGGTCTTCACCATGTCTGGCGGAAAACGTTATACAGTTGGTAAACATGAATTTTTAAGCTACAGTGGTAAGAGTAATTAGATAGTAGTTAGATACGAAATTAAAAATCATATATATGTAGGTATTATACCTTGAAGCATGCAAAAATCTCAGATTAAAGCTGGCTCATGGATTTTCTGTATAATGTGTTCTTATGCAGTCTGTTCATGATATTAAGTGAATGTGGAAAATCTGTGTGTTCCAGTGCTTCTGCATTCGCTTGTTGTTCATGTTTGGCTTGTGTTCGGTCAAATTTTGGACAACTATCTAAATTTCCCATTGTATTTTCACAGGACGAAAGCAATTGAGTGACGAGATCATTCGTGTCGTCAGTGAAGAGTTAGAAAGGAAACGGCTGCTGTTAGAGGCGAGTGACGCCAACCAATCTCCTCTGAGCCAGCAGGAGGATGATCTGGAGCTAGAAAGGGAAGGGAAAAATGATCCTGACCCACAGCTAGATTTTGAGCTAGAAAAGGAACCTGAGCTCGAGTCTGGGGATAAGCTAGATAAGTTAGAAACGAAAATGTAAGGTAACACAACCCCAATGATAAAACGAATAGACTCGTGCGTTTATAATCTGAGTAGGTTCAAGAAAGAGAGAAGTCTCCTTGAGAATTCTCAGTTAGAATGTTACACAGCCGATAAGGGAGATTTAGTTAGTAAAATTGGAATAAATAAAGATTGTAATTTTTCAGATTTGACCGGAATGCTAGAAAAATTAACAGCTAGAGTGGCGTCGCTAGAAGATTGAGTCCCGACTCTATATGAACTTGGTTTGAAGGACCAAAAGATGTACCACGGCGACATAGTTACTAGGATAAGTCACATATATGATAGAATTGGTACGCTAGACGGAAAATGGGCAAAATGGGAGGAATTTGAAGAAATCGAACCAACTAGAGAAAAGGTCGAAAAATTATTAGTTTCTGAAACAGTTAGAAAAGAATTTGACAAACTAATTAGAAATAATATGCTAGAAAATAGATCAAGTAACTTAAAAGAAAAGATTCAGATTGAAATTGTAAATAAAGATACGACAATTAGGCGCGAGTACAAATTAACAAATGGTTCAAGTTTAGAACAGTTCTTGGACTATCTGACGTCCGAACTGCGCGTTTGTGATTTGCTTTACGTTATAGATCCTCGACAAAAAGCTAGAGACGGGATAGATGACAATACGTTGGAAAAAGAAAAATTCAAAGTTAGAGACATAATTATAAACAGAATCGACCAATCGTATCATTCAAAACTCGCGCACATTCATAACCCAGTTGAATTGTTAGATAAAATTAAAAGTCTTAAAGCTAGTGAATCCAATGTGACATCCGGGTATTTGAGAAAACAATTGCATAATTTAAGATATCAACCTAATAAAGAAACTGCTTCGGTATTTTGGGATAAGTTCGACAAAATAGTTAGACAGTACAATAATTTGACAAATGTACCAAATTTAACGGAAACGGAAATTAGAGATGCATTTTACGATGCAATAGTAATAAACGTACCCAAAGTTAGAGATGCTGAATTTTTCAATAAAAATACGCATCAGCGACCCCTTTCGGTCGAACAACTAAAAACCTATATTGTTGAACAGGAAGCAGCTAGAGGAGAAAGTTCGAAATCGGCAACTGCTCAACATGCTACGAGCAGTCAAAAGGAGGCATGCTACGTGTGTGGCAATAAAGGACATGCAGCTAGAGATTGCACGAGAGACGGCAGAATGTGCTACAGATGTCGTCGATACGAAGGACACGTTAGCACGACCTGCCCATACTCGGACAGACAGCTAGAAGAGATGGGTATCCAAGCTAGACCAAGGTATGTACTAAACGAGGGTTAATTCTAGGAGCTAGATTTTTAACGAATAAAAGACAAAGCCCCGGACTCGAACAAATAACAAAGAAACGACCTAGATTAGATTTGGCTAGAGGTAAGGGTCAGGATAAAGGGAATGCTAGAATCAACCGTGGGTTAACGAGAGGCAGAGGAAAAGCTACAGAAAGAGCACCAGTAAACAAAAATCAAAGTAATCCCGGTGAGTGCAATGGTCTTTTAACAACTAATAGTAGTTTGCATTATTCGACTCCTGAAGAGAACGAGATTCCACAAAATAATATATTAGTTAAATTCCTGGCCGATTCCGGTACCACAGAACATATGTCAAATACAAAATTGATTTTTAAGAAGCTAGATAATAATAAAAAGATTGATATTAAATGTGCTAACAAAAATGATTACGCGATTATAAAATCGGAGGGAGTAGGTCAAGTTAGTGGTATAACCTCACAAGATAGAACGCTAGAGTTAGAAAATGTGATTTGCGCCGAACAGCTATCCGAAAATCTTCTTTCTTTGAGGAAACTTGTCGATCAGGGTCTAGGCATATATCTAGATAACGAAAAGATCAACGTATTTGATCCATTTACAAAAGAGTCGTTCATTACAGGAATTTATGAAAAACCTTATTGGATAATTGAGTTAGAAATAGATAGATCGAAAATTAAGAAATTAAACCAGCCAGAAAAGGATAGTAAAGTCATCGCTTACATAACAACGAGAAGCCAAGGCAATAAAAGAAAGCTAGAAAAAGAAAATGCCAATATTGACGATGAGGAAACTGGAAGAGTAGATACGCTAGACATAGATCGTGAAACTCCTCAGTCACAGTCTTCAAACTTTGAGAATACTATATACGATAGAAAGATCAGCCAAATAGATAATCTATTAACTGACGAAACAACAAAGTTAGATTGTAGTTCAGATACAATTTCAGAAAACAAAGCTATTTTATGGCATATTAGACTTGGTCACGCATCGCTAGAATATCTAAAATCATTTCAGAAACGGTTTCCAAATCAGAAAGATTTAAGTAATGTAAAGTTCGATAAATCAATACAAGATTGTGAAGTTTGTATCGTTTCGAAGTTTAATAAATTGCCATTTAATAGTCAAAGACAAAGAGCAAACAGAGCGTTACAAATTATACATGCTGATACAATGGGTCCAATCAGTCCAGCTACTCATCCAAAGGGATATCGGTTCATATCCGTATTTATTGATGATTATGCTAGATTAGCGATGGCATATCCGATGAAAAATAAAAGTGAGACAGGAAACTGCTTAGAATCATTTGTTAGAAGCGCTAGAAATATCTTGGGCTCGGATGAAAAAGTATGTTATCTTAGGTGCGATCAAGGAACAGAATTTACCGGTGGATATACGCTAGAAATATTAAATAAATTAGGAGCTGAACTGCAATTAGCCCCTCCGGATACACCTGAACATAATGGTGTTGCGGAAAGATTCAACCAGACGACTCAAAAGAAAGTAGAACTTTAATTTACGATACGCGATTGCCCGAAAATATGTGGGATCTTGCTTTAGACACGGCGGTATACGTGTATAATAGAATCGCTAGACATAGATCGTGAAACTCCTCAGTCACAGTCTTCAAACTTTGAGAATACTATATACGATAGAAAGATCAGCCAAATAGATAATCTATTAACTGACGAAACAACAAAGTTAGATTGTAGTTCAGATACAATTTCAGAAAACAAAGCTATTTTATGGCATATTAGACTTGGTCACGCATCGCTAGAATATCTAAATCATTTCAGAAACGGTTTCCAAATCAGAAAGATTTAAGTAATGTAAAGTTCGATAAATCAATACAAGATTGTGAAGTTTGTATCGTTTCGAAGTTTAATAAATTGCCATTTAATAGTCAAAGACAAAGAGCAAACAGAGCGTTACAAATTATACATGCTGATACAATGGGTCCAATCAGTCCAGCTACTCATCCAAAGGGATATCGGTTCATATCCGTATTTATGATGATTATGCTAGATTAGCGATGGCATATCCGATGAAAAATAAAAGTGAGACAGGAAACTGCTTAGAATCATTTGTTAGAAGCGCTAGAAATATCTTGGGCTCGGATGAAAAAGTATGTTATCTTAGGTGCGATCAAGGAACAGAATTTACCGGTGGATATACGCTAGAAATATTAAATAAATTAGGAGCTGAACTGCAATTAGCCCCTCCGGATACACCTGAACATAATGGTGTTGCGGAAAGATTCAACCAGACGACTCAAAAGAAAGTTAGAACTTTAATTTACGATACGCGATTGCCCGAAAATATGTGGGATCTTGCTTTAGACACGGCGGTATACGTGTATAATAGAACACCGCACAAATCGAACAATATGGAAATACCACTAGAAAAATTCTGCCCCAATTACAAGATAGATGTAGAAAGATTTAAAAGATTTGGTTCAATAGCTTATATGAAAATACAAAGAAAGGTTGGAACGAAGTTCGATCAGCTAGGAAAACGAGTAGTTATGATAGGATATACTAATACGGGATATTTACTTTTGAAACCGGAAGAAGGTAAATTCTATGAAAGTAGAGATGTTAGATTTTGTGAAAAAACTGGTATTCGGAGATAAGTACAACAAAGCTAGTATTAAAGACTGGGCTAAATCGGCAGAGGAAATAAATAAAGAAAGTTGGTTTTTAGAATTTGAAAAGGAAAAAGAAATTTTAGAAACGGAGGGAGTAAAACGCAAAAGAGGTCGTCCTAGAAAAATTGTCGAAACTATATATCTAGAAGGAGAGTTAGAAACGGTTAAAGCAACCGAAACAACGCAACAGATAGAATCAAATATCAATATGTTAGAATTAGAAAATTGTCAATCTCTATTAGCTATCATAAGAAAAGAGCCAACTTCGTATAAAGAAGCTATGTCAGCAAACGATAAGTTAGAATGGAAAAGAGCAATTGATAGTGAGCTAGAATCGATGAAAAATAATAATGTTTGGACTTTAGTAGATCGACCAAATTATTCGATAGATGGAAGCAAAGCAAATATAATTGACTCTAAATGTGTTCTAAAAAGGAAAATGCTAGCAGGGAATGAATGTAAATATAAAGCTAGATTAGTTATTCGCGGATTCAAAGATAAGAATAATTATGATCTAAACGAGACATATGCACCTGTTTCGCGATTGCAGATTATTAGATCAGCCTTTGCAATTATTAATAAGCTAGATTTAAACGTTTGTCAGCTAGATGTAAAGACAGCATTTTTAAATGGGACAATTGATAATGAAATTTACATGGAGATACCAGAAGGTATAGAATGTTCCGAAATTGATAGAAAAGTTAAAGTTTGTAAAATCAATAAAGCCCTGTATGGACTGAAGATAAGTCCCAAACGATGGAATGAAAAGTTTACAGAGGTGGCAATAAAGTTAGGATTAAAATCGCACGAAAGGGAACCATGTCTGTTTACTTGGAAAAATGAAAATAAATTATTAATCTTAATAATATATGTCGATGACATGTTGATAGCTAGTAATGACTCGATGAAGCTAGAAGAAATTAAAACAAAACTTCAGTTAGAATTTGAAATGACAGATTTAGGAGAACCGAAAACATTTTTAGGTATTGAGATAGTCCGAGATAGAAAGAACAAAGTAACGATATTAAAGCTAGAAAACTATATAGAGAAAATGTTACAAAGATTCGGTTACAGTGAAATGCACCCTCAAAGAACTCCTATGGTTACTAATCAAGTCGCGAATCAAGCTAGAAGAGATAGAGAAGAAAGTGATGAAAAGGCTAGTCTAGAGTCAACTATCAATAAGGGAAATTCGTCATATAGGGAAATAGTTGGAACTTTATTATACCTAGCTAACACAGTTAGACCAGACATTTCATACGCGGTAAATGTATTGAGTCGACATCAAATAAATCCGACTGATGATGAATGGAAAATGGTAAAACTATTATGTAGATATTTAAAATATACTAAGAGTTTAGGTTTAAAGTTCGAAGGGAAGCTAAACGATTTACAAGCTTATTCGGATGCTAGTTTCGCTGATTGTAGAGGTAGCCTAACTACCTGTGGATATGTGATAAAGTTATTCGGTGATACTATATCCTGGAGAACACACAAACAAGCGTACGTCTCCCTATCAACATGTCAAGCAGAGTATGTGGCCATGAGTGAAGCGTGCCAAGAGATAGTATCTCTACAATGCTCGATCTATTAAATGTTAGAAAACTCGTTTGCGCCCGTGACACTATGGTGTGATAATATGGCTGCCATACAAAGCACAAAAGTTAGTTGTAGCAATAAACTCAAACATATGACAGAGGTTAGAGAGCACTATGTTAGAGAATGCGTTGACAGGAACCTAATTGAAATTAAATGGATAGCTTCAAAGGAGCAAATAGCGGATATATTCACAAAGCCATTGGTTCATGATTTGCATGTTAAATTAGCTAGAGAAATTCTGAATTGTTATTTAGAAAATTAATAGACTGATGTTTCGTTACAGAAAATAAAAGCTAGATGGAGCAGATAAGTTGGAGCTGGATATAGCTGGATAAGAAGCTAGAAGTTTAACTTAGAAATTGCAGCTAGAAGAGATCAAGACAACCACGGGAGGGAGTGTTGGAAATAAGACGTGATAGTCTCTCTCTCTCTCTCTCTCTATCGTTACCAACTGAGTAACGAGGAGTGGGGAGGACTCCGGAGGAAGCGACGCAAGCGGCGGCGCGGTGAGATCGGTTTCTCCCGCTATAGCACTCGAGCCACGGATCCCGACACGGTCGGATGTACCAAGGCCTTCCCCAGTGTACATACATATTATATATATATAGAATAAATTGGTTTATTTCTTTTATAATAAAAACGGTGAGTTTATCATTGAAGCCAAGCCCTTCCTCTCCTGTTTTATTCCAACATTTTCCTTTGTTAATAAATTTGTTAAAATCTATTACATATTTTTGTGCATATTAAAATAAAATAGTTGCCTTAACTTAATTAAAGTGCTTAATCTAAAATTAATTTAAAGGCAGTATTTTTAAATAAAAAAACTTGTGTACATAATACACTAATCAGTAATTTTGCGATAATTAGATTAAAAATTAGAACATACCTCAGCAATAATATTTTTTATTATTCACTAATTACTGCTTATTATTTATTTACTGTACTTATTTCTCAATATTAAAAATTCATAAATAGTATAGTATGAATCATGAAACGCTTTTGCTTTTCAAATTTAAATTTGACATAAAACTCGAACGCTAGCAAACTTCACTAAGTGCTTTCATTTCAATGTTTCGAGATACATGATTCGATAATATTTTCTTAATGTTATTTAACATACAACTTCACCCAGTTTCCCTTGTAAAAAATAACAGTATCGAACAAAGGAAAGAGTTACCCTTGAAGTTAGCTGCCTTGACTATGTGATAAGAGTAACGCGTAGGATGTTGCATTTCCCGTGACGTCAGATGCACATCAAATTTGAAAATAAAAGTGCATATCTATTCCAGTAAATTTCATATTTTATACATTAATGTGTTTGCGTTAGTTTATTGGCGCAATTCCCAAACCATCAGTGTTATTCCTTACAGTGATGTAAAAGAAGGGAAAAATAATAGCGTTGGCAAATGGAAAAAATCATGGTACGACGTGGAGATATTAAAATTAAGTGGTAATTACATTATTTGTACTGAATTTACAATAAACATATAACAATATTATACTTATTAAATACATATTTAATATAATTTTCAAATTATAGAAGATGAAGAATGGTTAAAATCGTTGGATGTAACACAGGACGGGAAGCTAATAACTCCTGAAAGGAGATCCTTAATATCCCCCGATACGTTGCTAAAAAAACGTGTTAAAAAACAAACAAGAAAAGAAGACATGATGTTCAAGAGGGATATTGCATTGAAGGAAAGCGAGATGATTCTTGAGAAAAAAACAATATTTGAAAACCCGAATGACGACGATTACTTAAATGACTGCGATACAAATAAGTAATTGTATTTATAAATTAATTTTTTAATGACTCTCTCTCTCTCTATCTCTCTCTCTCTCTCTCTCTCTCTCTCTCTCTCTTGGTCCCTCTCTTTCTCTCTCTTTCTCTCTCTCTGACCCTCTCTCTTTCTCTCTCCTTCTCCCCCTCTCTCTCTCTCTTTTTTTTTGATAAGCTATATTAGGTTATGGAAATAATCTCTATCTTAATCAGTGTTACGTGTACCTTACATTTTATGACTCTCTCCCTCTCTCTCTCTCTCGCTCTCCTTCTCCCTCTCTCTCTCTCTCTCTCCTTCTCCCTCTCTCTCTCTCTCTCTCTCTCTCTCTCTCTCTCTCTCTCTCTCTCTCTCTCTCTCTCTCTCTCTCTCTCTCTCTCTCTCTCTCTCTATCTCTCTCTTTTTTTTTTGGTAAGCTGTTTTAGGTTATGGAAATAATCTCTTTCTTAATCAGTGTTACTTGAACTTTACTTTTTATACTTTGTTTCGATTCATATTTAATAATTTATTAAGTTATTAGTTTTATATTTGTGTGTTACGATTTTTGTAAGGGCGTAATGAATTTGACTTTCTAATTTTCTTATTCTCTTTTATTCAAACTGTTAGTCTTTTTAATTTTTTCCATATTGTTTTCTAATTTATTTAATACATAAAAATGTAATTATAATATTATTTAGTACGTATTTATATAAACACCAGTATCGGTACTTATGGTGACACTTCGTGTTATCTTGGTGTTTTGAGGTTATAAAACATATGTAACGACTCAGATATAAGGGGGAGAATATTAATTGACAGAATAATGCATAAAAAACCAATAACCCAAATATCCAATATCCCAAATACCTAAATACCCCTCACCGGTAAAAAAGCCCACTTTGACCTTATAATATTAATGAAGGATTGAAGTTATAACGTCAAAGCGGGGCTCACAAAGATAATTTTCCGATTTTTTGTGTGTCGGCATAAGTACGGATACATGGTTGAATTTTCGGTGGAATTATGCTGACGTCGGCATAATTACCCCAAAGTAAGCACAATTCCCATTTCCCGTAAGAATTTGTCGGCATAAGTACCGATTGATCAATTTATTGTTTTATGGTAGAATCGAAGATCCTGTAATCGATTCAATTTCGATAGAAGACTCATCCTTTGCTGCAACCCCTTCGACAAGTTCTGATACCACATTTCAATGTAATATTGTAAAAGGCGATGTATATCTAATTATCGACTCTAATATTAATTTCATTTGCTTCCAGTGACACGTCAAGACATTGTACAATTGAAGGCTCTGTTGGAATTAGCAAAAAAATCAATGTTCCTCAAAACGAAGTAATAAATTAAATTTATAATATAAAATATTATACAGTAAAAATATAAATTTTTATTTTTTCAGGATAAATTAGAAAATAGTTTGAAGATATTTAAGACAAAAAAAATGATCGAGACAAGGTTTATTTTCTTTAGTTTAATATATTATGTAGTTAATTTATATAATTCTAAAATTTATATAAATTTTGATATTCGTAGATTGAAATTGTTGAGGGATCCGATGTATTCGTTGAAGAATACAAACTATTAAATATTAAATATATTTTTTCGAAGAAACCGAGAGAGATGGTTAGACAGCTTATGAAGCTAATTTTGGGCGTGGAGGTGCTAAGAAAAAGTTCGCCAACTGGCAAAAATAAATGGCAGCCAATACCTCTAAATGTATTTGAAGCAGTAGAAAGTAAGATTCATTATTTAAATTCTATATTTTTAATTATCTTACCATTAAAAAAATTAAGGATCATTTGTCAATTAATTTATATTTACTGCATTATTTAACATTTTACAAGTATTTCTCTTGAACTATTTTTTTAATAACTATTTACCTTCTCTTACTAACCTGCTTTTTTGAAAAATTACAAATATGAAATAATAATATTTTCTTTTTACTTAATTATGATATGTTCCATAAATAATTAATACGATTAATATATTCCATATTTAATAGCATTTGTTAACGAGAATGTGTCGAAAAAGAAATACTGCTTATCGCGCCAAGAATATCGTGAAGTTTTAACTGCGATGTGTGCTACGCTGCGTAGTACTTATGCCAAAAATGCTGTAAAAAATAAAACAATAAACTAGGAAATAGAAAATATTAACAAAGATATAACAAATAATAGTACACTTCAAGGCGAAGAAACTAATATAAATACAGAAACTACAACAGTTGAAAAACTACAAAATGTTCAAAAGGAAAAACAGAAAAACAAGAAAAAAAAAATTAATGTAATTCGAGAGTTGGTAGAAAAAAAAGGAAATTAGAGGAGGCAGATAATTTTGACTAATATTATTCTTAATTAATTTGTTGATCGACGTTATAACTAGATTATTATTTAATTACAATTTTATTACTTATAGTGAACAAACTGTAAATTGTGCTGTTAAATAATAGAATACATTTAATTAATTTAATGTTAATGATTAATATTAAACTTATTAAGATTATATTTTAGATTACAGTAATGTTTCAGTATGAAATTAAAAAATTAGTAACCACCTTTTTCGTTACTCACTCTGACGATCTGTGATCTGTTATTCACTTTATTATTTGCTCACTTAAAATTCATATTTTTCCACTTACCTTAAATATATTTACTCGTTCAGTTACATATTTCTGTATTTCTATTTTTATATGAATATATTGTTGATATTCACGTTACATTCAGTTTATACAAACATTATTTGTTTCAAGAAATAAATCAATTTATTCAAGTCAATACTCTAGTTGAAATCGAAGCATTTATATAACGTTTTTTAGACCATAAACTGGCCATTTGGTCAAAAATGATCAATAAGTTTATCGCTAATGCCAAAAAAATAGTTTTAGCTAACCTCAAGGTACAGGATTTCTACTACTTAAAATATTTTAAGGCAAGTAAATATAAAATACTAATAATGTTCATAAATACTTAAGGTACACTTTGTTTCATTTCTCTACTTAAAACTTATCTGTTCAATAAGATCATTCGCTTTTATCGAATTCTAAGTAACATATGATCTTTTTAGTTTAAAGTTTAGCCAAAAATCAAATGAATTTGAATCTATTTTTGAATTTGTAAGCAAAATTTATCAAAGCTTTATGCTCACTTTATCTGAACTTTATATTTTTTATCTAATGCTTTGCCGTTTAACATACTAATCAAGTTGTGATCAATTTAAAATCACGTCATTACAAAGTTTCGATAAAATTCATGTAAATTTAATTTTAATTGTTAATTTCTAAAAGTGATTAATCAAAACTTTGCATTAACTTCAGCTTAGCCTTTTATACATTTCATTGGTCAATTCTGCAAGTTTGGATCAGTCCCGCTAGCCAACGAAATATGCAGTTTAGCCAAACATAAACTTTATGTAAAGTTGAGATAAAGATAACTTTTTTTACGCGGGTCATCCCTTTTTCGAGAAATTAGGCGATCGCCTAATCAGAGTGTAATGATCCGTCGATCGGGACGGATTATTATATTGTCTATACGTTCTGTACTGCTCGTGAAGTGCCGAGAGTACATACCACCCATCTCTGTAGTAAGCTCTGTGAACGGTTGTTCCGGAGCAGAGCTAAGTGCAAAGACCCGGGTGGACAAACGCGTGTCCATATAGTTTTGTGTGGGTTTGTGTGTGTGTGTGTGTGTAATCAAGGACGGGGTCGTGCGCGGGTGATACCGCGAATCGCGACTCACTCGCCGCGGCAAGGGCCGCCTTCACCACCTCAACCACCGGTTGTCCCCGTGTCAAGGAGGTCGACCAGTCGCCGAGGATCGGCTGGGCCATCTCCGAGGAGCGTCACCGGTAAGCGTTAAATTTACTATCGTGACCCTCCCCCTCCCTTGTGTGTGTGTGTACCTCGGGAGTGTGTTCGAGTACAACGGTACTCGAACAGCGGTTCCCGGGAGTGAAACCTGTCGCAGGCGATGATCTCGATCCGGCAGGTTTCCCGGGACTTCCGCCCGCGCGAAATAACTTTGTCGCGGCACACGGCCTGAGTGGCCATTCTGTAAATGACATTTATTAAAATAAACATTCCTTTTATTTTATTTTAATTAATTTCTGTGTGTTTATTAATCTCCCCGCTCCCGCCGACATTTATTAATCTTTATAAAATCGTGTGGAGGCAAGGAGGATCGCCCGAAACCTCCACACCGTTCGTCCCAGCGAACTCGCGTTCCTGGCGACAGCCGCAGTTCGGTAAATAAATAAATTAATTGTGTGCGCGGTATTGAGCAACGCGACCCAACGGTCAAATTTAATTATAAAAATTAATTAAATTAATCTGACAGTAATTACTTGATTTAATAATTGGTATTTATTAAGTATTACTGTTCACGATACTTGTATTATATTTTTGAAAATTTTGAGTGTGAGAAAAATTTTTTGTTATAACTCGTGTTAATTGTTTAGACTTTTTGCAAGTTAAACAATTAATATTAAGTATCTTTGTGTGATTGTCCCGAAAAGATACGAGAGTTATAATATATAATTATTTAGACTCGAGAGTGAGTTAAATAATTAAATTTTTTTTTGCATGTATTTTAATGATCGGCATATAACCTAATATTTTGTATTCGTTATTTGCTGTGAAATTTTAATATATGTAAAAAACTTTCTTTTCTCTTTTTGTGTGTTTAAATTATATTTCCACACATTTTTACCAATTATTTAGACTTGTTTGTTAGTTAAATAATTGGTTATAATTTTTTTTTGGTGTGTTTGAGTAAAATAATTCGGTGTAAAAATTTAATTGTTTAGACTTGTTAGCAAGTTAAATAATTAAATTTTCATTTCCTTTTCGTTCAATTTATTTAAAAAAGGAGATATAAATTATTTCAACTTGGTAGCAACATAAATTATTTATTTAGTCCTTTTTAGGATAAAATAAATATATTTCGCTGAAAAATTGTCGTTTGGGACGACAAATAGTGAAATAATTATTTTGTTGCAAACCATACGGGATTTACAACATTTAGTAAATACCCCTACCGTTGAAATAATTTAATTAAATTTGTGTTTGTAGAGTAGTGTAAATTACAAAGGAATTTTTTTTTTGTATTGGGCTTGGAAACGCAAAATAATAAATAGTGTCTTGGTGTGTGCGAATCACAAGACACTGTATTTATTTTTATATTTATTTTAAAATTAATTATTTAGGCTCGTTAGCGAGATAAATAATTTAATTTTTTTCTTTTCTTTTTTCCTTTATAATTTGTTGTTCTGTATTTATTAATAGATTGAAACTTTAATTATTTCATTTTCCATAACAAAATAAATTCTTTTCGCCAGTGAGGAATCTTTTGGATTATAACTGGCGAGAGAGATATTTTGGGAAATCGTTAAATTTACCATTACTGGTAAATTACCGACGATATTGAAATAATTTAAAGATTTTTTTTTCTGTTAATAATTATTTTTGCTTGCAGAAGCAATCGTATAGAGTCTTGGTGTGTGTGAGTCACAAGACACTATTATAAACATTAATTATTTAGACTTGTGAGCAAGTTAAATATTTAATTCTAATTTGGTACAAGTGTTAAGTGTGTGATTTGCCACAACTTTAACCAACAAAATTTAATTATTTTGCCCTTCTAAGGACGAAATAAATTTCTTTTAAAGAAAATCTTTTGGATTTTGATCAAGTAAATTAATTTTGTTGGTACATTAGTCGGTGCATTTTTCAAATTATTGTAATTAAGCCGACACCAAAATTTTTTTTTACTCGTTGGGAGTAATAATTATTTTATTGTGGTGAGTCCAATAAAATAATTTCCAATTGAGAATTGGATACTTCCGAAGTATTTGAAACACTAGGGATTTCATCTGAAATCCCGGTTAAAAGTACTTCTCCCGACGTAACACGTCGGCTGCTGCTGGTCAAAAAATAATGGCCAACAGCTATGAAGCCCGAATGGCCCAGCTTATGCGTGAATCACGCATAGCTAGGGATATTCGTCAGGAAACGAAGAAGCTTCCGATTGAGGCAGTGTATGCCCAATTGGAGCATCTAAGTTTAAACGCAAATGGCGAAGAGGCGGAGTGTCGCGAACGCCTTTTGCGTCACCGGATCAGATGTGTAGACATTAATCTGGAAATACCATGGTTCCCTGAATACGATGAGATTGTAAGGGCAGAGCCTGCACATAAACCTCTGGTATGTCAGGAACTATGGGAAATTAGGAAACCTCGTTCCAGGAAAGGGAGTGTGGTCCCATCAGGAACGGAAGTTTCCTGCGAGTCCGAAATGTCGGATCGCGAAAGGGTTGCTAGTGACAGAGCACCTATCCCTGAAGAAGATGGAGCTCTGTCACCAAGTTGTATGTCTAGAAACTCGCCAATAAGTACTGCACAAAGCCCGAGGTTGGCATCAACAGGTGCTATACCTAAATGGTTTGGTGAGGTACTGGCAGCTAATATGACCACGACTGCAATCCCTTATGTTCCTGTTTCGGTGGCTGCAAACTCGTGCACAACCACTACGTCGACGGTTACGACCGTGACGACTGCTCAACTCGGAGGTTTTTATGCACCCGCACATTACCTCCCAATTGAAGAGCAAAGAAACAGCAGACATCTTGGCACTAGAGAGCGTGAAGTGCCAATACTACATTTTGACTTGGGTTCGCAGACGGAAGCCGACCGTCGTACGTCACGAGGATACACCTCTAGACAATACGACAACAGGCAACCCGAGGCTAATACAACCGAACGTCAATTTGTTGATGATAGGAATGGATATGACCTTCCTAATGACGTCAGTGTTCAATCTTACGAAAAACCGAGGTTTGAACAGAGACGTCGTGAGACCTCTTCTAAGACTTGTGAGGGACAAGATAGAAGAGAGAGGCGTGAGTGCACGACTCCAAACAGAAATTCACGACACCATCGTTCTGTGAGTAGAGCCTCAAGCAACGATGAACGTCGTGAAAGCTGTACGGAGAGACGTACTCAGAAACGTCAGTCCAACCGTAAACTTGACGACCGAGCACAGCCGGAAATTCCGGAGCAAGGTCACAGAGAGAGGTCGGACAGACGTAGAGAAACGCCTCGAGAGAAACGTGCGGTGGCCACTTGCGATCAGAGTACTCAGACGGATTCGTCCGATGGGTATCAGTTTGATCGCGAACCAGCTCGTAGGAGATCCGATTGTCGTAGGGCGGCTGAAGGCCGACAAGAGAGTAGGAATCCGTCTACCAGCAGGCGTAGGAATTCCCGGACGGATAATAGAGATGACCGTCGGGAAAGAGAGTCCTACGAGGCGAGGCCAAGGTATCGTGAAGACGATAACCAAACGCACGATCGGACAGGGTGCGCACGAGAGCTGCGTATCTGGAACATGTCCTTTGATGGTGAGACCAAAAAGGACGCGGAAGAGTTTCTGAACCGTTTGCACGACTTCAGAAATGACAACGGTTATACTCATGGAACTTCGATCAAGAACACAAAATGAGGGAGAAAAGGCTACGACGTTCTTGAATTGTTTCAGAGCGATCGTAAATAAATTTAAATGCCCTCCCTCATTAGAACAACAGGTAAAGATGACCTACTCGCAGATGAGGCCAGATTACCGTAGGTACATACCAGTACGACAAATCAGGAATTTCTCTGATTTGACAAGCTACGGTAAAGAGTACGAGCAGCATTTAACATGGGACACGAAATTCTCCAGTGCCAACGTTAAGCGCGAGAAGCTCGTACCAGAAGCTTTTCCCGAAACAGAGTGGTGGAGCACGAGTTTCGGGTAAAGTGGCGACTGTTACCGAAAAGAGTAAGGATGAGTATTCTCATTCGGATAAACAGGCGTCTAAGAAAACTATTAAGAAGAAGAGCAAGAAAAGTGCGAAAAACTCGCCAAATTCTTCATCAAGCGAATACGAAGCAGGCCGCTGTGTACGGTACTTCCAACGTCGCTAATAGTTTTCAGAAACGATACGGCAAATCGAATAATGGAGTGAGTGCTCCAATTCGAAATCCGTATCGTACGTGCCTGTTTCTCAACAGTCACCTGGGCAACAAAAACAGAGCTCGGGCAAAAGAGAAAGACGTGTTTGACGAATTCTCAACTGCCCCAGCAAAATGTTTTTGTCCCACAAATGGCACAAAACCTGGTGAGGTATGTGCAACCACAGGCGACGGCAGTAAATCCAACGAACCTGAGCACCAACTTTGTCGGCGTGTGTTTCACATGCCAAAAAGTCGGTCATAGGTCGTCGGATTGCCCGAGCCGAACATGCTACCGATGCGGAAACATTGGGCACTCCGCTGAGCAGTGCTCTACCGAATTGGTAGCAAAGGAGTGCCAGCTGTGTGGAACTAGTGGCGTTACACTCCAAACATGTCCTAACTGCGTCAGATTCCTCCAAAACGTGGGAAACCTGAACGCAGGGCACCCGAGCTCCCGGGCGCCCTGCACTGCAGTAAGCGCAGATGTTTAGTCCTGCCCAATGTGTTCTCAAAATCAGCTCTGTTCTGGTATAGAACAGTTCAGCCAGCTCTACGAGACTGGCGTGATTTTGAGATCGAGTTCCTAAATGAGTATGGCCGTATAATAAATGACGAAGATTTACTCATGGAACTTCGATCAAGAACACAAAATGAGGGAGAAAAGGCTACGACGTTCTTGAATTGTTTCAGAGCGATCGTAAATAAATTTAAATGCCCTCCCTCATTAGAACAACAGGTAAAGATGACCTACTCGCAGATGAGGCCAGATTACCGTAGGTACATACCAGTACGACAAATCAGGAATTTCTCTGATTTGACAAGCTACGGTAAAGAGTACGAGCAGCATTTAACATGGGACACGAAATTCTCCAGTGCCAACGTTAAGCGCGAGAAGCTCGTACCAGAAGCTTTCCCGAAACAGAGTGGTGGAGCACGAGTTTCGGGTAAAGTGGCGACTGTTACCGAAAAGAGTAAGGATGAGTATTCTCATTCGGATAAACAGGCGTCTAAGAAAACTATTAAGAAGAAGAGCAAGAAAAGTGCGAAAAACTCGCCAAATTCTTCATCAAGCGAATACGAAGCAGCCGCTGTGTACGGTACTTCCAACGTCGCTAATAGTTTTCAGAAACGATACGGCAAATCGAATAATGGAGTGAGTGCTCACAATTCGAAATCCGTATCGTACGTGCCTGTTTCTCAACAGTCACCTGGACAACAAAAACAGAGCTCAGGCAAAAGAGAAAGACGTGCTTTGACGAATTCTCAACTGCCCCAGCAAAATGTTTTTGTCCCACAAATAGCACAAAACCTGGTGAGGTATGTGCAACCACAGGCGACGGCAGTATATCCAACGAACCTGAGCACCAACTTTGTCGGCGTGTGTTTCACATGCCAAAAAGTCGGTCATAGGTCGTCGGATTGCCCGAGCCGAACATGCTACCGATGCGGAAGCATTGGGCACTCCGCTGAGCAGTGCTCTACCGAATTGGTAGCAAAGGAGTGCCAGCTGTGTGGAACTAGTGGCGTTACACTCCAAACATGTCCTAACTGCGTCAGATTCCTCCAAAACGTGGGAAACCTGAACGCAGGGCACCCGAGCTACGCCGGGCGCCCTGCATTGCAGTAAGTATACCGCATGGTTTACAAGAGCAAGGTTGGAGAACCCTCTAAACTCTTTAAGAAGTCTAGCAAATCATTTGCTGACTTCTCCAAAGTCCTTAACGGAGACCAAATTCTCACTCAGACCGAAGTTGGTGTTGAAAGTAAGTCTGAGTGAAAGGATCCTAAACGTTCTGGGGATTCGACAGATGGAAAAGTTCTTAGAACACAACCTGTCAATCCCACCCGTGCTTTGCAAGGTGAAACAGAACAAGGAACCTTATTAGACCAACAAAAGCGTGAGGCTAAAGATTGGTCTAAGGAACTCCAAAGGCAAATATACTCTGATAGCAGAGATATTATTGGTGAAGAAAGCGTAAAGAGGTCGTTATCTTAGCCGCTTAGCACCATCGGAGTGAACGACCTTGGTTGTTGCTCATCGTCAACCCGTTGTGACACACCTAGTAAAGAGGACAAGAAGCCCTTGCTGGAGAAGGAAATTGTCCTCAACAACGAGCCCTTGGTGGAGAAGGTAGTTGTCGATGGTGTGCGTAACATGAACCGTACAAACTCGTTGCCGAGAAGTACAGTTCAGGAGGGAGGGCAGATGCCGTACCAAGTACGACTCGAAGTGAATCGAGAGAAGTGTGAGTTTTGTTGTTCCAGCGTATCGTTCCTTGGGTACAAATTGGACGCGGACGGCTTGAGGCCTGACGAGGAACGAGTCGCTCCAGTCCTTAATTACCCTACTCCTCGTAATGTCAAACAGCTGAGATCCTTTCTCGGGATGGTAGGCTGGTACTCTCGATTCATTAATCGAGAGGCTGACATTAAAGCTCCCATTACCAAGTTGCTGCGTAAAGACCACGCTTGGGATTGGGGCAAGGAGCAGGAGGAGGCGTTCTGTCAGCTTAGAGTTGCGTTAGCTGAAGCGCCTGTATTAGCCCGTCCAGACTTTTCTAAGCCATTCACCGTCCAAAGTGACGCTAGTGACTTAGCAATAGGTGCGGTGTTGACGCAACTGGACGACGAGGGTTTCGAGCATCCGATTGTCGACATCAGCCGATTATTAAATCGCGCTAAACGTAATTACATGACAACGGAAAAAGAATGCTTGGCTCTCATATGGGCTATTAAGAGATTGAGACCATACATTGAGGCCTATCGATTCACGGCTGTGACCGACCATAGTGCTCTCATATGGCTCAAAAATCTCAAGGAGCCGTCGGGTAGGTTGGCACGATGGATACTTGAAATGCAGCAATGGGACTTTGAAATAGTACATAAGAAAGGAGCCTTGCACTATGTCCCAGACGCGCTTTCTCGTGCCATCAACCCAGACCCCGACGAAGAAGAGATTGCCTCGTTCGAAGTAATTACAGACCCATGGTATATTGCTAGATTAAACGATGTACGCTCATGCCCTCCGAAATTTCCGGAGTGGAAAATTAAGGATGATATGCTACATCGTTTTACAAGCGGTAAAGTCCTGGACTCTGTATCAGAACGAGAGGAAGGCTGGCGTCTTGTGCTACCCTTAGAGCAGAGGAACCGAGTTCTAGTAGATTCTCATTTCCTCCCAACTATGGGTCACATGGGAATTGAAAAAACTTACGAACGCGTTGCAAGAGATTACTATTGGCCAGGTATCTACCACAATACCCACCAATTTGTCTTACGTTGTCTGATATATCAGAACTATAAGATGTCTCAAGCAGGTCCTCAAGGCTTATGATTTAAATTGGCCGTACACTTTCCTAAGGTGCGTAAGGCATGTCTGCTAAACTGGCACCAAAGTATGACAGACCCTTTGAAGTTAAAGAAGTACTATCTCCAGTAGTTCTGAGACTAGAAGAGTCTGGTCGGAAACGGACCGAGGTACACATATCCAATGTGAAGAGATATGTACCACCTCGGGTTGCCATGTAAAGCGGTAGGGAAAACGTATCGGCGTACGTGAGAAGAGTCAGCGAAGGCTAGGATTGGTGACTGTATGCCACGTCAATATCATACAAAGCACGAAGAATCATTGAAGCAGCCTCTAATTGAAGAAAAGAAGAGAAGCGTACATCGCGCCGTCGTGGATATATTGTGCCTTTCTTTCGAGTCGGCCTTCCCGAGGGAAGTGGAGTCTAGGGGGGAGAGGGGGCTTTGTGACGGAAATCGTCACACAATCTATTCACGACGAATAGAGTATTTAAATTCGCAAATTGTAAGTCGTCGGAGCCTTTCGTATGTCAAGGCTAACCAAAGTCACTTGTTTATTTTTCTACAAGTGTACAATTACGCGCGCAATAGTACGTAGGGATGAGAGCGCGAGAGTGTGTGTGTTTCCCCACTCTCATCCCTTTTTCGAGAAATTAAGCGATCGCCTAATCAGAGTGTAATGATCCGTCGATCGGGACGGATTATTATATTGTCTATACGTTCTGTACTGCTCGTAAAGTGCCGAGAGTACATACCACCCATCTCTGTAGTAAGCTCTGTGAACGGTTGTTTCGGAGCAGAGCTAAGTGCAGAGACCCGGGTGGACAAACGCGTGTCCATATAGTTTTGTGTGGGTTTGTGTGTGTGTGTGTGTGTAATCAAGGACGGGGTCGTGCGCGGGTGATACCGCGAATCGCGACTCACTCGCCGCGGCAAGGGCCGCCTTCACCACCTCAACCACCGGTTGTCCCCGTGTCAAGGAGGTCGACCAGTCGCCGAGGATCGGCTGGGCCATCTCCGAGGAGCGTCACCGGTAAGCGTTAAATTTACTATCGTGACCCTCCCCCTCCCTTGTGTGTGTGTGTACCTCGGGAGTGTGTTCGAGTACAACGGTACTCGAACAGCGGTTCCCGGGAGTGAAACCTGTCGCAGGCGATGATCTCGATCCGGCAGGTTTCCCGGGACTTCCGCCCGCGCGAAATAACTTTGTCGCGGCACACGGCCTGAGTGGCCATTCTGTAAATGACATTTATTAAAATAAACATTCCTTTTATTTTATTTTAATTAATTTCTGTGTGTTTATTAATCTCCCCGCTCCCGCCGACATTTATTAATCTTTATAAAATCGTGTGGAGGCAAGGAGGATCGCCCGAAACCTCCACACCGTTCGTCCCAGCGAACTCGCGTTCCTGGCGACAGCCGCAGTTCGGTAAATAAATAAATTAATTGTGTGCGCGGTATTGAGCAACGCGACCCAACGGTCAAATTTAATTATAAAAATTAATTAAATTCACCGGGTTCGCGAATACCACGTCACAAATGGCGACCGTGACAGGACAACGGTTTCGTCCTAACCGATATTAGATTTAAATTAAAGTATAATTGTCGGCCATATTATCGCGCGCGAGCAGTGTCGTGGCGAAACGTGAGCGGGTTGAGAGAGAGAGAGAGAGAGAGAGAGAGAGAGAGAGAGAGAGTGAGTTGCACTAGTTAGAGTGAGAGAGAGAGAGAGAGAGCACGAGAGACGGCGTGTGAGACGCGTCTCTATACCGGAGTATTCCCCCTCTTGCTCGGGTATCCGAGGAGAGGTATACACCGGTATATCGGGAGAGAGTTCGCGCGCGACTGTGTTTAGCCGGAAGCGCCCGATCTCACCGAGATCGGTCTCTCCCGATCGTAAGCTTGACGGGAGAACTTTGCCTAGCTTGTATGGGAGCGGCATAGTAGGGAGAGAGTAGCTTGCGCCGCGGATCGCGGGCAGCGAGAATCTCCCCCGAACAGCGCACGGGAAAGACTTCGCGATCATCGGCTCTCTCCGATTGCGCCTGCGAGATGGAGTGAGAGAGAGAATCCCTAGTCGCGGGGAATCGGAGTTAGGTGCTATGTTAGGTGTGTGTGAGAGAGAGAGATAGCGCGATCGCCTAGCCCTTTCGCTTATTAAGTCTTTGCAGTTGGTTTCGCCGAGAGAAACCACTGCGGCGAATTATTTATATTCCAATTTTATAATATTAATTTCCCCTCCCTTGTGTGTGTGTGTGTGTACCTCGGGAGTGTGTTCGAGTACAACGGTACTCGAACAGTGGTTCCCGGGAGTGAAACCTGTCGCAGTCGAGGATCTCGATCCGGCAGGTTTCCCGGGACTTCCGCCCGCGCGAAATAACTTTGTCGCGGCACACGGCCTGAGTGGCCATTCTGTTAATAACATTTATTAAAATAATCATTCCTTTTATTTTATTTTAATTAATTTCTGTGTGTTTATTTTATTCTCCCCGCTCCCGCCGCCATTTATTAATCTTTATAAAATCGTGTCGAGGCAAGGAGGATCGCCCGAATCCTCCACACCGTTCGTCCCAGCGAACTCGCGTTCCTGGCGACAGCCGCAGTTCGGTAAATAAATAAATTAATTGTGTGCGCGGTATTGGGCAACGCGGCCCAACGGTCAAATTTAATTATAAAAATTAATTAAATTCACCGGGTTCGCGAATACCACGTCACAATTAACTATAACAACGCTTTAGTAAACAAATGCTAACTTCATGTACGAATATCATTAGCGGCAACTTCAATTTTACGTATAACGTAGAAGTGACATGTCGAAGTACCCAGAATCTTTTTTTACGTATAGTCGTTCAAGGCGATATAGAATGCGAAAAATCGCAAAAATTTGTAAAAAACATTTTGATCATTTATCATCGGATAGCAGTGATTCTACCACCACAAATGGCTCCAGTGTTTCCACGATTTACCTTTCTAGTCAATCAAGTGAAATCGATTTAGAAGAGCAAACTCTAAGTAGTCAGCAAGCAAGAGAAATAAATAATGATGCACCTAGTATGTACCAAATATAATATTTATGTATATAATATTAAAAAATCTATTTTTTACGTAGAGTACGGACGTAATTGTTTACTAATATATAAATCTATATATCATGTTAATATATAAATTAATCACTAAATGAATTTATATTTAAAACTTTACAACCCGTTTTAATATTAATGAAATTCGATATTAAAGAAATTTTGCGTTACAAAAAGCAGATTTAAATATAGGTTATAAATCTAACTTATAAATTTCAACATTTTTTGTGTAATATTTGAAATAATGTTGGAAGAAAATACTGTAAAATCTATAGAATGGGTTTCCTTTGATGCCGCCCAGTAATTTAACAACTAAAGAAAATTCAAGTACGATAGATTCTTGCAGTAACACATCGAATTATTTTTCTACTAAAAGTGAAGAGGAAGCTGAGGAAGACGATGTTACCGACACTTTTTTTTGGAAAATGCTGAGAAACCTCTTTACAATGGATCACCGATAACAGTTGCAGAACATGTGCTCGCGTTATTGTCGTTCCTGCTTCGGTTTAACTTAAGTGGTGTTATTTTTTCCAAATTATTATCTATTCTTAGTTTACATTATCCCAAACCTAATTACTGCGTGAAAAATATGTATAGATTTAAGAAAATATATGCGACCATCAATAGTTTTATGATCCGACATTATTATTGCTGCGAATATTTTACAAAAAAGAAAAGAGTTGATGACAATTGCGAACATTGCCAAAGAGAAACCGATACAAGTTATTTTATTGAATTATCATTGTTGGAGCAATTACAAAATTTATATAAGCGACCTGGATTTAAAGAGCTATTAAATTACAAATTTTGAAGATAATTATGATGGGTCAGTGTATAAAACATGAGCAGAAAATGGAAATATTTTATCAGATATAAATAACATCTCACTGACGTAGAATACAGACGGAGTCCCTTTATATAAATCGTCCAACTTAAGTATCTGGCCGTTTTATTTTATTGTAAACGAACTTCCTTATAAAGTACGTTTCAAACGTGAAAATATGATATTTGCTGGACTTCGGTTTGACCCGATAAAACCAGTTAGACATATTTTTCTTGATTCCTTAAGGATCAATCAAAAACAATTGTATAAAGGGATTTCGATTAAAATTTCAAACTCCAATGTATTGAGGCATCGTTATTTGTGGAACCTGCGATTTAGTTGCTAAATGTCATATATTAAATATGATACAATATAATGGTTTCTATGGATGCCAAAATTGTTTAGAGAAGGGTATTAATGTTGATCGGGTTCATGTATACCCTTATTCTCATAGAATTCAATTGCGCACAACGCAAGAAACCTTACAGTTTGCAAAAGAAGCTACTGAATTAAAAACAGATGTTTTTAGTTTAAGGGTTTCAGTGAATTGCACAACTTTTTTTACAATTATATGAAACTACGGCCATCGACGAAATGCATAATGTGTATATTGGAATTACAAAGAAGCTTGCTTGGTTTTGGTTTGACACAGAGAATTTCAATCATGCGTATTGTGACTACCAAATATATGTATATATATATATAAGATATAGAAGAAGCAAATAAGTGACAGCGTAACGGTTAATGTATAGGCTTGTCATACTGAACAACCGAGTTCAAATCTTGGCAAAGGGAAAATTTTTTTATTTGAATAAAATTAAATTGTTTACTTATAAAATTATTAAAATTAATAAAAATTATAAATAATTTAATTTTATTCTTATTTTTTGTACGAAACGAAAATTTAAACAAAATATTAATGGATTTAAAGCATTTTTGTAAAAGTTGCGAAATTTGTAAATAATAAATAATAATTATTTAAACATTATTATTTATTATTGTAATAAAAGAATTTTTCTTTATAGGTACAACCGATAGATGGATTTTAGTATAAAATAACGACTAGCAATTAAGAATAGTGTGTAAGGTAATATAAGGATGGAAGATTGGAAGGAGAGTTAGACTCTTATTAAGCTCAATACTACTCTCGTAGTGATACCAGCATTGCGCGTGGTCCACTTCCTTGATAGTATAGAGTTTCATTTTTGTAAATGTTGAAAGACATTCTTATATTAAGCCTCGTGGTGATACCAGCATTGAGCGTGGCCACCTCCTTGGTATAATACACTTTACATTAGAATAAATTCAATCTTCTAAAACTATTTCTTTTCTTTCTTTGTTAGGATAAGAGTCGAAACCCTACACTTACCTACACACAATTATATTACGAACTGCTACTAAGATGGCAAGGCGCGCATCTTGGTATTTTGTTTCGTATCACATACA
This sequence comes from Theocolax elegans, assembly GCA_026168455.1. Classification (NCBI taxonomy): domain Eukaryota; kingdom Metazoa; phylum Arthropoda; class Insecta; order Hymenoptera; family Cerocephalidae; genus Theocolax; species Theocolax elegans. The sequence goes on from CM047428.1 coordinate 54,230,632, forward strand.
ACACAACCAACATTAATAATAAAAAAAACGGACATATTAAGGTGTCCTAAAGAGAGCAAGGTGCGTCTCTTTAGGTTCTCCAACACTTCTAAATTTCAGGTCCGTGATGTAAGAAATGTGTACGTCACATAAAAATATGGCGCTCGGACAGGGACCTGAAATATATAAAAATTTTTTTTTTATTTGCTAAGTTGCTTTACTTTGATGGAGTATTTATTAAAATATTAAACAATGGATTTAAATTCTAGGAAATATTTACTATTATATCTATTTTTGTTAAGATATTAAAATGGAATTTAACAAACGTCTTTCAGGTACGCATATGCGCGAGATAGAATTAATGTTGGAAAATAATGAAAATGAAAATATAGGTAAATCGAGATTAAATTGGGAAAAAGCAGTTACGGATGAACTTGAATATCTATTTAAACACGATGAGAATATTGATAATAAAATTCTAAGTTTAAATAAATCACAAAAAATGATAATAAAGAATTAATTGATTGGATTAATACAATTAAAGTTAATTGTCATGATCAAATGGAAGCAATGGCAAATAAAATCAAAACTATGTCTGAAAACATCAATTTTTTGGAGAATAGAGTTGAATTAATTGAAAAGGAAAATGATAAATTTATTACAAAATTAGCTAATTTAAATGAAGAAATAAATATTATTCAGGATGGCATTAATGAAGATGCAAATGTTTTAATTATTAAAGATAAATTAATTAAAATAATAGAAGAAAATAATACTAGAAATGAATTTAAATTTAAGGAAATAGATAAAGATATAAAATTAATAAATAATAAAATTCAAAATCCAAATTTGTCATTAATTAAAGATAATTCCCAAATTGAAAATTCATTTAAAATTCATTTAAATATGCCTAAATTTTCGGGTAAAGGAAATGAAAGACCAATGAGATATTTAGATGAGTTGCAAAAATATTTACACAATACAGTAAATAATCATGAGGAAATGATCTGTGTAATTTCTCAAAATCTCTTGTAGATGCTGCTAAAGAATGGTGGTATCTACAGGAAATAGAAGTTAATAATTTTGAAGAATTTAAAATAAAATTTATAGAAAGATATTGGAATTCAAATATGCAACGCTAGGCGCGGAGAAAAATTGAATTTGGCCAATATTATTCAGGAAAATTAACAAGAGTAGAATATGCTACTTATATTTTAGGTTTGGCTCGAGAAGTTAATCTTGAATTAAACGAGAATGGTTTAGTCGAAAAAATTAGTGAACATTTCGAACGAGAGATTAAACACTTAATTTTAGGTCAGCAAAATTAAACAAAAAATGTCCTATTTAAAATATTAACGGATTTTAATGGAGATAAAACACGGAATAAATCGGTTGAATATTTACCAAATAAATCTAATACATTTAATTCTAATTATGAAAAAAGTAAAGATACAAAAACGTTTAATAAACCAAATTTGTAACGGTGTGCTTGCCCGGGGAAAACTTATTGAGTCGCCCGTCTTACGTACCTATAGTTCGTGGCGAACGAGATTGTATAATCTCGCCGACTAGATATCAAGTATTCGATGACTCAATGCAATTCGTAGCTATATCTACGTTGTTTACAAAATCTTTCCCGTGCAGCGGCTGCGGTTACCTGTCCGCACACTTGCCGTTAAAGTTGTATGGAAATCGATTTCCGATTTCCAACAACAACAGGTAAAACGATGCTATTCTTTCCTAAAATGGACCGCGGAAAGAAATTAAATGTGAGTCCGCGAGAATTCGTATCTTGAAATACGACTCGAAGGAAGACGGAGGAACAAATATATACGCTGGTTAGAAAAAAATATAAATCAACACGAGTTGAAATAGATAAACGATTAACAGATTTATTTAAATAAAAACAAATGATTAAACACAATAACATTTATTAACATGTTCGAGGTCTATGCGCACGAAGGTTGAGTCGAAAACATCGACTCAACACGAGAGGGGAAAGGGGTACGCGAACTAACTAACTTAAAATTATTCGCACGATCGCGTTAAATAAAACATATAATAATTATCCGCGCGAAAGTGGTACCACTTACTTTTATTTATTGTCTTCGGACCTCGAATATCAAAAAAAAAGGTAGAAAAATTCCTCCCTCTCGCTGTCTCTTTATCGTCCAAATGTAAAATGTCGGTGGGAGAATACCTCGACCACCGATCACTTTATTTTATGGTCGTGTGTAGAACCACTACACTATAACACACCGTAAAAAGAATAACTCACGGTATGACTAACCGATAAAGATAACTCGGATCAGGTCTTCGCTATATAAAAAATATATTTCCACGGAGTTATCTCGTCACACGTGTAATCGTGATCTGCCGTGTCGTGCGCGCGTGACTCTCTCCCGAATTCTGACTATCATTGCGCGGGTATCAGCCGTTCGCGCCGTTGGCTATGCCTATCTCTATATATAGCGCTCGTGTTTACCTACCTAATTCGTATAATGGTGAGTGAATATCATTTACCATTACATCCCCCTGCCAGATTCCGCATACTGGATATGTGGTATCTGTATCAGAAATACGAATAAAGGATAGGATATAACGACTCGGGTATGACAAAGAATGAACTCACTCAAAAGAACTACATCGGGAGTATAAAAAAACTATATTTCACTATCTTAAATATATTTACAATGGGGTACCGTTCTACATCTACCCCTGCTTTTTTTGTTGATTCTCGCGGTACCTTTCCTTCTTCTGACGCCGGATCTCCTTGTGTTTAAACTTCCTCGGACAGTCCTCCGGATCGAGGACCCCTCACTCCCTACATATGGAGCATTTCGGCTCAGACCCTCTCTTCGGTCCTGGAGTTTTACCCTCCAGATTAGCCTGAGCCCGCTCTTCCTCTTCACGAGCTCTGGCTAATCGGCGTTGTGCCTCCTTGACCTTTTCTTCGAGTCTAAGCCGATCCTCGTGGGCCCTCCGAGCGGCTTCTTCACGCCTCTGCCGTTCCTCGGCACGAGCGGCTTCTGGCTCTCTCTCTCTCCGATCCGCCCTCATGGCCGACACCGCTTGGCGTTCCGCCTTACGGTGCTCGATCATGGCCTCCCATGAATCAGTTTTATCGGAGGCTTCGGGGAATTTCGCCTTGAATTTATCAAACAAGGCGAAGGCGTGTTTTTCGGCTATTGACGTGGCCTTAAAGGACTCACGGGCCTTGGTCAACGCCTCCAACACGGTACACCACGCCTCTTCCCCGTTCTCCGATAATTCCTGTGGGGTCGGACCGGATTGAGACGTCGAAGCCTCGCTCGGATCCGGAGTACTCCTTCCCGGACGTCGAAGAGGAACGTACTCCTCTGAATCTTCCGGGAGTTGGTTGGGGAGCCGGACCTCCGGCTATCTGGGCTGTTGTTCAGCCCTGACCCTTGGCGGCGGTGGACCTGCGGGGATCGGGCCTGTAGCCTGGGGTAGTTCCGGCTCGACTACCAGGCCGCTTGATGGATGGACGGGTATTCCATCCAGACCATCCTCCACTATCGTCACCGCGTCTCGGTCCTCCTGCCTCCGCCGTCGCTCCTCCTCCTCGTCTCTCACGGCCTGGTCCACGGCTGTGGTGATTCCATGGAGGAGCTCCAGCGTCTGTGGCTCGTGGATGCCACTCTGGATGAGGCGGGCCACCAACAGCTCCAGCTGTTCGCTGTCGAACTGGATCAGCATCTAAACAAACAGATACCAATTGTCAGGGTCATTCCAATCTCAGAGTAAATTCCATTAGCCTAACTTAACTAACTAACGCTTTGTCATACCTCGTGGTCGACCTCTACCACGTTTAACTTGTCCACGGTGACTTACATTAGAGACAACATTCGCTCGGTTTCGCGGTATCGCAACGACTCTAGCATGTTTGCGCGAACTACCTCTACTTCGTTTAATCGGGGACGCGTTCTCGGTCGGATTACCGTCATGTTCCTCGCATGGAACTTCGCTCGCTTGCGTCTCGCCGTTCGAGACGTCTTCGCTCGCAGGAACTATATTCTCAGGTTCCTCCTCCAGCATAGGTGGACCGATCTCGATGTCGTCTACTTCTCCGTACTCATCCCCGTGATCTTCGGATAAGTACGGTTTGAGATACTGTACGTGACATTTCTCTTCATTACCTTTGGCATCTTGTATCTTGACGGTGTTTGGTCCGTAGCTATAAACTACCAGGTATGGGCCAACGTATTTCGGGGATAACTTGGCCGAAATACCTTGAGCACTGGATGAAAGGACTCGATTTTTCTTCCACACTAGGTTCCCAACTTCAAAAGATGCAGCCCTTCGCCCGGCATTGTAGTAACCGGCTTGCCTTTCATGAGCTTTACTCGCATTGGCCGATGCTTTCTTGTAAAGCTCAGGTAATCTTGACAGCCACACGTTGTTGAACCAGCTCGTCTTGCGCTCTACGAGCTGTACCGGGTGGCTCGGGTTGCCGGCCATAGTTTAACATGGCCGGGCTCCATCCTGTCGAGCTTTGTATCGCTGTATTTAGAGCGAATACCAAGTCGGGGAGTTTCTCATCCCATGTGTTGTGCTTTTCTGTGATATAGGACGCGATCATTGTCTTCAACGTCCTATTAGCACGTTCAACAGGATTAGCCTGAGCATGGTAAGGAGGAATCGTCGTATGGAAAATCCCTCGTTCCACTAGGTAGTCATCCACGAGTTTATTTTTAAACTCAGTTCCGTTGTCGGACAGAATCACCTCTGGGGTACCATAACGTGTGATGACTCGCTCATGCAACTCTTTTACGATAGTCCTAGCATTAGCTTTCCGAATCGGGACCGCCTCGATCCAGCGCGTAAACAAATCCTGAAATACCAAAAAGTATTCGTAACCATGTGTCGACCGCGGAAGTGGGCCAGTGACGTCACCTGCTACAACTTGCCATGGTTTCTCTATCACGCGTCTACCCATCAAACCCATGGGTGGACGTTGCTCCACCTTACACTGTTGGCAGACCTGACATTTGCATACATATTCTCCGACTTCGCCTATGCTCCTCTGGTACAACCAGTTTCCAAGCGTCTTGATCCTCCATCACGTCGTCTAACTCGTTATCGACGCGATACGAATACAAATTATTACCTATTATCTTCCATTCCGGAAAATCTCTAGGTCGCTCTGATACGTCTTTCAGCCATGAGAGGTACCAGGGATCTTTTGTAGTTTGGCTCCAAGAAACTGAAGCGATGGCCGGCTCGTCTTCCTCGTACATGCGAGAAAGTCCATCAGGAACATAATTTAGAGCTCCCTTCCTATACTCAATTGTAAAATTATGAGATTGGAGTTCTAATGCCCATCTTGCGAGCCGACTTGTTGGATTGTGTATATTGCACAGCCAACGGAGACTACTATGATCAGTTATAACCTTAAACTGGTAACCCTCAATATACTGTCGAAATTTTCTAATTGCCCATACTACGGCCAAACATTCCCGTTCTGAGACGCTATAGTTGCGTTCTGCTGGCGAGAGTACTCTCTCCACTCCATCAACGACCTGTGTCAATACTGCACCGATATTGGTGTCACTAGCGTCTGTTTGAATGGTATACTCGCCATTCTCATCAGGAGTCTGTAGAACGGGTGCAGTCATCAGCAGTGCTTTGAGTCGCTGAAATGCACCTTCTTGTTCTTGGAGCCATTCATACTTTTGGTCTTTCTTCGTAAGACGTGTTAAAGGCTCCGCTATCGTAGCATAGTCGGGTATAAATCGTCTGTACCAAGATGCCATCCCGAGGAATCGTCTCAGCTGCTTGAGATTTCGGGGAGCCGGATATTCTTGAATCGGCTCCGTCTTAGCTGGATCAGGTCTTATCCCATCGCGATTGACCCGTACACCCAAGTATCTCACTTCGGGTTGACAGAAAACACATTTTTCCCGGTTTACCGATAAACCGGCTTTAGTTAAACGTGTCAACACCTCCTTTAGCAACAGTTTGTGCTCTTCGAAGGTTTCCGTCACGACAATGATGTCGTCGAGATAAGAGTAAGCATTCGGTTCGAGAGCAGGTCCAATCACCTGGTCTATCATACGTTGGAACGTCGCGGAAGCATTTGCCAACCCAAAGGGCATACGAGTAAACTGGAACAAACCCATTCCAGGTACCGTAAATGCTGTAATTGGGCGCGAATCCATTTGCAGAGGTATTTGGTGATAGGCGCAGTTCATATCTATCGTAGATATATATCGGGCTCTTTTGAGTTTGCGTAAAATGTCCTGCATAAACAGCAAAGGATACGCATCAGGTTTGGTCGAAGCGTTGACCTTCCTGAAATCAATGCAAAAACGCCTTGCATTTTCGCCCTTCTTAGCCATCACCACTGGACTCGACCAACCGCTACTAGACGGTTCTATAACGCCTGTCTCAAGCATCTCTCGAACTTGTAGATGCATCTCCTCTCGAATCTTATCGGAGACGGGATAATACCTTTGTTTGATCGGCCGCGCCGAACCGACGTCGATAACATGTTCAACATCGTATGATCGGCCGATCTTTGGCAAAGTACTGGATAGCACTTGATCCAGAAGTTCACGCAGTTGTCGGCGCTCATCTTCCGTCGCGTCGGCCACACCCGCTGACGATAGCGAAGCGTGTCCACTTTCAATACTTGCCACTTCCAGCTGTAATAATTGTGATGACCCTTTGAAGTATAAACAGTCGGAGTCTGGGTCTAGAACTGCGCGGAATGCTCGAATGAAGTTCACTCCTAAATAGCATTCCGCATCTAAATTTGGCATAATTGCGACCCGTATATCTCGCGTGTCTTTACCGATGGTAAAAGGTAGCATAACATGTCCACACAACTGGTGTGTGTTACCATCCGCAAGCTTACCACTACCTGCTTGCTTATCGATAATGGATCTGCCAAGAGCGGTTGCCAACTGCAAACCGTTCAAACCCATGACCGTTGTTGATGCACCTGGATCAAACAACGCTCGGATCCGGTATCCACCGATATCGATTTGACACCACCAGCGCGTCTCATCTTCTGGACTATAAACTCGCTGGTTTGGTTTCGGAGTAATTTTTAAAATTTTACTCGTGACCGGATCCGTCCTAACTTCTCTGGGGTCACTTATCGTCAGATCTTCTTGACGCATCTCTGCAGCTTGACTGCCTCGAGATTTGAGGATTACGACCGCTTCTCCGGGGACTCCCTCAACCTCGGGACCAGCGGCTGTCCCCTCTAGCCGCTTCCCCGTGCGTTTTTTGTACAATCAGGACACGTCCTAATTGTATAGCCCAGTTTGCCACATATATTGCAAGCTACAGGCTTGGGGACAACCTCTTTACGCTTCTCCTTATCACCGGCATTCAACTTCTCGTCGTTTCTTGACGTATGGCCATTCGATGACTGTCGATCAGGACTCTTGCGATTACCCTTCCTCTGTCCCCATTTGAACCGAGGAGGTGATCTGTGGGTCTTCTTGCTTTGAGAGACATCAATCTTGCCTCTCACCCCAGCTGTATGGCAACTCGTCTTAACGGATACTAGCGTCTCCTCGAGAATTTTCGTGAACCGTTCCAAAAGATCTGTTTGAGCCGGTTCACTCGTTTCCTTGGCTACGCTTGCTACCTTTGGTTTAACGTTCGGCCGCTTCTTATTTCGCGACTTATATGCTAACTCAGGTAGCATCAAGTCTTCTTCTGCGGGAGGCGGCCGATATAACTTTTCTCGTTCGAGTGTTTGCTAGGCGTCCAACGCCAATTGCAAAAAACTCTCGATCGACCGAGCTTCAACTCTCTTAAATAGCCGTTGGAGCTGAAGTAGCATATTGCGGTACAGATGATCTAACTGGCTCCGCTCATCAGGGATCGGCTAGAGCTTACGCATTATCGCAATCGAGCAGGTAATATAATCCCTTACCGGCTCATCTTCGCCTTGCGTGCGAGCGTTAGACTCCTCGATGAGCCGTTGTTGATAACTCTGGCCCATTCCGTACCACATCTTGGCGTATCTCACAAAATCTTGCCATGAGTGCCATCTATCCTTCACATTCCGATACCACGTAGCTGCGTTATCGGTGAGAAGTTCCATCTTCTACTCGCGCAAGAAATGCTTCAATACTCTGGCTTTTGTCTCCAGAGAATCGAACTCCCCACTTACGAACAATTGCGCCGACATCGCGCACTGTCCCGGCCGATCTAGTTGTAGATTGGCCGGTTACGTTCGAGTCCATCCGGCTAAGGTAGGGAGAGCTAGAATATGGAGGCTGACCTTGTCTCCATATCTCGCCCCTCCCCAAAGCTCCTCCAGCAGGTGCTTGAGGCGCTTGATAACCATCGCACTCTGCCTGCACTTGTCGTGGTCTTTCGTCCGTATCGTCCAGTGTGTGACACGTATACGTATCCTGGAATCGGACATGTTGGTTCGGCTCTCTATTTCTGTTGGTGTTCGTTCTCTGCGTACTATCGCGGGCGTAGAAGTCCATTTTCAGAGCACTCACTTATTCCTCCAAATCTTTTATCCGTGCTGTCATGATGGTCTGTTGTTTCAACTGCAACGTCAACATCGCAGCGAATGTCTCTGGTATCTCAAACTGAGCTCCGCCTGTAGACACTAGCGTAATCCACTCCTCTTTGTTAGCTTCTTGGCTGGAGACCTCGGATTGCTGATCCTCAGTATGCTGATCTACCTCAGCATCTACGTCCGTCTCTTGCCTTTCTATGTCTGGAACGTCCACCGCAAGAGTCTGTTGTAAAACTTCTACAACATTTGGATCAGAATCCGGATCAGGCAATGCCGGATTCTGGGCGAACATAGCCTCAAACCAATCCGACCTCCGCCTATTTCGCCTTTCGCGATCTGCCAACAGATTTGTTTCTTCAGCGAAATCTTGAGCCGTATAATTTCCCATTACCCACCGTTGGAGACGCTCGGCTCTCTTATAATTTGGGCCGTCAACCCGCATCTCCAACGACTCGAGGTGAACCTTGATCTGTTCACCGGACTGAGTGTCAATCCAGTTGTCAATCTGGTTAGTCATCGATTCTGCCATATTATCTTAATATTATCGCCGATTTCTTAACAAAAAAAATAAAGAAAAATCGCTTCCGCAGGTACTTGTGCAAGGTTCGGTTATTCAACACTAGGTGGCGTTAAACTACTAAATTATTGGGCCACTGTGTTGATGATTGTGATCTTTTTCCTTTTAAATAAACACCTTACGCTCACCAATTTGAAACTTGTTCGTAAAAAAAAATTTTACAATCTTGACAACAACTTAACATAATAAATTAAATTTCACCTTCAATTCAAATTCGTTATGCGCGTTTCAGTCTAATTTATTTTAAAATATTGTACCCGATTTACAACAAAACCAAAAAAAAAAATATTTTGTACAATAAATAAATCAAACGAGATAATAAACAAATAAAAAAAATTTTAATCCGATAAAATGAGGAAGAAAACGAATTATCCTCGGCTCTCGGTCACCAGCGCACGCAAATATACTTAAAATTAAATAAATTCGTCAACAAATTAATAAATAAATTAATAAATGATCAACAAATAAATTAATAAATAAATATATTCCTACCTAACTATATAGAATATCTAACGCAGTGACCTCTTACAATCGCGTATTACATAAAAAAAATTAAATACAATTTTTATTATGACGCGAGAGCCGATACGCGTAGTCAAAATTATAATTAAAGCAAATTTCAAAACTCACACCCTTGCACAGGTATTAACAATTTTTATTAAATCGCAAAAATTGCATTCACTAATTTTCGACTAACCTATACGGAATCAGGGACACGTGTTATTAAATCGCGGACCTCAAACCATTCTATCTCATATAAATAAATAAATCTGAAATTATTATAATTTACGTGTGTCAACCATCATCAAAAAAAAATTTATTACTGTCGACTTCGGATTTCCTCCTGTTAAAAACAAAAAAAAAACGAAGAAAATCCGATAAAGTTATCTAAATTATTGTCAAACACAATAATTTGTTAATTGAAATTAATCGCAATTCAATTAATTCAATTGTCGACAATAATTAATACATTAATCAACGTAACTAACGTGTTAATCCTTAAACACACGTAAATCAACCGAGCATATGTTCAAACAATTCAATTCCGGTCCGTTCCTATTCCCTTGTTGCGCGCCGTGTACTCGCAGTCTACTATCTTAACGTCTAGGGACTTTTTCCTTCACTTAGTTGGGCGCCATGTAATAATAATATGAATAAAACTTGGCAAAGAAATAGTACGCCGTATTTTAATACTATAAAATTAGATGAAAATGGTTATAAAAAAAAATAGCAAAATTATAAAAAGTAATAATCCCCAAAAAAGTATTGAACAATTAAAATATCAAGCAACGATAGATAGTGAAAATGATATTGTAGTACATAGTCCAGAGTCGGGAAACGAAAATTAGTTGCATTTAGAAACTCGGAACCCCAAAATAATTTTAAGAAATTAAAGAAAATACGATATAAAAAACAAAATGCAACTGATGGGGAAAAATAAAAATAAAAGAAATTATTTCAAATAAAGTAATTAATAAACAAATAATTGAAGAATATGATAACCAAATTAATATAAATACAATATTCGAAAATCCATTAGAAGATTTAACGTATGATATAAATGGAACAAATGAAACAAGTAGAAATGATGATCTTAATGTACTAAAATGTCCCGAAATTAAATTTAAACTGGAAAACATTGAAACGTAAGCTTTAATTGATACCGGAAGTAAAATATCATGTATATCAGAAGAACTTTTCTTAAAATATAAAGATATTTTTGATAAACGTCCTACACTACCGATTTCAGGTAAAGTTATCAAAGGAGCCACTGGATTAAAATCAACTAGAATCAATAAACAAATTTTACTAAAAACAAATTTTAATGGAATAGAGATAAATTTAATTTATCTAGTAATTCCAAAATTAGTAATAGATTGCATTATTGGGTATGATTCTCAGAAAAAATTGAAAATGCTAACAGATACAGTAAATGCAAAAATATTGTTCAAAATAGGTAGACAAGACGGTGTAATAAGTTATAAAACAAAGCAAATAAACTCTGAAGAGTATGCTTCATTATCAATTGAATTCGATGAAGTTTTCGATGAAAAAGAATTCTCGTGTTCCAATGATAAAAAATCAATAAATCACTTAGATTATGAATTAAATATAACTAGTGAAGAAATTGAAAAAATGATTAGTATTTGTGATACCATAAATGATGCACAAAAAACTAAGTTAAAAAATTTAATATTAAAACATAAAACCGTATTTAAACGTTCGCCTGGACAATTATTAGATTTTAAATATAAATTAGTATTAAAAGATGAAATTACTTATTTTTCAAAACCTTATCCAATACCTTTGAAATATCGAGAAAAAGTAAAGAATGAAGTTGAAAAAATGTTAAATTTTGGGTTAATACGTAGATCAACTAGTTCATTTATAAATCCATGTGTTATTGTTCCTAAAAAGGATGGATCTATTCGAATATGTTTAGATGCGAGAAAGCTAAATGAAAAGTTAATAAATGATTATGAATCACCACCCGGTGTGGAAGAAATATTTATGCAATTTAGAAACAGAAATTATATGTCAAATTTTGATTAGTCTAATAGTTTTTGGCAGATAACATTATCGGAAGAAAGTCAAAAATATACTGCTTTTATTTGTGATAATAAAGTATATGAATTTAATGTTGTACCATTTGGTATTAAAATAAGTAGTGCTGCACTATTGCGAGGATTAGATAAAGCTATATCGGGATTAGATGATTTTTTATTATCATTTGTTGACGATTTAGTAGTAATATCTGAAAATTTCGATATTCATTTAGAACACTTAGATAAATTATTTGCAAGATTACATAACTGTAATTTAAGGTTAAATTTTGCAAAATCCAATTTTGTGAAAAAAGAAATTAAATTTTTAGGAAATATTATAACTAGTCTAGGTATAAAACCAGATCCAACAAAAGTAAAGTCAATTAAAAATTTTAAAATTCCAAAAAATGTACGAGAATTACAAGGTTTTTTAGGATTTATTAATTTTTGTACGAAATTTGCAAGAACTTATGCACATAAAACCGTGCCATTATTAAAGTTATTAAGGAAAGATGTAAAATTTAACTGGGGTAGTGAGCAACAAAAAGCATTTGATAAAATAAAAAATTTATTTGATGAAAACATTATTTTAAGCTTTCCAGATACGAGAAAACCGTATATTTTAACAACGGATGCGAGTGATTTTGCAATTGCAGGTATTTTATCACAATTAAACAATTTAGGGGAAGAGAAAATTATTACGTTTATAAGTCGGTCATTAAAGGGTAGTGAATTAAATTATTTTACTACCGAAAAAGAAATGTTAGCGATAGTTTGGTCACTGCACAAATTAGATAAGTATTTACGTGGGTCAGATAATATAAAAGTGAGAACCGATCATGAAGCGTTAAGTTTTTTGTTAAATTGTAAATTTAATAATGCTAGGTTACGATGTTGGAATTTATCAATACAAGATTTTAATATAAAACCTGAATATTTGCCAGGAATAAAAAATTTAGCAGCGGATTATCTAAGTAGGATAAATCAGTGTGAGAATTCAAATATTAAGGATTCAGAAATTATAATTGCAACAATTATTAAAAAATCGCTTGATAAAGAATTAAAAAATAATTTTATAAAATTAAAAGAAATTCAAAAAACAGATAAATTTTGTAATAATATCTTAAATAAAATAGAGAATAATGATGAATTTAATCGTTTTCAAATCATAAATGAATATTTATGTAAAATAACTAATGATAAACCTAAAGTTGTTTTGCCAGAAAGTATAATAAAGAATTTAATTCAAAAATTATATGAATATTATGGGCATGTATGGTCAAAGAAAATATATATGATGATAATGGAATATTTTTTTGCTCCTAAATTAAGAAAAAAATGTTATGAAATTTTGAAAATTTATGATAATTGTCAAAGAAATAAATATTTAACTGTTAAATATCAAAGTACATTTCAACCAATGATAGTAAATGAACGGGGGGTAAAGTATATTTTATCTACAATAGACGTTTTTTCAAAATTTGTTGTCTTATATCCATTAAAGAAAGCAACAAGCTTAGCAGTAATAAATAGAATTAAATCTTATATAAAAAATTATGGAAAACCAAAAGCCATAATTTCTGATCATGGCACACAATATACTAGTGAAAAATGGAAAGAGTATTTACAAAAAGAAAATATAAAAATAATATATTCTTCTATAAGACATCCACAAAGTAATTTAGTCGAACGTACGAATTTTAAGAAAGCATACAAGTTGGGTAAATGAAATAGAATATGTTGAAAAAATTTTAAATGAGACACATCATGAAACAACAGCTTTTCCACCTGTAGAATTACACTTTGATTCAAAATGTGATAGAATATGAGATAAATATGTAAATATACCGTTTTCAAAAAATAATTTAAGATATGATGAAAAATTAAAAATTGCAAAAGAAAGAATGCATAATATTATAAAAAATAGAGCAGACAGAAAAAATAAGAAAAAATCAAAAACAAAATTTAAAATAGGTGATTTAGTACTAATTAAAGCGTTAAATGTCTCAAAAAATGAAAAACAAATAACAGCAAAATTTATGAATTTATATGAAGGACCTTATAAAATAATAAATTGTTACGGTCCTGATACGTATTTATTATATGATGAAGGAAAATCATGTGAACGTGGAAAGTTCCATATAGAGAATTTAAAATATTATTATAAGGAGTAAATGTAAAGTGAAAATAAAATGAATATGTAAAAGTCTAATTATTTATACAAAAACAGATTTTGTTTGGAGAGAATAATAGACTGTTTGTAAGCGAGAAGTAAATAGAACTCTTCTATACATCCATGGTACATTCATACTATATACAGAAAGGGTTACCGCAAATTGTTCGGCACTTGAAAAATAAAGGTCATAATTCGAACATCTTAAACTTGCGAAGAAAGAAACTTGACAGTATTAACTGTGATTTTGTACAACTCAGTATGCCTACCAGGAAGATGCATTCGGCGACACAAACGTGTGATTTCATTGGGTGCACATGCACGAACCCAAGTGTTACCAGAGGATATTGTAAAGGGGGTGTGTGATGTAAAGAATATTGTGACGGTACATTCGGGAAGGAGGATGACAGCTGGAATTTTTAAAAATAATGAAGAGTTTAAATTTTACGAACCTGGTGTCAAAATAAGTAGAATACCAGAGAAAAAAAATAAAAATATTCAAACCAGTCACCACCCAGATTTTAAATTTACGGCAATGATGCAGATGAAAAGGAATGGAGAAGCATTGGAGGCTGAAGTGAGAAAATTAAAAAAGGTTACGGAGGAAAAATATGAATTTGGAGATATATATGTGGCAACCAACAGGGAGGATTTAACTATGGATGTGCAGGAGTTCGAGAAATTTTTAAATAATGAAAAGTAAGAGATATTAATCAGTTTTTGTATGAATATTTAAATTTAATTTTGCCAAAATAAAATTTTGTTCAAAATTAAGGGGGGTAATGTGACTACCCAATATATATATATATATATATATATATATATATATATATATATATATATATATATATTATAACGAATTTAATGTGATATTAGAATAATATCATATTTCTTCGTTATATTCTCTCTCTCTGTCTAGCCTATGTACTAATCATTATACAGCTGTTACAGGTCGGCGTTCGACGATTTTCGGCGATTATCGCGGACCTTCGTTAAGGGAAAAGAGTAGGGAGAGAGAGAGAGAATCGAGACTTGCTAGTACACGAATAATTAGACTTAGCTCGGCCGTGATTGATTTCGCCTCGTAGAGATTTTGAGAGTTGTTTGATTCTGGTGTTGTTTAAAGACGAATTTTAGTGTGTTGTTCGAACTTTGCATTTTGTTAGCGTTTACGCAACCCAGTGTTCCCAACAGAGAGGAGAGAAAAGCGACAACGCAGATTTCATCCACTGGAGTCGATCTTCTATTGCGAACTACACACTGTAAGTGTCAGTTCTGTAGTCTCTCTCTCTCTTTCTCTCTTTATTTATTTAACGTATTTCCCGACCTGCGTACTCGCGTGCAACGGCACGTGTTTATATAGCGAAATAATTTAAGAATATATTTCTTTATTCATTTTATTCAAATTGTGATTCTTTGCTTATTTCAAATTATTCACCTTTCCTTTCGCGATTCGCTAGATAAAAGAATACCGCCGCCTCCGCATATACGTTTGGTTTTTGTATTATTACTGAGCGGCCGATCGCATAGAGACTATTGTTTTTAACGGCTTATTAATTTTATTAATTTATATATTAATAATTGCAAAATACCGTTACAATATATATATATATATATATATATATATGTATATATATATATATATATATGGGTGGTTCTCTGTGACATCGTAGATGAAAAAAATAAATATTGCTCTAACTGTGGAAATATGTTTTAGAGGTATCCAGTAGTTCTCCTGAATTTTTTCAGATTTTTTCTGGGCCATTATTTTAAGTTACAGAGAGTCAAAGTTGACATTTTAGCACTTTTTCGCATTATATGCCCATTTTCATGAATTTTTAGCTCCCAGGGGATGCATTTTTCACTAAAAACATAAGTATGACTTTTTTTGTAAAATTTTCCGAACTTTTCATAAAAAATACTTTTAAATACATAAATGTATGCTGTCACACTCTTCTAAGCCATTTAAACCTTAAATAGTGAAAATCAGCAATTCTGCTCCGGGCTCTGGTAACCTAATACTGTCTAAAAGATGTCTTTTTATAGTCAGAAACTGCCTAAAAATTTCCAGAGTGGGTCTAAATCATTAAGATTACTTATGGTCAAAATATACGGGAAAAGTGCCCGAAACATTAATAGAAATGTATATTTGTTGCCTTATAACGATGAATCTATTACCATGATCATTGCAAAAAAATTTGTGCACTTACCTTGGAGTGGTAGAAAAGTATCTTCACTTGTTTCAGTATCCATCTAATCCCCTGTAAGCTGCTAAAAATACAAATATTATTATACAAATGTAAAAAATTAATTTTTAAACATTTATAATGCTGAATTTTTAGTTTTACATCCCTTACAAGAATTATATGAGAATTAGCACCCTTCATTTTTTTTAATTTGATATATTTTTCGATCTTGAGGGTCAATGCAGGTGTTTAGGTTTTTAAATAAATAAAAACACTTATATAATGCTAATAAGCAACGTTTCGTCCGCTTAGGTTTGCGGACCTCATCAGGCAATGCATGCGTATCACCAACGTTTCACTTCATGCTTATACTTAAGCGCTACTCGGTAGCGCTTAAGTATAAGCATGAAGTGAAACGTTGGTGATACGCATGCATTGCCTGATGAGGTCCGCAAACCTAAGCGGACGAAACGTTGCTTATTAGCATTATATAAGTGTTTTTATTTATTTAAAAACCTAAACACCTGCATTGACCCTCAAGATCGAAAAATATATCAAATTACAAGAATTATAATACTAATCTGAAGGATTACTATAAATATATAAACATCATTATTACAATAACTGAATATACGTATTTAATACAAAAGATATATAAATTAATCGGATATATAATTATAATGAATAATATGATAACGTGACAGTGACAAGTTTGTGAAATCTAAACAATGTATTGCTGAATAATAATAATAATAATGTTGATACTTTTATAGTAATCCTTCAGATTAGTATTATAATTCTTGTAAGGGATGTAAAACTAAAAATCCAGCATTATAAATGTTTAAAAAATAATTTTTTATAATTTTATAATAATATTTGTATTTTTAGCTGCTTACAGGGGATTAGATGGATACTGGAACAAGTGGTGATACTTTTCTACCATTCCAAGGTAAGTGCATAAATTTTTTTGCAATGATCATGGTAATAGATTCATCGTTATAAGGCAACAAATATACATTTCTATTAATGTTTCGGGCACTTTTCCCGTATATTTTGACCATAAGTAATCTTAATGATTTAGACCCACTCTGGAAATTTTTAGGCAGTTTCTGACTATAAAAAGACATCTTTTAGACAGTATTAGGTTACCAGAGTCCGGAGCAGAATTGCTGATTTTCACTATTTAAGGTTTAAATGGCTTACAAGAGTGTGACAGCATACATTTATGCCTTTAAAAGTATTTTTAGTGAAAAGTTCGGAAAATTTTACAAAAAAAGTCATACTTATGTTTTTAGTGAAAAATGCATCCCCTGGGAGCTAAAAATTCATGAAAATGGGCATATAATGCGAAAAAGTGCTAAAATGTCAACTTTGACTCTCTGTAACTTAAAATAATGGCCCAGAAAAAATCTGAAAAAATTCAGGAGAACTACTGGATACCTCTAATATATATTCCCACAGTTATAGCAATATTTATTTTTTTCATCTTCGATGTCACAGAGAACCACCCATATGTATATAAGATATAGAAGAAGCAAATAAGTGACAGCGTAACGGTTAATGTATAGGCTTGTCATACTGAACAACCGAGTTCAAATCTTGGCAAAGGGAAAGTTTTTTTATTTGAATAAAATTAAATTGTTTACTTATAAAATTATTAAAATTAATAAAAATTATAAATAATTTAATTTTATTCTTATTTTTTGTACGAAACGAAAATTTAAACAAATTATTAATGGATTTAAAGCATTTTTGTAAAAGTTGCGAAATTTGTAAATAATAAATAATAATTATTTAAACATTATTATTTATTATTGTAATAAAAGAATTTTTGTTTATAGGTATAACCGATAGATGGATTTTAGTATAAAATAACGACTAGCAATTAAGAATAGTATGTAAGGTATTATAAGGATGGAAGATTGGAAGGAGAGTTAGACTCTTATTAAACTCAATACTACTCTCGTAGTGATACCAGCATTGCGCGTGGTCCACTTCCTTGATAGTATAGAGTTTCATTTTTGTAAATGTTGAAAGACATTCTTATATTAAGCCTCGTGGTGATACCAGCATTGAGCGTGGTCCACCTCCTTGGTATAATACACTATACATTAGAATAAATTCAATCTTCTAAAACTATTTCTTTTCTTTCTTTGTTAGGATAAGAGTCGAAACCCTACACTTACCTACACACAAATATATTACGAACTGCTACTAAGATGGCAAGGCGCGCATCTTGGTATTTTGTTTCGTATCACATACAACACAACCAACATTAATAATAAAAAAAAACGGACATATTAAGGTGTCCTAAAGAGAGCAAGGTGCGTCTCTTTCTAAATTTCTAAACTTCTAAATTTCAGGTCCGTGATGTAAGAAATGTGTACGTCACAGTATTCTTTGACTTGATTTCTATCAGTAATTAATGAACGATTATTAAATATATCTCCGCCAAATTTTGTTCCCCGACTACCTCGTTCTATTGAAGACATTGCTTATTGGAAGGCATCAGAATTAAAACTCTTTCTTTTAGTTTATAGTAACCCGATTCTTTCTAATATAATGATGCAAAATTATGCGAATCATCATAAATTATTAGTTTTACCCTAGTAGAATTTTAAATATGAAAAATGGGCTTGAAGTTAAGAAATGGCCAGTGAAACTGGTCAGGTTCTATCTCAAAATGAAACGCTTTTTCACACATTTCTTGACCATTTCTTAGTTGGACATAACCTTCATCAAATATGAAACAACTTTTTGGGTAATCATGTAAAGAAAACTTAAAGCGTGTTGTGAAATTTGATCGGTTTCACTATTAGTAATAGATACAGACGATTGTTTACGCTATATAAATAGCACTTTTAAAGATATATTGACTTGATATATCACATTGAGCCAAATCATTTTTAGGAGCTTGTTCATGGCTATTATACATAGCTAAAATGGCCAATTTTTCTTAGTCTACTTAAAATTCCAAAAGCGTTTTTGATGTTCAGAAAAGGTTTGTAAATTGGAATGAAAACCATGAAATGGGCAAAAAAGGTTCGAAAAAGCGTTTCATTGCTGTACACGACCTGACCAAGCGTCCTAGTTAGTTTATAGATTGACATGAGAACTCTTCTGAGTAAATGGCTACAAAATTTTTGTTGATTCCACCAGGGTATCAATATTTTTATTAAATCAAGAAAGTGTATGTATGAAACGAATTGAAAATGTATCAAAAATGCTTAACGAATATGTTAATGAATTCGAAAATTTGTACGGATTAAAGCATATGAATTGTAACATTCACTTACTATTATACTTACCGGTTATAGTAAAGCGATTCGGACCATTATAGACTACTTCTTGTTTTACTTTTGAAAATATGAATGGTATGATGAAAAATTTCGTACACGGAACAAAGTACGCAGGATTACAAATTTGTTCGTCAATGTCATTTTCATTCAATTATACTGAAATAAAAAATAAATATTAATAGAAAATAATGTATCTCATAATTTTTGTATTAATATGGAGATCAAACGACGATTAAAAACACAATATATTTCAAAATATGTAGCCATTGTGGGTATCTGTAAAAAAGTAAACCGAATTCCTGATTTTTTATTGTACTGTTTTTGGAACATTGAATTAGATGAAAAACAATCCATTTATTTTACAGATCATTAATTAGTAATAACAAGTTATTTGATTCTGTATTTTACAAACGAAAAAGAAAAACTATTTCCTCTGTAGTAAAATATGTACAGAATGAAACATCTTGTAAAGGAGTCGTAGCGGATTTTGTAAAAATTTGTAAATGTTTTTGTACACAGAAACATTGTGAAAACTGCGATGAAAATGTATGTAAAGTATATGCCATAATTAACGAATGTATATTAAGAAAAGTTTTCACTTCTGATTTATATGATTCTATACCATTTATATACGAATGCATTGTCGACACAGAACCGCCAGTAGCGATAGACATAAATTATTTAAAAGATCTAATGTTATCGTTAACTGTAGGTGAAAAAACTTATGTAATCGAAACAGTTAATCAATTAGAAAATGAATAATAAAATTTATTAATTTAATAATACAAGTTTGTATTACTGTTTTATTTTGACGTTTAATTCACCTTCAACTTTAAAATCACTATAAGAAAGTGGAAAAAAATAATCTAGATTTTATCTAGACATTTTATTTTATACACATTCGTAGATTATTTCTAAATTTCCACTAAATATTTCCAATGCAAAACCTATAAGAAATATAAATCTAGACAATATCTAGACTTCCACCAGACATTATTTGTATGTACGTTAAGACTAAAATAGACAGTAAACAGACAACATCTAGATCATACCGAGATTTTGATACTTAAAATATAAAAGTCTAGCTGAGTGGTGCTAGCTAGACTTTACAAAGATTTTGCCAAGACATTTATTAGATTCCACAACTAGAGTTTTGCCACACTAAAATTAGACAACTCCTAGACTAAATTTTTTTACACAGGCACCTATATATTACACGCACTATTTCTCCTATTAATATTATTTAATACAATAATACAATGAAAACCTATAAACGCAGTGGAGGCATATTTGTAATACATATATTAAATAAATTATAAGTACAAAAGTTTGAATTGTGCTAAAATGTGCTTATAATTTGAAAAATACGATCTCAAACAAAACCTCTCTTAGTTAACAGGCAACAACGCTTTAATTGAATTTTGTAAAAACTGGATAGATTTCTAACAAATACACTGCAGACGCAGAATTTCACGATATTGGTAAATGTTGATATACTAAGAAAAACAGTCAAAAGTGAACGACGAAGAAATAAATTGAAAAATACGATTGATACAAAGATGTTGGGAAGCTGGTACTAGATATTTGCGATGGAAATAAATATAGATTGCAATTACAAGCATCAAGAAACAAAGTAGAGGCAATATTTTACATTATCTTACAATCATTTTTCAGTAAAAACTAGAGGAATACATAATCGATTGAAAAATTAAATTAAAATTAAAACGATATTCATTCCTTCTAAAAATGTGTAATTTAGCAGAAGGAAGAGTAAGAAAAAGTTTAGCTACGTAGTTTGTAAATCCACGAGAAGGTGGCGATGCTACGCGTTTCCAGCTTATTAAATTTGCTTTTTAGTTCTTGGTGGATATGTGCGAGGCGAGACAATCTCAGCGACGCGCCGAGAGTATCTACTTCGCTACGTTAAATGACGCTGGACGCGAAGTGAATCGAGAGAAGTGTGAGTTTTGTTGTTCCAGCGTAACCTTCCTTGGATACAAATTGGACGCGGACGGTTGAGGCCTGATGAGGAACGAGTCGCTCCAGTCCTTAACTACCCTACCCCTCGTAATGTCAAACAGCTTTGACTCTTCCTCGGGATGGTAGGCTGGTACTCTCGATTTATTAATCGAGAAGCTGACATTAAAGCTCCCCTTGCCAAGTTGCTGCATAAAGACCAGGCTTGGGATTGGGGCGTGGAGCAGGAGGATGCATTCCGCCAGCTTAGAGTTGCATTAGCTGAGGCACCTGTCTTAGTCCGTCCAGACTTTTCTAAGCCATTTACCGTTCAAAGTGACGCTAGTGACTTAGCAATAGGTGCGATGTTGACGCAACTGGACGACGAGGGTTTCGAGAAAACGATCGTCTACGTCAGCCGATTATTAAATCGCGCTGAACGCAATTACATGACAACGGAAAAAGAATGCTTGGCTCTCATATGGGCTATTAAGAGATTGAGACCATTCATTGAGGCCTATCGATTCACGGCTGTGACTGACCATAGTGCTCTCATATGGCTCAAATCTCAAGGAGCCGTCGGGTACGTTGGCACGATGGATACTTGAAATGCAGCAATGGGACTTTGAAATAGTGCATAAGAAAGGAGCCTTGCACTATGTCCCGGACGCGCTTTCTCGTGCCGTCAACCCAGACCCCGACGAAGAAGAGATTGCCTCGTTCGAAGTAATTACAGACCCATGGTATATTGCTAGATTAAACGATGTACGCTCATGCCCTCGAAGACTTCTGGAGTGAAAAATTGAGGATGATATGTTATGAGGCTGGCGTCTTGTGCTACCCTTAGAGCAGAGAAACCGAGTTCTAGTAGATTCTTATTTCCACCCAGCTATGGGTCATATGGGAATTGAAAAAACTTACGAAAACGTCGCAAGAGATAACTATTGGTCAGGTATCTACCACGATACCCGCCAATTTGTCTTACGGTGTCTGATATGTCAGAACTATAAGACGTCTCAAGCAGGTCCTCAAGGATTATGATTCAAATTTGCCGTACACTTTCCTAAGGTGCGTAAGGCATGTCTGCTAAATTGGCACCAAAGTATGACAGACCTTCTGAAGTTAAAGAAGTACTTCTCTAATAGTTCTGAGCCTAGAAGAGTCTGGTCGGAAACGGACCGAGGTACACATATCCGATGTGAAGAGATATGTACCACCTCGCGTTGCCATGTAAAGCGGTAGGAAAAACGTATCGGCGTACGTGAGAAGAGTCAGCGAAGGCTAGGATTGGTGACTGTATGCCACGTCAATATCATACAAAGCACGAAGAATCATTGAAGCAGCCTCTAATTGAAGAAAAGAAGAGAAGCGTACATCGCGCCGTCGTGGATATATTGTGCCTTTCTTTCGAGTCGGCCTTCCCGAGGGAAGTGGAGTCTAGGGGGGAGAGGGGGCTTTGTGACGGAAATCGTCACACAATCTATTCACGACGAATCCACATTATATTAAAATTTTATACTGTCAAAATGACGATTTAAGTATAAATTATGTTACATTTTTTAAATAGTTTGTAAAAATTAATTTTTTTTTTAATTCAATATGATCGCGGCACCCAAAGGAATAATTAGAAATAGTGTTTGACTTGTTTGTAGGTATTTAATTAATTTTTGAATGGTTTTAAAGTTTAAGTCTGAGCGTACGTCCGTACGTCCGTACAGGCAGACTTTTTATTTTTTAACTCTTCTAATATCTCTCTTGGATTTTGGAAAAAATGAATTTTATTTAATGAAAGTGATCGTGGAATCACACGGATTAATTAGTAATAGTGTTTAACTTTTTTATAGGTGTTTAATTACTTTTTTAAATGGTTTAACCTCGATTATTTAAAACGATTATTTATTTGTTTATATCGATCAGTTATAACTGAAGGTACCATTAAGGACTGGACATCATCAACAGGAAGGGAATATTTTTTTTTTAATTTCGTAAGATGGGTTCCAGTAGATGATGCCCCGTCGACCTGGAGGTAACATAAGGGACCTGGATATCATCTGCAGAAAGAAATTAATTTTTTTTTTAATTTTGTTATGAGCTTTTCAGTAGATAATGCCGCGATGACCTGGAGGTAATAGTAGTTTAAAATTTACAGTTAACATTTAATATGTCTCTATTTTTTTTATTATTTTTATTCTGATTTTATTACTCTAAATTTTGGTAAACTTTTGTTTATAAATTATAATAACTATAGCAATACCTTCAAGGTGTTGTGTGAATCTGTTTAATTTTTAAGGTGTCCATGGTAGTAAAAAAATAATACAATTTAAAAAATTATGGGACCGAGACATCTTCTACAGGAAGAAATTTTTTTTTTTTATTTCGTAATAGGCCTTTCAGTAGATGTTGCCCCGTTAACCTGATAGTAACATTACCGACCTGGACATCTTCTACAGGAAGAAATTTTTTTTTTTATTTTTATAATGAACCTTCCAGTAGATGATGCTTCGATGACCTGGAGGTAAAATTACTGACCTGGATATCTACTACAGGAAGAAAATATTTTTTTTTGATTTCGTAATAAATCTTTAAGTAGAAATTGCCTCGATGACATGGAGGTAACATTACCGACCTGGACATCTTCAACAGGTAGAAAAATTTTTTTTTTTGATTTTGCAATATGCCTTCCAGTAGATGTTGCCGAGATGACCTGGAGGTAACATTAGTGACCTGGACATCATCTACAAGAGGAAATTAATTTTTTTTTAAATTTTGTTATGAGCTTTTCAGTAGATGATGCCGCGATGACCTGGAGGTAATAGTAATGACCTGGACATCATCTACAGGGAGAAATTAATTTTTTTTATTTCGTAATAGGTCTTTCAGTAGATATTGCCCCGATGACCTGGAGGTAACATTACCGATCTGGACATCTTCTACAGGAAGAAATATTTCTTTTTGATTTCGTAATATGCCTTCCAGTAGATGATGGACCTGGAGGTAACATTAGGGACCTGGATATCTACTACAGGAAGAAAATATTTTGTTTTGATTTTGTAATAGGCCTTTCAGTAGATGTTGCCCCGTTAACCTGGTGGTAACATTAGAGACCTGGACATCATCTACAGGAAGAAAATTTTTTTTTTGATTTCGTAATATGCCGTCCAGTAGATGTTGCCCCGATGACCTGGAGGTAAAATTAGTGACCTGCACATAATCTACAGCAAGAAATGATTTTTTTTAATTTCGTAATGGACCTTCCAAGATATATAGTAATTATTATAAATTTATGATAATTTTGTTAATAAACTAAGAGATATTAACAACATTACTAGAATGAAGGATGTAAGTAGTAGATCAATTCTCAGATATTCAGGAAAATTCAGTTCATTAAGTAGATATTAAATGATATTATCCACATCCACATCCATCCACATTATATTAAAATTTTATACTGTCTAAATGACGATTTAAGTATAAATTATGTTATATTTTTTTTAAATAATTTATAAAATTTAATTTTTTTTAATTCAATATGATCGCGGCACCCAAAGAAATAATTAGACATAGTGTTTGACTTTTTTATAGGTATTTAATTAATTTTTTAATGGTTTTAAAGTTTAAGTCTGAGCGTACGTCCGTACAGGCAGACTTTTTATTTTTTAACTCTTCTTATATCTTTCTTGAATTTTCGAAAAAATGAATTTTTTTTAATGAAAGTGATTGCGGAACCACACGGATTAATTAGAAATAATGCTTAACTTTTTTATAAAAAAATCTCGATTATTTATTTGTTTATCCCGATCAGTTATAACTGAAGGTAACATGAAGGACTGGACATTATCAACAGGAAGGGAATATTGTTTTTTAATTTCGTAATGTTTGTTCCAGTAGATGATGCCGCGATGATCTGGAGGTAACATAAGGGACCTGGATATCATCTGCAGAAAGAAATTAATTTTTTTTTTAATTTTGTTATGAGCTTTTCAGTAGATAATGCCGCGATGACCTGGAGGTAATAGTAGTTTAAAATTTACAGTTAACATTTAATATGTCTCTATTTTTTTTATTATTTTTATTCTGATTTTATTACTCTAAATTTTGGTAAACTTTTATTTATAAATTATAATAACTATAGCAATACCTTCAAGGTGTTGTGTGAATCTGTTTAATTTTTAAGGTGTCCATGGTAGTAAAAAAATAATACAATTTAAAAAATTATTTTAAATAAATTAATTACGAAAAACCTTTTTCGAATTAAAAATAGCAACTGCGCGCAGGGGGGCGAAGCCCCCCTATTATATATATATATATATATATATATATATATATATATATATATATATATTACATAGATATTCTACCGCGCGCGCACACACACACACACACACACACACACACACACACATACAACAGTGGTCTCGTTCACCCTGAGTGGGTCAGCAGAGGTCCAGCTGCTGACTCACAAAGTGTCTATCACCATCAGAGACATGGACGAGTCCACGAGAACAACGGAGGTGGCCGCAGCGATTGCAGCAAAGATCCGGCCAAACGTGGTATCCCCGATAATATTAAAACCAGGGGGTCCTACAGTGGCACCCTAGCTGCGACCATCCAGCTTCCGGCAGTAGCTGCCAAAAAACTGCTGCAAGACGGGAAGCTCCGGATCGGATGGGTCAATTACAGAGTTCGACTGCGAGAGGTATCCTCGCGCTGCTACGGATGCCACGAATCGGGACACATCGCGAGGGAGTGCAAGAGCGCAGTCGACCGGTCAGCGCAATGCTATCGGTGCGGCCAAGAGGGCCACAAAGCAGTGGACTGCGAGGCCAAAGCAAAGACCTCGCATGAGAAAGGAGCACACATAAAAAATGATTAAGGTGCTCCAAATAAACCTCAACCACTGCGCTGTGGCCCAGGACCTGATGTCCCAGCTGGTCAGAGAGGAGAGAGCGGATCTAGCGATCATCAGCGAGGAATTCCGGGATCTCGAGAAGTCGAACTGGGTAAGGGATGCCACGGGCAAGGCGGCCATCTGGGTATGTGGAAATATACAAATCTCCAGAAAGATAATCGCCCCCCTTCCCAGCTTCACCTGGGTGGAGGTGGCGGCGGTACGCATGCAGTCGTCACCAGTGCTCGGTTCTCACGGCTGCCGGTCGCAATCGGTGGGGACTTCAATGCTTGGGCGACGAACTGGGACAGCGCCAAGACCAACGCGCGTGGTCGCGCACTCCTCGAGGCGTTCGCTCTACTAAGGCTGGAGATCGCTAACACAGGGACAACCCCGACTTTCACCAAAGCCGGCAAGTCGTCCATAGTCGACCTCACCTTCGTCGATCCTTGATTGATGGGGGGAGGGGGACTCGTCTGGAAAGTTAGCGATCATTACACGGGTAGTGACCACCAAGCACTCGTGTACCAGCTCCAGCTGACCAACGGGAGGAGAAAGAGAGAAGGAAGAGGAGCAAGAGAGAGATGGGCACCAGCTACGTTTGATCGTGAGGCGTTCCTCTGCTCCCTTGAGGGGGCAAAAGTGGAGGGAACCGCCGAAGAAAAAGCACGAGGCCTCACGAATGCCTTAACAGCGGCTTGCGATGCCTCTATGGCCGTGAAGTTCAACCCTCGCGGCCGCCCACCAATAATCTGGTGGAGTGAGGACATCGCAGAAAAGAGACGTGAGTGCCTGCGTGCCAGAAGGCTGCACCAAAGAGCGAGGGGATCACCGCGGTTCCAAGATCGTTCCGCAGAATACGAACAAAAGCGGAGGGATCTCAAGGTGGCCATCAAGGCTGCCAAGAGAAGGTGTTGGCGGGAGCTATGTGAGGAGGTGGACCACGACCCCTGGGGCAGACCGTATAAAACGGTTATGAATAAGATCAACCCCGGGGGCGCTGTTGCACCCACCGACCCAGTTTTTCTGGACGGAGTAGTCCGCCACCTGTTTCCAGAACATCGGAAAAGGGCAGCAGAGACGGGCCTGATGGCCATCATTGGTGCAGTTGAGTCGCCAGACAATAGTGAAGCCGAACTGAGGATGGCCGCTAAAGGTATTTCCGTACGTAAAGCCCCAGGGCCGGACGGAATACCTGCTGGTCGGAGTGCAAGGCGGATGTGTGCCATCATCACCTTGGACATCCGGAATGCCTTCAACTCTGCCAGATGGGACAACATCATGCTATCCCTGCAGCACTTCCAAGTGCCACTCTATCTCAGGGAGGTCACCTCGAGTTAGCTGACTGACCGTACTCTGCTCTACGACACCGACGACGGTGTGCACTCCCACAACATCACGGGAGGCGTGCCGCAGGGTTCGGTCATTGGGCCCCTACTCTAGAACGCTGTCTATGACGGCCTGCTTAGGCAGCAACTTCCGGAGGGTGTCTGGATGGTGGCTTTCGCGGACGACGTGGCGCTAGTGGTAGTCGCAAAGAGTGTAGAAGAGATCGAATATCTCGGCGACGTCTCTATAGAAGTGGTCGCCACTTGGTTGAGAGACCACGGACTTATTCTGGCGGCAGAAAAAATGGAGGCGGTGCTCATCTCTCGCACAAAAAAGGAGAGGACCGCCACCTTCACGATAGGTAAAGAACGGATACGGCTGTCGTTCAAACACCATCTCGCGAACGCAGGCTCAAAGGCGGCAAAGGTGGCCCGTGCGCTGGCGGGCATCATGCCCAACATCGGGGGACCCCAGCAACCGCGAAGGTCCCTCCTTGCCTCGGTGGTGAGCTCCGTAATTTTATACGGAGCTCCTATCTGGGCTGATGCCCTGAACAGGCACAAGAGCTTTGGAGCTCCGTGCCAGAGAGCCTGCAGGATAGCTGCGCTAAGGGTGGCCCGGGCGTACCGAACCGTATCTAACATTGCGCTCTCGGAGGTCGCGGGGACCGCCCCCTTCGACCTCCTCGCAGCCGAGAGAGTTGAAACACACCGTGAGGGTGGGCGACGCCTAGAAGAGAACCGCTGCCACAACCGATGGTCATTGCGGACCGTAGAGGAGTGGCAGCGGAGATGAGACTCAGCCAGGGACGGCCGCTGGACCTACCGCATCATCCCGCGGATCCGGGAGTGGGCGAGCAGGAAACACGGCTTCGTCAGTTTCCAAATTACCCAGGTGTTGACCAGGCACGGATGCTTCCGTAGCTACCTATTTCGTATAGGGGTCTACGGCAGCGCAGAGTGCCCGGCTTGTCCAGGGGTGGACGAAGACGTGGAACACGTCCTCCTACGGTGTCCTCGTTTCAGGGAGGAATGGGACCAATTTCAAATCACTTGGAGCGGTCCCCTCACCCCTGAGGGCATCGGGGCGTGCCTGCTTGGCTCCCAGAAGAGATCAAACGCGGTAGTGACCTCTGTACGTCCGTAGTGGTCAGGCTGGGTCTCATCAGAAGAGAAGAGGAGAGAAGAGTTGCGATGGCAGCAGTAGTGGGCTAATCTAGCCGTTGCCTCCCCGCGCGAAGTAATGCCTTGCGGCGGCTCCCGCGGGGGAATAAACGTAAGAGAAGAGGTGGAGTTTTAGTGGGTATGCCTATCGACATCCTTCGGTAGGAGAGTCCTACACACGGGGAGTCTCGCATGGCTCCAGTCATGGTGCATTAAGCATTCTCCACCTCTTCGGAAAAAAAAAAAAAAAAAAAAATACACACACACACACGTACAAACGCACACACGCACACACGCACACACACACACATACATATGGGGTATTCCATGTGAAGTGTTTCGATCAAAATTTTAAAATGCACCAAATTTTGGGTATACATTGCAAATGTTTTTCAGAATGCAAAAAAAAATTTTTAGGTACCGGAATCTTTTTGCTCAAAAGTTATTCTAACCTCAGAAAGTGAATTTTTCCAAGTTTTTTTCAACACCAGCTTATTTCACCGCTATTTAACTCAAAATCTATCAACTTTTACTATAAAATATTATATGTATTATTTGTTGCTAATTATGTCTAGAATTTATTCTTCAGGGTTAGAATTTCTAAATACAAGTTTAATAAACTACACGTTAATATTCAACTTAAAAAGAGTGTAAGTGCGCCACAATTGTTTTTTTATCCGCAAGTCTAAAAGAAAGCTTTGAGCAATACCTTTCAAATGGTCTGTAGCATTTTTATGACCTTCAATTCTGTAAAAAGTTATGATAATTTAAAGAAACACGAAATTGATTTAAAAATTAAAATGGGAATTTACATGTTAATTTTTGTGAATTTTTTGTGTCTTTCCATTTTCGGGGTCATAAGTGGCGATTCCTATTTGAAAAAAAACATTTTGTGCTTCAAATAACCTTTACCCTTGACCTCAGGTTATGGTCAACATCACCGTCAGTTGGCCTCTTAACCCATTTCGTCCTAGGATGATAAAAAATTCACCAAGTTTTCAGCGCCATATCTTTTTAACTAAAAGCGTAAAAAAAGATTCGCGAGATATCATTTCCGATAGTTCAAATCCTCTTCTTTCTAATGCCGCCCTTTGAATTGGTCTACGATTTCCCTGGAAAAAGTTATAGCGAGTTTTTTACCAAAAAACATGAAATTTATAAAATTTTTCTTTAAATATGATAGAGGGGAGCCAGATTATTGGAACGGTCATAATCGACAACAATGGAACCTACCCTTCAAAATGTCATAGATATATTTTCAAATTTCGAGATAGTTCATTCAAAATTGCGCCTAAAATGTGAAAAAAATCACCAAAACGCGGATTTCTTTATAAAAACTATATTTTTTACACGAGATACTTTTTCTTACTATTAAAGGCATTATAAATTGTAATAATAAGATGTTTTTGTCAAAATTCAAAATGTTGACGTGAAAGTGCCGTTCAAAATCTATAAAATGTCTATAAATGCGAATAATTTTTTGTAAATGGTACAGTTCCTTACGAATGAATAGCATATGATAGTTTATAATATACGTAAATATGTATGTATAAACTAATGACAGGTATAATTTAATTGTCTCTTGATTTGAGCCAGATAAATATTTGATATTTATTGGCTCTAAGGAGAAAACCCCGAAGGGAGAAAATCTCCTTGAAATTACAGAGATAGGAAAGTAGAATAGAACGAATTTGTGAGAGAGAGAGAGATAGAGATATCGAGTTTGAAGACCGTGTGGCTGTTTATCCGAGAAGTCGTCACCTCCGGTGGGGAAACCATCGTTTCCCACTTAGTATGAGTTTGTGTGGTGTGTGTGTGTGGTGTGTAACGCGCGTTGGACGGACGACCGTGACGCGTACAGAGCCGACGTGTATCGTACCAAACCGACGCGCATCGCACCGAAAATGAATGCAACCGAAAATTTCTACGCGTAGAAAAGAAAATGGAAAGATTCGAGAAAGTGAAAAGTTTGATGGGATCCCGCACTCGATAGGACGCGCACTAAAAAACCCGCACACGAGACGCGACGTTATCGGGGGGGGGGGGGTTGCAAGCCCCTAGCTCGATACGCCCGAATCTCCAGGAGAAGGTCTTGGTCCTCAGGGTGGTTGATGCTCACGTGGTCCAAAGTTCGTAGATAACCGCCAAAACCCGGGTAAATGGACGGCTCCCCGTGATCTCCGCGACGACCGTTGACACCCGGATGACCAGAAGGCTCTCCCTTGATCCCTTGGCGTTGCGGCTTAAATACCGATCGCTGAGTCCGGCTGTCGTTGGTGTTGATTCTGTGACTGCGAGTGGAATAATGGTCGCGCGTGGATACGCGAGTTAATTATACTAAAGGAGCGCGGACGTTAGAAGCGGTCGCGGCGGCAAATACCGCGAGTATAGTTGGGCGAGCGCGGACGTCGGAGAACGCCCGCGGCGAAGTTGCTTCGAGTCGAGTCTTGGTCGCGCGCGGACGTCGGAGAGCGCCCACAGCGGCATTGCTTCGGGTTGCGTTTTTATTTTGTTATACACGTTTAAGTTACATTTAATAATGTACGTAACATATTCCCGCCCCCAAAAGAATGAGATATCGTAATAAGAAAGAAAAAAATAATAAAATTTGCGTTTCGATGTTTGTGTATAAGTGTTGACAGATTATGAGGAAGGCGTACATGAAGTCGTCGCGCAATTTATAATTGATTAGGTAATAAACAGAGTTGAGTTAAATTGCGTTTGAATACGCCGTTATTTGTTTTTACAGTAGCTACGCGGTTGATGCCGTCGCTTCCGGGATGTAGTAGTTGAATGATTCCCAGATGCCATTGTTGACAGGGTTGTAGTTTGTCTATGATCAATACAATTGATCCGATGTCGATTTTAGCGTTGTGATTAAACCATTTTTGTCTTTTCTGCATTTCAGTTAAATATTCGAGTTGCCATCTCTTCCAAAAATTCTGTCTAGCCTTCGAAATGAAATTCCATACCGATAATCGTGAATCTGGAACATCGAGATAATTTTCTTCGGGTAGTAACATAAGAGGTTTTCCCACCAATAAATGTGCGGGCGTTAAAGATAGAGGATTATTTGAATCACTAGACAGAACACATAATGGTCGTGAATTTAATATTGCTTCTATTTCGATCGCGAAGGTATTAAGCTCTTCGAACGTGAGCATTTGACCACCTATTACTCTTTTAAAGTGATGTTTGAAAAATTTCACCGCCGCTTCCCAGAGACCTCCAAAATGAGAGGAAAGTGGCGGATTAAAGTGCCAAATTATATTTTTTCTAATTGCGTATTTATTAATATCTTCTTTAAATTCTTGTGAATTGAATAATGCATATAATTCTTGTAAATTTGAATTCGCGCCAATAAAATTTATTCCGTTGTCTGAAAATACATGATGAGGAATTGCTCGTCTAGATATAAGACGTCTGAATGCTCCTAAGAAACCCGAGGTAGTCAAGTCGCTCACGATCTCGATGTGTACCGCTTTAGTCGCCATACAAACAAATACACACCCGTAAACCTTGATTTTGTTTCGATTGCGAAATTTCCTTTCCTTGATAAAAAGTGGTCCGAAATAATCTACACCTGTATGTTCGAATGCACTTGATGCAGTTACCCTCGCTTTCGGTAGGTCACCCATGGGAAATTGTATTGATGTCGCGTTATGACGGGTACAACTGATGCATTGACGAACAATCTTGCGTACTTGGTTCTTCCCATCAATTAACCAAAATCGGCGCCTAAAAGTATACAGTGTAGTTTGAATTCCCGAATGATTATTGCTAAAGTGAGTTTGCCGTATAATTAAATCAGTTACGTGATGATGTTTGGGGAAAGTATCGGATTTTTTTGTTCGCTCGTTAAAATTGAATGTCGTACACGACCACCCACTCTAATTAACCCGAATTCCTCAATGAAAGGATTAAGAGATGCTAATCGCGTATCTTTTACATGACCGGTGGTTTTAATTTGTTCGATTTAAGTGCTAAATTGTTCGCTCTGTATCAGCTGTAAGATTTTTCGCTCGGATTCTAATTTTTCATTAATGCTTATGTTTTTACCCTTGTACTTAATTTTTCTATTGATAAGTCGCATACAATACGCGATTGTATGCACCAGTGTCGCATATGAGGAAAATCGTTTGAAAATCTCGCATCTAAGGGGCCTAAGGGATAAACAGATTTTTCGCTTTAACCCGGGGAGTTCTATGTTTGGCGTGACCGCGCTCACCGGCCAGTTAGATGGCGACCCATCTAACCACTTAGGACCGGAGAACCATTGCTGATTCGAGACAAAGTCGCCAGGTAACTGCCCGCGCGATAGCGCCTCAGCCGGGTTGTCAAGGGTCGGGACATGTCTCCAAATCACCTCTTCCCCCAAGGATTGAATCTCCGCGACTCTGTTGGCTTCAAATGTCTTCAACAGTTGCGGTTGCTTTTTTAACCAATGTAATACTATTGTAGAGTCGGACCAAAGTACTACCTGATCAATCTTAAATTGAAAAACTGAACACGTTTCTTTATATAAGCGGGCAAGTGTTAAAGTGCCGCAAAGTTCCAACCTGGGGGTAGTAACTGGTTTTAAAGGGGCTACTCGCGTTTTCGCGCATGCCAACCGCACGATAGTCTTACGATTTTTATCACATGACCGAATATATATACATGCTCCATAACCTATGTTACTAGCGTCACAAAAACCGTGCAATTCAACGTAAATCGAATTTTTTATTAAAAGAGACCGTTCTATTTGTATATCGTGTATTAAACTTAATTGATTTTCTAAGTTTGTCCAAATCGTAAATAAATTGTGCGGTATTGTTTCGGCCCAATCAAGTTTAGCATTCCAACATTTTTGAATTATTGATTTCGCGGTTAAAATGATTGGACCTAATAAACCTAAAGGATCATAGATTTTTGCTACCTTCGATAATATCTCGCGCTTAGTTACCCTTTCCGTTGAATCTACTGGTTTTACCGTGTAAGTTAATTTGTCGCATATTAAGCTCCATCCTATTCCTAATGTTTTAACTATCGCATTTTGTTCAATCACGCAGTCTAAGTTGAATATTTAGTTTTCTATATTATCTAACGTGTGAATATGATTGGACGCCCATTGCCTAATATTAAACCCGCCTAGTTTTAATAATTCTATAATTTCGTCTCTAAGTTTAAAAATTTCCTGTAAATCATTCGCGCCTGTCAATAAATCGTCCACGTATAAGTCTCGTTTAAGTGTCTTGCGTGCAAGGGGAAACCTATCGCCTTCGTCGTCTGCTAGTCTTTGTATAGTCTGTATTGCTAAGTATGGTGCGGAAGATACGCCGAAAGTTACTGTTTTTAATTCGTATACGCTAATTTTTTCGTTATTATACCAAAATACGCGCTGATATTTTCTATCGTCCGGATGTATTAAAACCTGCCTATACATTTTCTCTATGTCGGCTGTCATAATATAGGTGTAGGATCTAAATCTTAATAAGTGTTCAAACAGTTTGTCTTGTATCGTCGGTCCGGTTAATAAAGTTTCATTTAACGAGATGCCTATATCTGATTTAGCGGATGCGTCAAAAACTACGCGTACTTTAGTGGTATTGCTCGACAATTTAGTAACTGCGGGGTGTGGCATGTAATATCCTTCAAAATTTTCCTGTTTTACTAACGTCATGTGTCCTAAATCTATATATTCTTGCATAACCCTGTGATATTCTAATCTAAGCGCATCGTTTGATTTTAGTTTCCGCTGTATAGAAAAGAACCGTTTTAAAGCCTGAGGGCGTGTTTCTCCTATTTTAGGATTCCCGTTTTTAAAAGGCAAACGTACGATATATCTACCCGATTTATCTCGCATAGTAGTTGAATGTGTTTCGCACAACGCCTCATTAACGGATCTAGTGTTAGTAAGCCCTACTTCCTCTATTGCCCAAAATTTATTCATAATATCGTTTAATTGAGAAAGCTGATAAATTCTAGGTTTATTTAAATTAACCCCATTAAGTCCGCCCGCTAAGACCCATCCTAACTGAGTTTTTTGGATAATCAAACCTGTATTGTTCCTTGATAAGTTGAATTGTCCTACATTTAACATAGACATGGTCGCTCCTGATCCTATTAGCAAATCGACTGGTCGAGGAATGTGAAATTCTGGATCGGCGAGATCTAAATATATAGGGATATTAATAGAATCGCGTGGGAATGGTTCGTCTGGTATCAAATCAGCTATTTTAGTTTCAATTAGGAAGGTTAATGTTTTATTATAGTCGCTGTACACGGATTTAAAATTTACTTCTACGCATCCCTTTGTTAAAGTATTCAAATCATTGATGGCGCCGATTGGAATCACGCATTCCCGAACAGGTAGATTTAATTTTTTCGTCAAGCTCTCGGTTATGAAGTGTGCTGTAGCACAGGTGTCCAATAGGGCCCGTGCCTTTAATTGACCACCGCTGTTATCTCGTACAACAATCACGGCGCTTGTCATTAACTGTGATCGAGGTGCGCGAGAAATGGAATTAAGAACGCTTTGTTCGAGTCATAATTTGGGTACTAATTTCGATGTTGTTGTCTCGGTTTGATCCGAAATCGACGTATGCAAGAGCATATGATGTTTTTCGCGACAAATTTTACAAGTTATTGAACTACAAACTCCGCCGTGCTGACGCAAATCATTACGGCATAAACCCTTCCCTTTAACGAATTCTTTGCGTTCTTTTACTGACAATCCGTAAAATTCTGGACATTTATATAGGAAGTGACTTTGTTTACAACAGACGCATGCATTTGTATTATGTGTGACTAAAGTGCGAGCAATTATATTGGATTTAAACATTTTTTGCGGTCGGTTATCGTAATCATTGTCTCTCTTTACGCGCATTTCGCTCGCGGCAGCCGTCGATCTCTTCTCAAACCTACACAACCGATAAGCCGTTTCATTGATGAATTTTATGAATTGAGAAAAGTCCGGTAATTCGTCTAACGATAATGAATCCTCCCATTTCCTGCGAATCTCGATCGGGAGTTTGCATTCTAAAACGTATATTATCATGTGAGGGTCAATTTTAAATTGTAAGGATTCTAGCATCGTGATATGTTGTCTAGTCTCGTCGACCAGCTGCGTCAAGTTCGACGAAGTCGCGTTAATTATCGGTTTTGTATTTAAAATCGCTTCGTAATGTCTGGTAACTAATGCTCGTTTTCTTTCGTAAGATTCGGTTAACAATTTCCAAGCGTTTTTATAGCTTTCGTGACACGCGGTGAAAATAGCAATTTCGGTCGCGGCCTCGCCCTCTAAACAATTTTTTAAATAGATGAATTTAGTGAGTAAATCTATATCGTTGCGGGAATCTACCATAGTCATGAAAATATTTTTAAAGGAAAGCCATTTATCGTGATTGCCGTCGAACTTTGGCAGCTGCGCGACGGGAAGTTTAAGCGTGTGTTGTCTTTCCGTAACGTTTATCTCTCCCATGTGCCTCCCGGAAGCGCGAGTATTGTTACTTTCTATACCGTCTAGGTTTTCGATTCTAGCCGCGATTTCATAATATTTATCCTGAATTTCCGTGATTTCATCTACTCGTTCGTTTCGTGGGTCGAGAATGGATAATTCGTCGTGTAACTCTTTGTAGTTACTCAAAGCACTGCATATTCGAGTAATACGTAAACGCGCGTTGGTTCGGTACCATTTTTCGGCGTCAAGTGCATTCGCCGCGTTAGTTAGTTGCGTTAGTAGATTAATATATGCTATACGTTTCGTGGTTTCTTGCGCCATAATTAATATATAATGTTAAACCCTGACGAAATTGCAATATACCTTTTTTTTATAACTAAAAAAATTGAATTTAATGTGATAAAAACGGGTTGAATGGAATGTGAACCGAATTTACGTTAAATCAAATGTGCAAAAAATTAATCTTAATTGAAAGTGGTTGATTGTAAAATTAGATTTAATTGAAAGCAATGAATCAAATAATTAAATGTGTAAATTGTAGCTGAAAGGGTTGATTTAAGTAAGCAAATTATAAAATAAGTTACGTTAAAGGCAAATTCTAATGTGTAAAAATTAAATTTATCGACAAGAGTAAATTAATTAGAACAGTGAATTGAATTTAAGTGGTTGTACAAAGGGAATCAAATATAATGATTGAACAAGAATTACATAATTAATGTTATAGACTATATCTAGGTTAATACAAAAATCAGTACAAATATAATGATTGAACAAGAATTACATAATTAATGTTATAGACTATAT
The DNA here is from genome assembly GCA_026168455.1 of Theocolax elegans. NCBI lineage: Eukaryota > Metazoa > Arthropoda > Insecta > Hymenoptera > Cerocephalidae > Theocolax > Theocolax elegans. The sequence continues at coordinate 54,267,491 of CM047428.1, forward strand.
CTAGGTTAATACAAAAATCAGTATAGATATGAATAACTTTAATGAACTACATAAATACGCTAATTTAAAGGTTGAAGGTGAATTTAATAAAAAAGTTAATTTAATTAAGAAACCAAAGTGAGTCAAAAAAATAAACAAATGAATTTAATTAAGAAACTAAAGTGAGTCAAAAAATAAGCAAATGAATTTAATTAAGAAACTAAAGTGTGTCAAAAAAAAAATAAACAAATTAATGTAATTAAAAAACAAGTGAATCTAAAAAAACAAGAACTTTAGTTGAATAAAATGTGAATTTCATAAAAAGAAGGTTAATTAATGATTAAGTGAATTTAATAAGAAATGTTTTTAGTTGAATAAAAGTAAATTAATTAAATAAGAGAAAGCAAATTTACTACAAGTTAATTAAAGGAACAAAGTAAAATAAATTAAATTTCCAAAAGATTGATTTTAATAACTGAATTGACTTAATGAATTGACTAAAAGAAAGTGATTTTACTGAATTTAATATGCAATCGAGAAAAAAACGTCTTCGTTGAAACTTATCTTTTAGTTGGAAGAGATGTAACGGTCGGCTCTCAGCTTGTGATGACTCCCTCTCTCTCGTTGGTGAATCGGCGTTGAGGAATGGAAGTCTTCGAAGATCGTATGATGTGATCGAATTGTGCCAAACCTCACAGGAGGCACCAAAATGTTGCGTCGAGAGCCACACAATCCCCGCGCATTTGTATGTTTTCGTGTTAGGGTGGGAATGACAGGTATAATTAAATTTTCTCTTGATATTTATTGGCTCTAAGGAGAAAACCCCGAAGGGAGAAAAACTCCTTGAAATTACAGAGATAGGAAAGTAGAATAGAACGAATTTGTGAGAGAGGGAGAGAGATAGAGATATCGAGTTTGTAGACCGTGTGGCCGTTTATCCGGGAAGTCGTCACCTCCGGTGGGGAAACCGTCGTTTCCCGCTTAGTATGTGTTTGTGTGGTGTGTAACGCGCGATGGACGTGTATCCCCAAGTGGAAATAATTTATAAAGTTTATATAAAAATTATATCATAGACTACGTATACAATTTGTATATTTTTTTTAACTGAAATTGTTCTATAAGAAATATATATTTTTTGAATAGAAGTTACATAAAATCCATTGTATATCAGATTATATAACAAATATTTGTAATAAAACACTTACGAATAGGGACCCTTACGTATTAACAAATTTTTATTTTTACAACATTTTTTAAAGTTGTTTATATGAATACATTATATAATTATTTACATTTTATATATTATCTTTTATAAATAATATGTATTTACTTTTTTTCGTACATATTAGCAGGTACACATAAATAATTTTTTACGCGCATAAATTTTGCTTTTATATCATCGACAGATATCAAAAGGCGCGATAGCGCCTGACGCAAGTATAGGCGCGAGAGCCATTATATACAGCTAACTAGCCCCCCAGATTTTTACTTTTCTAACCGCTGCATTATTACATTATGTATTTGTGCTATTGACCACGCATTACGTTCCTTATTTATTAATCTTTACTGTACAACAAGTTTTACACGAATTCATTTACGCACAATCAAGAAAATCAATGCCAAAGATATTGCTTGCTGATTTCCTTTCCTCAATTTTCGTCTTCTCCCTTTTGATATATATAGTCAACTTCAAACAAAATGAGATAGAGATAGTATAGGAAAGGCATGAGATAGAAAGAGAAACAATGCTTTCCAGCCCGTGAGAGAGCGCGTACAGAAGTAAAAACTTATGGAAGAAGTTCAAACGTGGCCACGAGAGGGAGCTAGTTTCAGGTGAATACTTTTGTCACAGCTGAATCATCTGGCTGATTTTGTGTGAAAAGTTATGAATTAAAATTATTTATTTACGTAATTATTTCCAATACCTCACATTATTCCGTTTCGGTATTTTTTATTGTAGTGCAATGCAGATACTATTGCAAGGTGAAGATTTCATATTCGCTCATATCCTATACTAGCATGTCGACCTTTGACATCTCGACAAGAGAAAGAGTGAGAGAAAGAGAGAGAGAGAGAGAGAGAGAGAGAGAGAGAGAGAGAAAGACAAACATTGATAAAATTCTAACCATGAAAACAAAATGTTTTCATTTCCATGCAAGTGATGGTATAACTTTTTTTAATCTTAAAGTATAATATTAATAAGAATTGCACAAAAAATAAATGTATATTATTATATTATTTTAATTATATTTATTATATTATTAATTCATTTTATTTATATAATTTGATGTGTTTGCTTTAAGTTTATATTATTTGAAGGGACTTATGCTTGTATTTTTATAATGAATCCCTCATGATATCTCAATGTTTTCCACATTGACCAAAATAATTTAAAAAACAATAGATTATAATTAAGTGGATGCTCTATCTTTCTCTATCCTAATTAAAATTACTGAATAATCATTTTATTTTCTATATAAAGCCAATATATGTGTTCGATACTTTGCCAAGTACATAATATTTAATAATTATATGGACTATAACATATGTAGAATGATATTCTTTCCAACGTTAAGTGAAATGATTGCTTAATAGTTATATGTACTGACTTAAATAATTTAAAAGAATGTTGATAAGTTATTGTTCTCTTTACATATATTTATTGAATACCTTTTTTAATATTTAAATAAAATCAATATGTCAGTTGTTTGGTAAGTGTAAAAGGCATTTAATAATTTTGTAACTTTCACATGCCTATAAAATGTTTGATAGTGACACTAACTAACATATATAGTTAAGTAATTAAATAGAATTTCTTGTGTTGTACTAAAATTATAATATTAAATTGTACTGTTGTCATTAATTATTATAGTAACCCAATAATATAGAATTTAATTTGTTACTAATAAATTTAGCTTAATTAAAACTATACGTGTATCATATTAATATCACTGAATAAGAAAGGGTTATTTTTAAAGTATATTAATTTTAAGCAAATAACGTCTCTGAAATGAAAAATTATTGGTACAAAGTAAAATTAAAGCAATTATGCTGTGAGGAACATTTTACCTTGTAAATATTATCATAAATCACTGAAGATACAGCAAAACAAATTTAAATTTAAGTGACGAGAGGCTACCTAAAAAGTGCACTATTATGAGTATGTAAATATATATATATATATATATATATATTTCATAGGATTTTTCTTATTTGTTTAATGGTATTCATTCGCTGGAGTTGTTCATTTGACTTTGGTTAATTACTTGTATTTGTATAAGTGCAGCTTATACATGATTCAAAAACAATATGTACTGAGAACTGCATTGATATAAGAATTGAAAGAATTGAAAGTACCAACATAGGATAATTCTGTAATTGAGTCATTGATATAATTAATGAAACAAATTTTGTGTAAGTAAATAATTGTGGTTCTGTCTTAAGTCTAACTATAAACTGAAATATATACAGTCCCACATATAGCATAAACAAATGTGTTATAATATAATAATGGGCAAATTTTAGTCGCTTCCAGAAGAAACTTTCTATTACATGTGCCAGTCCAGTTGTAATCTAAACTATATAGTATATATTTAGATTTACATAATTATATTTAAGGAATAAATCGATGATCCTTTATTCTAGGCAAGTTTAATTGTGACTTGTCAAGAAGAGAAAAAAATACATTGTACATATTATCTAATGGATATATGGTATGGTGGCGTAATTCACTGTTAACCGTAGTTGTATTTTTCTTTGAATAAATGATTATTAGATATGTCATAATACACAAATTTGTTTGTAAAATAAGTACAATGCAACTAGGAAATGTTTCATTTTACTGTTTTGTAAGAAATAACCATTTTTTAACGCATAAATGAAATGATAATTAAATATTTTTATTTTATTTTTCTTTTTTATTAATTTATTAAAATTATACACTGCTGTATTAATAAAAACACCTTCTACGAAAATGTCAACATTTGCAAGTATGGTTTTCAATCACACTTTGAATAATGTTATCTGATAAAAAAATCTTTAATTATTACTCCCATCCTATTTCTACTTATATTTTGCTCAAACTCCATAAAAAAATGCAATAGAAAGTACTGAAATCAAATATCGACAAGTAATTTTAATTGAATATTTATATATTTTTTTTGCTTAAACTCCAAAAAGTTTCTGCAACAGAAAGTACTGAAATCAAAGCGGAATAATCGACAAGTGTTTTTTACCATACCATACACTGAATTTTTTTTAATTAAACTTTTATATATTATATTTTATTTATTTCCTTGTACAGATTATAACATCTTTTTACATTTCCCGTTGTTTACAAAAATATAATATTATTCCGCTGGTATATGAGTAAATATAAAGTATCTTTTTTCTCTTTAACCCCCAAAAGAACTTATACATCTTATGAATTTACATATTTACAGGATTACATTCTATTTATCGACGCAATACTTATTTACAAATATATTTTCCAACTTAGCCTATTTTATCCTATCTAGTTACCATTTTTTGTCCCTGCACTAAGCAATCATTCTTGCCCTGTGACTTTGCTAACTTTTCAAACTCCTTGCTGTAATTATAAATTTCTTTTCTGGGGTTCCCTTTTAATATTTTTATTAAAGCTTGTTTCTTTTCCTCTTTACCTCTTGTTAACCCACATGAATCAATCACTTCTCCCCATTCCTTGTTTATTTTATCCCTTGCTATTTTGCACTCCCAAATGTGCTCTATATCCTCCTGCTCCATTTTACATACCCTACATGATATATCTTTGTAACCTTTCCCTCTTGTTTTTCCTATACTCCCACATCGTATTCTTGCTTACTGTTCTTTTTCAGTTTCGTTTATATCCTTACTATCCCAATACCTTTCTTGACCTAACTCTACTTTTATATATTTGTACAAGTTGTTGTATTCTGATCTCTCTATTTTACCCCAGTCTTTTTGAATTTCCTGTTCTATCAATGTTTTAACCCCATTTTCTAATCCTGTAAGTAACTTTTCGGTGTTTACGTTTCCTTTTAGTTCGACTAAACTTTCTCCATCTCCCACCTCTCTAAGCGCTTTTTCCAATTCCTTTCCCCATTTTGTAGGATTTCTGTTTAGTATGCCTCTAATTTCTTCTCTTAAACACATAAAAGGTAGTCTATCTTTACCCATATTCATCACAGTTCCTAAGTACCTACTTGCTCTTTTCCTGGTTTCTACTACTAAACTATGTCTACCTGCTTCCATCCTCCATATATATGCCGGCGTGTTTTGGTTTATCCCTAGAGCCATTTTTACATATCTACTTTGTATTTTTTCAATGCACTCTCTCCTCTCCCAACCCCATACCTCGGCTCCGTACAAGCTTCCCGCTCTAACTATTGTGTCCATTAAGTATAATTTCCTTTTCAGGTTTCCTATACTTGCTCTTTTAGAGATACCCCATACTTGATTTATAGTTTTTTGCACTTTTCCTGCTATTCTTTTTAAATGTATGTTATAACTATTGCCTGATGAGAACCAGTAACCTAGATACTTGTATTCTTTGACTGTTTCTAATTTGTCTCCTGCTAACTTCCATTCCTCTCCTATCTTTCTTTTCCCCGTTTTCCTAAAAATCATTATTTTTGTTTTCTTTGTGTTAATTATCATTTTATTATTTCTACAGTAATTTACTAGTCCATCTAACATATTTTGTAAGTCTTCCTTTGTGTCTGCTAAGGCTACTATGTCGTCAGCAAATTTTAGCGTAAAAATCTTTGTCTTCCCTATTACCGTACCTCCTATGTTTTTCTTTTCCCAATTATCATCTACATCGTCAATGTAAACACTAAATAGGGTAGGGCTTAGCGGACATCCCTGTCTAACCCCTTTTCCTGTCCTAAAACTCTCTATTATGCCCTTCGCAGTTATAACTTCATTCCTAGTCTCTTTATAAATTGTTCTTATCATATTTACTATTCTTCCTTTTAACCCTATTCTTCCTAACTTTCTTATAAGTATTTCCCTATCTATTGAGTCAAACGCTGTTTTGAAATCAATAAAAGCAGCATATACTTTCCCTCCTTTATTTTTTATTTTTCCTCCTATTATACTGTTTAAGACAAATATGTGATCCCTAGTACCTCTTTCCCCCCTGAAACCTGCTTGGTTCTCTTTTAGTACTTTGTTTTCCTCTATCCATTCTCTTATTCTGTTTGCTAGAATATTCGCCAATAATTTATATCCAACATTTAATAGAGCTACCCCTCTGTAGTTTGCTGCCTTGTCTTCTTCGCCTGCTTTAAATATAGGATAAATTCTAGCTATTTCCCAACCCTTTAAGACCTCTCCTTTCTTCATTAGCTCATTAAATATCTCCGCTATTTCCTTCATCCATACTGACGGAAGCCCTTTGAGAAATTCGACTAACAGTCCGTCTTCCCCTGGAGCTTTGTTGTTTTTCATTTTACTCAGAGCCAATTTTATTTCCCCTCCATTTATCTCCTCATTAAACTTTTCCTTATCTCCGCCCTCTAAACTTTCTATTGTTTCTAGATGTTCTACACCTCCTCTTTCTATGTCTGTGTCGCTTTTTTCCCCTAATAAATTTTTGAAGTGATTGACCCACTCTTTTTCCTCTATTCCTTCTCCTTTCCTGCTTTTTTTAGCCCTAAAGTTATTTATCGCTTTCCAAAAATCTTCCATTTTCTTACTATTTTCCACCATTTTCCATTTCTTGAGTAGTTCCTCGTTTTTTTTTCACTAATCTAATCTTTTTTAATTTTTGCCTTTCCCTTTTTAATTTTTCTTTATCCTCAATCTATTTTGTTACCAGCCATTTTTTCAGGCTTTTCCAAACCCTTTTTTTTGTTCTTTAGCTTCTACACCCCCTAGGAATGATAGTTTCTTATCTCCCTTTTTTTGTTTCTTTACCATGCCTAGTTTTTGTGCTGTATCCCAGATCGATTTCACTAGGTAATCCCACCTCTCCTGCGCTGTTTTTTCCGTTTTATTAATATTGTTCCCTATTTCTTCCATTTCGTTTTTGCAATCATTTTGTTTATCCCTATCCCAAATTAACTTAACTATGTTTTCCCTTTCAATGTTATCTATCTGTCTTTCTATTCCAATTTGTTCGATAGTCTTTATATTCACTGTTATTGGTAAATGATCTGACTCTATTCTAGGAACTACTTTTACTCTGTCAATAATACTGATCCCTAAGGTTTCTATTTCTAATATTAAGTCTAATACTGAGCCTCCCCCTTCTCCTACAAATGTCAATTCACCTTCTTTATCCCCTTCCGACATTCCATTTTTTATTCTTATTCCCATTTCCGCGCACATGTTTAATAACAGATGTCCTTCCCTGTTTACAGTGACATCTTCGGATATTCTACTTATTTCTATTTCTCTCGAGTCTCCTATGTTATAATAACCAATTCTCGCGTTTAAATCGCCTATAATAATTATTTGGTCTTTGCTTGCCATCCCCTCTTCTAATTGTTGTCTTAGTTCGCTTAGCATTTTATTAATGTCCTGACTGTTATTATAAATTGTAACTATTCTTACATTTCCCTTTTTTCTTATTTTCATGCCCAATATTGTAATCCCATATTTCCATTCCGATAGCTTTATTTTTCCTTTTATTCCTTTTTTTATACCTACTAATACCCCTCCCATTGCTCTACCTTTTCTATTTAGTCTAATTGCATTTTTTGATTTCCATAAATAATCTCTATCTAGACTATTAAGTATAGATTTTTCGTTTTTTCCCTCTAACCAAGTTTCCTGTAACATTATAATGTCATAATCTTTCAAAAATGTCCATGTTTCTTTTACTTTTCTAATACCCGCTATGTTCCATGAAACTAACCTAACTTCCCCCTTTGCTACCTCATTTTCTTTATTCCCTATTCCTATACCTATATCTGTAATCGCCGCGAAATGTCTTCTTCTCCATCTGAATCAGCGTACCTTGGGTCTCGTTCCACTCGTACCATTCCTCGTCTACTTGTATCTTCATATACCCTGTTCTGACTGTATGTCCTCTCGGTGTTTCTTCTTTCTTGATTTTCCTGAGCCATTGATGCACCTCTTCCTCTCTTTTTGTGTAGTCGTCATCCTGCAGCCATACCCCTATTCCTTTGAGTAGACTCTTCCTTTTCATAATGCCAACTTTGTTTTCCATCGACGCCATCTCGAGAATCAAGCCTCCTCCGATAGCCCTTATTTTATTTATATACGTTTCCATTCCTAATCTTTCTCTGATTAATGATTTTACTTCTTCTTTGACATTTCCAACTGTTCGCAAGCCTCTTATCATTATGTTCTTCTTCCTTTCTTTTCTTTCTTTAATTTCGTATTCCAATTCCGTTTCGTTTAATGCCTCTGGTGCTGTTTTTAAGTATTCTCTGTCCGCGTTACTATCAGAATCCTTTTTGTTGTCCGTTTTTGCTGTCTCGCGTATATTTATCCCGTCCGTCGTTTTTAACGAGTTTTCGTTGTTGTTCTCGTCTTCCGTTTCCTCACTTGTCTCATTGTTTTCTTTTCCTATTAATACGCTTACATATTTCCTTATTTCTTCTCTTAGCTTTTGTCTTTCCCTTTGACCATTTTCTTTTCCACTACGCGTGATATTAGGTTATTAACTTCCATTTCTAACCTCACTTTTTCCACTGATATTTTCTCGATGTGTTTTTCCAATCGATTCACAGTTTCCAGTAGAGCTCTTAATTTTTTATCAACCTCAGTTTTCCTTTCCTCCTCACTGTTTCCTTCAACTGTGTGCTCGCCTGTTATGCTTTTATCGCTCGCTCGTTCCTCGTTTTCGTTTGCATCTTCCATCTCGCTTACTCCTTCAATCAGTTCGCGAATCTCCCTCTCTCTCTGCGCGTCGCTCGGGCGATTCGGTTTGTCGTCTTCTCCCTCCATCATGTTCGCGCTCTCTCTCTCCTTTACTCTCTCCGGAGATCTTAACGTTTTCTGATTTCCTTTTCCAAATTTTATTTCGAAAGCCGTTTTACTTGGATTTATGTACCTTAACATTGTTCCCGTTTCTTTTCTCTCGTCTGCCTGTTTCTTTGGTCGCCCTCTTCCTTTTTTCGTTTCCATGTTTTCTTTTCCTTCCTTTTTTTCCAACTGTCCTTTTTCATCCGCCATGCCGATGTTGGTTACTCTAACCTCGAAAGCTTCACTCGCTCTTATGTTTCTTTTTGCTACTTTATCTTTCCTTCCTGATTAAGATAACACTTTCACTATAACCTTTTCCGCTTATCTAACTTTTTCTCCACTATTATTAAATTATTCTTTTTTCTGCCTTTGTATTACACAAGTTTGTGCCCTGTTTACTGAGTGCACGTGTTCCTCGTCCCGGCTCCTAACCGGAAGTCCATTAAACTTTTATATATTTTGCTTAAACTCTATAAAAAGTTTTAATTAATTTCCACAAAACTGATAAAAAGGAAATTTCTTTTTTTTTAATTTTCTTTAAGTAAACAATGCCTATCCTTCCAGTGCTTTACATCAGTAGATAAACAATTTTATAGAATAATAACCTTTTTTATATGTAACTTATATTCCATAATAGTTTTCTGCAATTGAAAGTACTGAAATCAAAGACACCTTCCAAGAAGGTGTCAAAACCCGCAAGTATTGTTATTCTAATCAAACTTTGAAAATTGTTATCTGATAAATAAATTCTGCAAATGAATCTGACATTGTTATCTGATAAATAAATAATTTTAATTCTAACTCCCTTATTTTATCTATTTCTTTGAATTTTAATTAAACATTTTTCTTAATCTTACAAAAATTACGTATAAAAAATTTCTGCAATTGAAAGCACTGAAATCAAACTGTAATCGACAAGTATTTTGAATCATGCAAAAATGTCTACCAATCTGAATACAGATTTTTTTTATTAAAAGTATCTTATACTTTTACTTTTCATTTCTGGCCCTGCCATGTCTTACAGTAATAAATAAATAATATTCTAATGATGTTAATTTGTGCAAAACTAATTTTTGCAAAACTAATAAAATGGACATTTCTTCTTTTTTATTCTTTTAAATAAAATAATACTTGCACCACAAATTATTTTATTAATAATAAATTATTGGTTTATAGTATACAGTCTTGTTTCCACGCGTGGATGGGTCTTTACACTATTTAATAATATGCCACAAGTCGCTTTGCATAATATATTAGGCCCCTTAAATTTTAAAATAAGATAATAGCTAAGATGCATGTAATGATTCATAAAATGTAACATCAGTTAATATAGTCAAAATTAACACCTATATGAAAAGGTAACACCTATTAACCAACGGTGGAGCAAGTATTATTTTATTTAAAAGAATAAAAAAGAAGAAATGTCCATTTTATTAGTTTTGCAAAAATTAGTTTTGCACAAATTAACATCATTAGAATATTATTTATTTATTACTGTAAGACATGGCAGGGCCAGAAATGAAAAGTAAAAGTATAAGATACTTTTAATAAAAAAAATCTGTATTCAGATTGGTAGACATTTTTGCATGATTCAAAATACTTGTCGATTACAGTTTGATTTCAGTGCTTTCAATTGCAGAAATTTTTTATACGTAATTTTTGTAAGATTAAGAAAAATGTTTAATTAAAATTCAAAGAAATAGATAAAATAAGGGAGTTAGAATTAAAATTATTTATTTATCAGATAACAATGTCAGATTCATTTGCAGAATTTATTTATCAGATAACAATTTTCAAAGTTTGATTAGAATAACAATACTTGCGGGTTTTGACACCTTCTTGGAAGGTGTCTTTGATTTCAGTACTTTCAATTGCAGAAAACTATTATGGAATATAAGTTACATATAAAAAAGGTTATTATTCTATAAAATTGTTTATCTACTGATGTAAAGCACTGGAAGGATAGGCATTGTTTATTTAAAGAAAATTAAAAAAAAAGAAGTTTCCTTTTTATCAGTTTTGTGGAAATTTATTAAAACTTTGTAATTAGTATACAGTAAGTTTCGCGAAACGGTATTAAATATTCCGAAAAATCTATCTTTAAAGAAGGTATATTAATTTTAGTGAATTGCGTATCTTCAACTAATAAACGAACTAAAGCATATATTTTTTTATTTTGTCGTAAGAAATACAAAATATAACCAAATTTAGCGTCACGGAAATGTATATAAAAGTTTTCTCTTTTTGTTTGCCTATATAACTTTGAGGTAATTATGTTATTACAGAACTTTATTTTGTCAAATATTTCGAAGTTTATAAAATCAGTGTTGTTTATATCGCAAAACTGTTCAATTACATGCAACTCGTCGTCATTAATTAATAAATTATAATGAGATTTTCCCATAACTTGACAACTTAAATCTGTGTTAATTTGATTATTCGCACCTAATTTAAATTTTAATATTTGGTAAGCATTTAATATTTTTAAGGTGTTCGATATTTCAATATCAATTTTATTGACCCCGTGAACCAATCTTTTAATGAAGCCATTTCCATCTTGGAAAGGAAACGTCTTTCTCATTTTTCAAGACCGTAAAGCTGCTTTACTTGAACTACGAACAAGCGAAACAAGCAATCAGCTAATTCTACAGAGGTGTTATGAATCTTGTGGTTTAATATTAATCTCGTTGCATATACTAATATTAAATAATTTTCATAATATTTTTTATTTAATCTTCTATTTAACAAAACAGGGAAATAATTTAATAAGCTTTCTCTTAGTTCAGAAGCTTATATGTTTTATTTTTCTTGGCATTCTTGTGACATAATCAGGCGGATAAATTTCTTCCAAATCTCGATCAATTTCATCACGGTCTCTTTTTTTATGTAAAATGGTAAATGTTTATATTTTGAATTGAATCATAAATCAAGTAACATATGCCAAATGCCTAACAGATCGCAGTGCATATAATCAGGCACGAATGATTCGGCGACATCAAAGCAAGGTATTAAAGCTGTAACTGAAGGACCTTTTACCCCACGTACATGATACAAACCTTCATTTATTGCAGTTTGAGCATAAATATACATACTTTCTTTTGTTCTAAGTTTCTCGTCGCAGTTTGAAATCGGACAATAGACTCTGTTATGGCCTGCTCCTGTTTGGCAAGTTTCACCTTTATGCTCACAAAATGAACAGCCGTATTCCCCGTTGTACTGCATCATGTTTTGAACAGTGGCTCTAGCAGGTGCATCAATTGTAGCAATTGGTGCGATTACTTTGCTGTGATACCTGTTAGTTCCATCGGACCAGTAAATGCCTTCTTCAAATAAATTTTGTAATCTTCGAACGAATGGATATAAAAATGTTGTCATATTAGGCTTTTTAACGTTACTGTAATAAATGCCGCCCACATATTGATAATTTCTGCGGTGTTGTGGAGGTATATTTATAACTTGGGCTTGAATTAACTACACTTGTCCATTAGAACTTTGAGCGATTGGCAGACCGTCCGTATTTCATAGCAAACATACATCGAACTTTTGATTTATAATTTTTTGTTCAAAATACTTGTATTTTGTACCAGTTGTAATGTCAGTTATAAAATCTTCTTCTGCATTACAATGTTTATCGAAATCATCCATTAGATTTTTTAAATTTCTATATTTAAATGCATCTTTTAATGCTGAATGTAAATTATACTCAACAAAAAGACTGTTGATATTTGTACTATTACAATTAGAACATCTCGTTATTTGCACATTCGACGCACCTAAATATTCGCCACAATCTTCACACATGCGATAGCGATTAATAATTTTATTTGCATCTGGTAATAATGAATTAATTAGTTTAATTAAAAAATACTTATTTTTTGGTAAGTTATTCGGTTTTGGCAAAACATAATCTAAAACATCTAATAAGTTGTACAAAGTCTTTTTTTTAATGCATCTTTTACATAAATATCTAAAAGAGCAAAAATAGTATCTGCTACTGTGCAATCTGAATTAAAATACAGTTTTTGTTTAAAAATAGAATTGTCACTTTCATTTTCATCTTCCATAGTTAATGCGTCCATACTCCGCAACGATTCATTATCTGATTCACTGTCATTATTGTTGAACGACCCCAACCATGATGCTATGGAAAGAAAACTGCATCTATCTTCTTCACTGCTACCATGTAAAATGTCCTAGTAAAAGTATTATTTTCTTAAAAATGATAATCTTCTTTTCTTTAAACTTATAGTGGAACATTAAATCGAATAAAAAATAAAAAACTATTATCTGTTCCACAACATGTTTGTATTATTTTTGCCTGATTTTTATAAAAATTAACCTTTTTACGCCCAAATTTTTCCTATTCAAAAATATAGAAATCTATTAATTGCACATTCTTAATTACTAATTAATTAACAGAAAAAAACTAGAAAAAATCATTATTATACATTTATTGGTTTCAGAAAATTGTCACTAAAATTATTTTTTTTATTTTTGTACGTTCTTTATTAGGGCTTAATTGAAATATAATGATCTAAAAGTATAAAGAAACTAGTCTTTAAAAAATCATACAATAATGTGATGTAACGGTAAGGTACTGTTTACCTCACCGTTTGACGAATTCGAGCAATACGAGCGAACAGTATCATAATGTTCGCATCGGTTCGAGCCGGCGAGATTCGGCTCGGTTCGGTTCGTCGTGGCTACACGGGCGGGATCAACTTCGCGCGCGAAAGATTCGCGCACGCACCTCATTAGAGAGGTAAGGGGGAGATTCGCGCGCACTGGAGAGAGTAATAACCACCTTCTTACGTGACAGGTATGATCCCCCCGCGTCCCGTGTTTCGCTTCGCCGTGCTGTGATTTACCGTGCGTTTTGTGTGTGTGTTTCGACTGCAGGCCGATCCTGCATTTGCAGTGAGTGGTGCTACACCGTGCATCTGCCTGCAGCCACACAACCCCGGTGCACGGGCGAGCGGACAATCCGTCCGACACCGCAGCGAGAGTGAGAGAGAGAGAAAGCAACCGATCGGCTGGTCGTTGTTTACCAACGACTACAGCAGCGTACAAAGTAAGTGGTACCACTTCACGCGATCGTGTTTTTATTCGCACTTAGTAAATAATCGTGTTTTTTTATACCAGTCCCGTTGACTGGATATATTATTTTAGTTCGCGATATTTTCTTCCCCTCTCTCTACAAGTCGGCCCTTTACCGACTTGTAATAAAAGCGTAGACCTCGGCGACAATCAGATATTTTATTTGTTATCTTTCTTTATCTTTATTTCAATAAATTCATATTATTATTAGAATTCAATCCGGTGTTCGATTAATTGAATTTAACCCACGTACGATTCCTTCCGTAATCCTAAGAGCTCGTATATTTCTGGTTGACAAGTGCTCGACGCGATATCCCTGTTTCGCGGTCAATTTCAGATTTGAATTTTACCTGGTTGTTATCTGAAACAGTAACTCGGTTTCAGACTAACACTTAACAGATTTGGTAGAGCGGACAGGTAACCGTCGCCGCATCGCGGGAAAAATATGTTTATTTAAATACGGTAAGTTTAACCGTACCGCTGAGCAGCCGCGATATTAAAATAAACATCCGCGCGGCAACCAAACCGTTACATGGCGCCCAACGTAAATTAATAGATTGGGTTATTTTACGCCCAACGTTAATTTCCAAATTGCGCCTACGAGGCGCACAACGTAAATTTTTAAATTGCGTTTTTTTGTGATACGAGCTGCGCTTATATAGGTGCCCTTATAAAATAGGATTTTATTATAAACGGTAGTGAATCTAATTTAATTTAATTGATTTTTGTTGTTATCAATTTATTTTAAATTTAATTTTTTTAAGTACGTGTGGATTTTACGTGTAATTTTCTATTATATACTAGTTACGTTAATTAGTATATTTGTTATTACCGGCAGTTAGATTAATCGGTTCGCGATTAATTCTAACCTTTAAATTATTGTATTTAGACAATAATTTATAAGTTTGAACCGGATTTTCTTTTATTGTTGTTTGGTTTGGTTAAAAGAAATCCGAGGTCGGTAATAATAATTTTTTTAATTAATTACACGTAAATAATAGTAAATTTGAATTTTAAAATTGAAATATAGATCAATTCGCCTTGAGGTCCGCAATTTACATACCGAGTCCCTAATTTCGAGTAGGTTAGTCGGAAAATCGGCGTTAGTTAGTTTTCCGACTTAATAAAAATTGTAACACCTGTGCAAGGGTAAAGATTTTCTGTTTTTGAAGTTTGCTTGTTAAATTTATATTTTTGACAACGCGGACTGGCTCTCGCGTTACAATAAAAATTGTATTATTATATTTTGTAACATTGCGATTGTAAGACGTCACAGCGGCGTACACATTTAGTTGTTTAGGAATATATTTATATTTATTTATCTATTTATTCAATTATTTATTTATTGATTTTATAATATATTCAGCGTGCGTTGGTGACCGAGAGCGGGAGTAAATTCGATTTTTTCGCATTTAGTCGGATTTAAACAAATTTTTTCTTGTTTTTAAATTAATTTATTAACAATTCGTAAAATTTTATGTTACGTTAATATTGTATGTTTATTTGTTTTATAATAAATTAAATTAATCCCGCGTGTAACATAATTAATTTTTTTTTCTCCCGATTTGTTTGTAAAATTAATAGTCAAAAATATAATTCTTTAACTTAGTTTTTGATATTAGGCAGGAAAGCAAATTTCAAATAGGTGTGCTTAATTTTTCTTCTTGTAATTATAAAGGGAAATGAATTCATTCTTCAACTTAGTGGCCCAATAATTTTATTATTTAAAGCCACCTAATAACTTGAAGAAAAGCATACCTTGCACAGGTAAATCGAAAAGCGACTCAGATTTTTTTTTGTGTAAATAATCGTAGCTGTAATTTTGTTAAGATTAAAATGGCGGAATCGATGACCACGCAAGTCGATCAGTGGATTGGTACGCAATCCAGCGAACAGATCCAGGCGCACTTGGAGTCGTTAGAGATGCGTACAGACGGCTCTGTATATAAAAAAAGCCGAACGACTCCAACAGTGGTTGTTGGGTAATTATACGGTTCAAGAGTTCGCAGCCGACACAAACTCAAATGAGGATCGTGTCAGGCGGAACAGGCGGAGGACAGATTGGTTTAAGTCCATGGTTGCCCAGAATCCGGAGATTCCGGACCCGGATTCTGACCCAGATGTAGTAGAGGTGCTACAGAGGACTCTCGCTCTAGAAGTAGAAGATACGGACGAGCGAGAGGAAGATGGGCAGTCGGACACCTCCGACCGAGAAACCGACAAGGAAGAATGGATAACTTTGGTATCTCATACTGGCGCTCAGTTCGAGATACCAAAGGATTTTGCTTGGATGTTAGCGGAGCAAGTAAGTAGGTTATCCACCTTGACGGAACGGGTTAAGGAGCTGGAAAGTACAGATGCACACCGTCAACAGCAAGTTGGACTTGCCAAGCGGTGCACAAGCTTCCAGCACAAACAAAACCGAGAGCCAACCCAACATGTCCAGTTCCAGGACACCTATACGTGTTTTTTTAAGTACGTGTGGATTTTACGTGTAATTTTCTATTATATACTAGTTACGTTAATAGTATATTTGTTATTACCGGCAGTTAGATTAATCGGTTCGCGATTAATTCTAACCTTTAAATTATTGTATTTAGACAATAATTTATAAGTTTGAACCGGATTTTCTTTTATTGTTGTTTGGTTTGGTTAAAAGAAATCCGAGGTCGGTAATAATAATTTTTTTAATTAATTACACGTAAATAATAGTAAATTTGAATTTTAAAATTGAAATATAGATCAATTCGCCTTGAGGTCCGCAATTTACATACCGAGTCCCTAATTTCGAGTAGGTTAGTCGGAAAATCGGCGTTAGTTAGTTTTCCGACTTAATAAAATTGTAACACCTGTGCAAGGGTAAAGATTTTCTGTTTTTGAAGTTTGCTTGTTAAATTTATATTTTTGACAACGCGGACTGGCTCTCGCGTTACAATAAAATTGTATTATTATATTTTGTAACATTGCGATTGTAAGACGTCACAGCGGCGTACACATTTAGTTGTTTAGGAATATATTTATATTTATTTATCTATTTATTCAATTATTTATTTATTGATTTTATAATATATTCAGCGTGCGTTGGTGACCGAGAGCGGGAGTAAATTCGATTTTTTCGCATTTAGTCGGATTTAAACAAATTTTTTCTTGTTTTTAATTTAATTTATTAACAATTCGTAAAATTTTATGTTACGTTTAATATTGTATGTTTATTTGTTTTATAATAAATTAAATTAATCCCGCGTGTAACATAATTAATTTTTTTTTCTCCCGATTTGTTTGTAAAATTAATAGTCAAAAATATAATTCTTTAACTTAGTTTTTGATATTAGGCAGGAAAGCAAATTTCAAATAGGTGTGCTTAATTTTTCTTCTTGTAATTATAAAGGGAAATGAATTCATTCTTCAACTTAGTGGCCCAATAATTTTATTATTTAAAGCCACCTAATAACTTGAAGAAAAGCATACCTTGCACAGGTAAATCGAAAAGCGACTCAGATTTTTTTTTTGTGTAAATAATCGTAGCTGTAATTTTGTTAAGATTAAAATGGCGGAATCGATGACCACGCAAGTCGATCAGTGGATTGGTACGCAATCCAGCGAACAGATCCAGGCGCACTTGGAGTCGTTAGAGATGCGTACAGACGGCTCTGTATATAAAAAAGCCGAACGACTCCAACAGTGGTTGTTGGGTAATTATACGGTTCAAGAGTTCGCAGCCGACACAAACTCAAATGAGGATCGTGTCAGGCGGAACAGGCGGAGGACAGATTGGTTTAAGTCCATGGTTGCCCAGAATCCGGAGATTCCGGACCCGGATTCTGACCCAGATGTAGTAGAGGTGCTACAGAGGACTCTCGCTCTAGAAGTAGAAGATACGGACGAGCGAGAGGAAGATGGGCAGTCGGACACCTCCGACCGAGAAACCGACAAGGAAGAATGGATAACTTTGGTATCTCATACTGGCGCTCAGTTCGAGATACCAAAGGATTTTGCTTGGATGTTAGCGGAGCAAGTAAGTAGGTTATCCACCTTGACGGAACGGGTTAAGGAGCTGGAAGTACAGATGCACACCGTCAACAGCAAGTTGGACTTGCCAAGCGGTGCACAAGCTTCCAGCACAAACAAAACCCGAGAGCCAACCCAACATGTCCAGTTCCAGGACACCTATACGTGTTACACCCTGGACGAGACGGACATCAGACCACAACACGTGCAGGTAGAGCCTGAGGGGTCTCAAGCACCTCATGCAGATGCTGGAGGAGCTTGGGGGAGGGGTGACACACGGAGACCGAGATAGCCTCCATGTTCAAGCTCTCCCTACCCTAATCTGAAAGACTTTTACGAGTCCGGCCAATCAGCGTCGAGATCGGCCGGGACACCGCGCGATGTTGGTGCGGTGGTTCGTAAGTGGGGAGTTCGATTCTCTGGCGACAAAAGCCAGAGTATCGATGCCTTCCTTGCGAGAGTCGAAGACTGTAGGATTCTCGCCAACCTCAGCGAGGACGAGGTGTTACCGTCCTTGTCCGAACTTCTCACTGGAACCGCAGCTACGTGGTACCGGAATGAGAAGGACAAATGGTACTCGTGGCAAGATTTTGTGAAATCTGCCAAGAAATGGTACGGTATGAGCCAAAGCTTCCAGCAAAGGCTCATCGAGGAGTCCAATGCTCGGACACAGGGTGAGGATGAGCCGGTGAGAGATTACATCACCTGCTCAATCGCAATCATGCGAAAACTCAACCCGATCCCGAGCGAGCGTAGGCAATTGGACCATCTCTACCGTAACATGCTACCTCAGCTTCAGCGGTTGTTTAAGAGAGCTGAAGCCAAATCGGTTGAAGATTTACTGGAGCTGGCGATGGACGCCGAGCAAACGCTCGAGCGGGAAAAGTTATATCGACCGCCTCCGGCTGAGGAAGATTTAATGCTGCCGGAACTTGCTTACAAGGCAAAGTCCAAAAAGCGGTCGACCGCCAAGCCTAAGGTAGCAAGCGTGGCTAAGGAGGTGAGTGAGTCGAGTCGGAAAGATCCGATTGAACGGCTCACAAAAGTCCTGGAAGAAACCCTTAGGACCATGCGAACGAGTAGCCAGACAGCTGGGGTTAAGGTGGATAAAGATACGCCACCTAGGAAGTAAACCCACAAGTCTCCTCCTCGGTTTAAAAGGAGGAAGGAGACACGTAAAAGTCCCGATCGACGGTCATCGAGTGGTTCATCCTCGAAGCTTGGGGAATCGTCGGATTCAAGAAAGAAGATAAAGAGAAAAGAAGACTTCCCCAAGCCGATCAAGTGCCATACTTGTGGTAAGTTGGGGTACACCGTTAGGACGTGCCCTGACTGCGCAAAAAACGCGCGGGGAAGCGGTTAGAGGGGACAACCGCATACCCCAAAGTACAGGGAGTCCCCAAGGAGGACAAAGGTCTGACTGCCGATTACCGAGATAGTCCAGCTGCAGTTAAGCAGAAAAGGAAAGGACTGGTTCCAGACAGATCCCAGGAAGTCGGAATGGATCCGGAGACCTGCGATGTCCTAAAATTAGTGACATCGAGCACTAGCCGAAGGAGTTATCGCCCTGAGGACGAGACGCGCTGGTGGTGTCAGGTTGACATAGATGGATTCCGGATCCGTGCGTTGTTCGATCCAGGTGCATCGACCACCGTAATGGGTCCGAGCGGTTTGCAGTTAGCAACCGCTCTAGGCAGGTCGCTTCTCGAGTCGCGAGCTGGCAATGCCAAGCTCGCTGATGGTAGTACTCATCCGTTGTGTGGTCACGTGATGCTACCATTTACTATCGGTAAAGAGACTCGAGAAATACGTGTTGCGATCATGCCGAACTTGGATGCTGAATACTACATCGGAGTAAATTTTATCCGAGCATTCCGAGCCGTCCTAGACCCAGATTCCGACCGTTTATTCCTAAAGGGAACGGATCAAGTACTACAGCTGGAAGTGGCAAGTATGGAAAGTGGCCATGCTTCATTATCGTCAGCAGGTGTCGCTGACGTGACAGAAGTAGAGCGCACACAATTGCGCGAACTTCTAGACCGAGTGTTGTCCACAACCTTGCCAAAGATCGGCCGTTCTTACGATGTCGAACATATAATCGACGTCGGATCAGCCAGGCCGATCAAACAGAGGTACTACCCCGTCTCTGATAAGATTCGAGATGAAATGCAACGTCAAGTTCGCGAGATGCTCGAGACTGGCGTTATTGAACCCTCGAAAAGCGGTTGGTCCAGCCCCGTGGTGATGGCGAAGAAGGGTGAGAATGCTAGGCGTTTTTGCATCGATTTTAGGAAAGTCAACACTTTGACGAAACCTGATGCATATCCTTTGCCATATATGCAGGATATCCTACGCAAACTCAAGAAAGCCCGATACATCTCCACGATCGACATGAACTGTGCGTATCACCAGATACCTCTACAGGTGGAGTCGCGCCCGATAACGGCTTTTACGGTACCTGGAATGGGTTTGTTCCAGTTTACTCGTATGCCGTATGGATTGGCAAATGCTGGCGCGACATTCCAGCGCATGATCGATCAGGTGATTGGACCCGAACTCGAACCGGTTGCTTATGCATATCTCGACGATATCATTATTGTCACGGAGACGTTTGAAGAGCATAAGCAACTGTTGATCGAGGTGTTAACTCGCTTGGCAGTAGCCGGTTTATCTGTTAATCGGGAGAAATGTGTCTTCTGCCAGCCCGAAGTGAGATACTTGGGTGTGCGAGTTAACCGAGACGGGATACGACCTGACCCAGCTAAAACGGAGCCGATTAAAGAATATCCGGCTCCCAAGAATTTGAAGCAGCTGAGACGGTTTCTCGGTATGGCATCTTGGTACAGACGCTTCATGCACGACTATGCTACCATAGCTGAGCCGCTAACGCGTCTGACCAAGAAAGACCAGAAGTATCTTTGGCTGGAAGAACAAGAGAGCGCTTTCCAGCAGCTTAAAGCTTTGTTGATGACAGCACCCGTTCTGCAAACTCCCGATGAGAATGGTGAGTATGTGGTCCAAACTGACGCTAGTGACACTGGTATCGGTGCAGTGTTGTTACAGATTGTCGGAGGAGAAGAGAGAGTCCTGGAGTTCGCCAGTAAATTCCTCTCGCCCGCCGAACGCAATTACAGCGTCACAGAACGGGAATGCCTGGCCGTAGTATGGGCGATTAAGAAGTTTAGACCATACATCGAAGGTTACCAGTTTAAAGTTGTCACTGACCATAGTAGTCTTCGTTGGTTATGCAATATTCGCAATCCAACGAGCCGGCTCGCCAGATGGGCGTTAGAACTCCAGTCTCATAACTTTACTATTGAGCACAGGAAAGGAGCTCTAAACTACGTTCCTGATGCACTTTCTCGTATATATGAGGAAGACGAGCCGGCCTTATCCTCTGTCTCTTGGAGCCAGACTACTAAGGACCCCTGGTACCTTTCGTGGACCAAAGACGTAAGTGAGCGGCCGAGAGAATTTCCTGATTGGAAGATCCAAGGTGGAAACTTGTATTCGTATCGGGTGGATACTGAATTGGATGACGCCATGGAAGATCAAGACGCTTGGAAGTTGGTCGTACCCGAAGAGCACAGGCAGACCATCCTCCGAGAATGTCATGATGATCCGGCAGCTGGCCATCTAGGTAGAGAAAAGACATTTGCTCGCGTGGCAAAGTTATATTATTGGCCACGTTACTATGCCGAAGTTGGCGAGTATGTACGCAAATGTCAGGTGTGCCAGCAATGCAAGGTGGAGCAACGCCCTCAGGGGTTTGATGGGTAGGCGAGTGGTTGAAAAGCCATGGCAAGTGGTAGCAGGAGATGTTACTGAACCACTTCCCCGCTCCACACACGGATTTGAATATATTTTGGTCTTCCAAGATTTGTTCACGCGCTGGATTGAAGCAGTGCCGATCCGGAAAGCTAACGCTAAGACGATCGTGAAAGAGTTACACGAACGAGTCGTCATGCGTTTTGGCACACCGGAAGTATTTTTATCCGACAACGGCACTGAGTTCAAGAACAAGCTCGTAGATGATTATCTCGTGGAACGAGGAATATTTCATACAACTATTCCCCCGTACCACGCTCAGGCCAATCCCGTCGAACGTGCTAATCGGACGCTGAAAACGATGGTAGCGTCTTACATTACCGAGAAGCACAACACTTGGGACGAGAAGTTACCGGACCTCGTGTTTGCTTTAAATACGGCGCTACAGAGTTCGACAGGATGGAGCCCGGCCATGTTAAATTACGGCCGGCAGCCTGAGCCACCCGGCACTGCTCGTCGAGTTCAAGACGAGCTGACTCAGCAACGTTTGGAATACCATCGTTTGCTTGAGTGGAGTGATCGGCTATCACGACTACCTGAGCTTCACAAGAAAGCTTCAGCTAGAGTTAATGAAGCTCAGGATAGGCAAGCCGGTTACTATAATGCCGGGAGACGAGCGGCTTCTTTTGAAGTCGGGGACTTGGTATGGAAGAAGAACCGAGTCCTCTCATCCAGCGCACAAGGCGTCTCGGCCAAGTTAGCTCCAAAATACGTCGGTCCTTATTTGATCGTCCACAGATACGGCCCAAATACTGTCAAGATTCAGGATGCTCAGGGACATGAGGAGAAATGCCATGTCCAGTACCTCAAACCGTACTTATCGGATGACCATGGCGATGAGTATGGCCAAGAAAACGACATCGAGACCAATCTACCTACGAGGGAAGAGGAACCCGAACGCGACACGGTTCCTGCGAGCGAAGACGTCTCACGCGGCGAGACGCAAGCGAGCGCCGTTCCACGCGAGGAACGACATAACGCGAATGTCGTGCTCCCCGTTAAACGAAGTAGAGGTAGACCGCGTAAAAACGCGAGGGTCGTCGTCAGACCGCGGGATCGGTCGACGGTAATTCCGACCGCTAGCCACCGCGTGCTAGCCAAACGAGGTACAGGCAGACTACGACGGAACTGCAGTTAGTGTATGGATTTTTGGACCAGGTTTTTTTTTTTTTTGTTGTACCTGTGTAGCCACTTCCCATCCCAAATTCGTCAGGGATGCAGAAACCACATCACGGGTATGTGGAATCTGGAAGGGGGGTGTAACGGTAAGGTACTGTTTACCTCACCGTTTGGCGTATTCGAGCAACACGAGCGAACAGTATCATAATGTTCGCATCGGTTCGAGCCGGCGAGATTCGGCTCGGTTCGGTTCGTCGTGGCTACACGGGCGGGATCAACTTCGCGCGCGAAAGATTCGCGCACGCACCTCATTAGAGAGGTAAGGGGGAGATTCGCGCGCACTGGAGAGAGTAATAACCACCTTCTTACGTGACAGGTGTGATCCCCCCGCGTTTAGCTTCGCCGTGCTGTGATTTACCGTGCGTTTTGTGTGTGTGTTTCGACTGCAGGCCGATCCTGCATTTGCAGTGAGTGGTGCTACACCGTGCATCTGCCTGCAGCCACACAACCCCGGTGCACGGGCGAGCGGACAATCCGTCCGACACCGCAGCGAGAGTGAGAGAGAGAGAGAAAGCAACCGATCGGCTGGTCGTTGTTTACCAACGACTACAGCAGCGTACAAAGTAAGTGGTACCACTTCACGCGATCGTGTTTTTATTCGCACTTAGTAAATAATCGTGTTTTTTTATACCAGTCCCGTTGACTGGATATATTATTTTAGTTCGCGATATTTTCTTCCCCTCTCTCTACAAGTCGGCCCTTTACCGACTTGTAATAAAAGCGTAGACCTCGGCGACAATCAGATATTTTATTTGTTATCTTTCTTTATCTTTATTTCAATAAATTCATATTATTATTAGAATTCAATCCGGTGTTCGATTAATTGAATTTAACCCACGTACGATTCCTTCCGTAATCCTAAGAGCTCGTATATTTCTGGTTGACAAGTGCTCGACGCGATATCCCTGTTTCGCGGTCAATTTCAGATTTGAATTTTACCTGGTTGTTATCTGAAACAGTTACTCGGTTTCAGACTAACACTTAACAGATTTGGTAGAGCGGACAGGTAACCGTCGCCGCATCGCGGGAAAAATATGTTTATTTAAATACGGTAAGTTTAACCGTACCGCTGAGCAGCCGCGATATTAAAATAAACATCCGCGCGGCAACCAAACCGTTACAGTGAGCAGTATTGTGGTACTAAATTTTTTTATATATTTTATTAAAGTATAAGTTCGTTTATAACTAAATCTAAAAAATTGACATTTCTGAAAAATTTGTCAATTTTGGTTTCTTTCCGATAAAGAAAAAAGAATTCTGACAGATTTAAAAATATTTTTCGCCAATCAATGAACTAGATACTATAATTTTTCAATTACGCCATTGTGGGATTAAAAATATTTCTTAGATTATTTTTTGTGTATTATTTAAATTAGGTTACATGATAATAAGACTGGGCGTAAAAGGGTTAAAAATGTGTAATAAATATGCCTTTTTTTACCAAAAACTTTACAGTATTAGTATAGTACTTTTACCTTATTATATTTTTGCATGAGTGTTTATAATGTGGATGCATTTTCAAATTTAGTTACTATAGTTTCTACTTTGTAATAAAAAAATTATTAAAAATAATAAAAACTATTTTTACACTTTGCGTAGAAAAAGCTATTGACATTTTATATAATAGTTTATTATTTGATGATTCTTTCGCTTTTGTTTATGAAATATGTAAATTACCTCATCATCATTTACGCCGCCTAAATCGCTGTATGCACACTCTGAACCGCTGTTGTGTGAATTATTAGAAGTATTCATTCGCTCCGGTAATAACCTTTTTAATCTGTTCCATCGTCGAAGCGTTGTAATCGGAATGTGTCCTGTCTACATTACACAAGTGATATTATAATTTTAGTTTTTTTAAATAATGGTACAATTTTTAATTCTAAAGAAGCTCAAATATAGATTTTAAACAGACTACTTACTGGCTGTGTACACCTTCTATATGCATGATATCTGTACATTTTCTTTAAGTGTATAATATAAAACGTTTCACATATTTAATAATTCGAAATTAAAACAAATTTACGAATTAAAATGTGCATTTATAAATTAATAATAATGTAAATTATTTTATTTTTTTATCATTAATTAAAATTCACTTTTCGTCGATAAGATTTTTGCCGGTTGTGTTTAAACCAAAGAAAAATTCGCGACAAGTTCGAATTGAATTGTTAAATCGAACATGCAGTTAATTTCATATTGCTTTACTTTACAAATATCAAAATCGAAAGATGCAAAAAAATGCCAGTCACGACTTTCGAAAGAAACAATAAAAAAAAGTATTAGCTGCAATTTCACGTTAGATGTTGAAAGAAGACAAACATTTGGTTATTGTGCATTTGCAAGAAAAAGTTTGTCTAACATTATCATGGACTAGGAAATGCAATATTTAATTGAATGCTCTAATAAATCTTCGAGCATCGTGTATGAAAGATCGATTGTGAAAGATAAAAAAGTAAAAAGCTTAAAAATTGGTGACGTAGTAAAATTCCATTGGCCCGAGGATAACAAGCCATCGAGATTATTTTCAGGCACAATTATCCAGAATTCTCGTAAGTAAATTTTACGTCTTAGTTTAAAAATAATTATAACCTCTATAATAATAATATAACTTATATAGTTTTTTTTAATTTACTTATTTCAAGTCGCATACACTATAAGGTCATTTGCGACCCTATATAATTTTTATGTCACTACGCTTTTAAAAAATAATTAATTTATTAATATGTAAAACTTAAAAAAAAATCAATAATTTTTAGATAACGAGCTAGTTTTACTTAAAAAGATGCAAGAAATGTGTAAAGCAATCACTAGAACTTCGAAAGAAAAATCAGACAAACCAACGAAGACTTCTGCATCAGAAGGAGGTACAAAAAAATCTACCGAAAAACCTCTAGTAAAAGTAAGAAAAAGCATATTTCATGATAAATATTATTCTAATTACAATATTTTTAAATGTTTTAATTGAATTTTTAATTATTTAGATTGATTCAAACCAAAATGCTTTAAGAAAGCGAGCAGTTGGTTTAGTCAGTCGCCAAATTTTGGTAGAAATTCAAAATCAAATTGTACCTGTAACTGCGAGTGTAACATCGAAGTCAGAGACGCGTACCAACAAAGAACCCAAAGAAAAGTCATCTAATCATGAATGGGTTGTGGATCAACTCAAAACAGTCTCAACATATTTGGATGCATGTTTGATTGCCGTTGCAAATGTGCAAGAAAATATTCAAATTATGAATACGGTAATCTATTTTTATACATACAACTATTTATACATATTCAATTTTGATTTAAAAAAAGTAAAAAAGGAGAAAATTGAGAGTGAGAAGACAGAACTGTCAGATGACTCAGGAAAATGGACTTGAAAACATCAAATAGGCGATAAAAATGTAATTTATTGAGTTTTATATTTTGCATTATTCTAAAAATTTCAATTTTTCCTAAAATTTGCAAATTTCATGTTATAAAATATAGTTTTCTATATATATAATTATTTTTTGTTTTTTAATTGAACAAAGCTACTGCGAAATGTTCTATTTTAACCACAAATATATATCTTTTTTACATGCTTTTTCTTTGCATAGGTTACTGAATTGATAAAAGGGTCGAACATCTTTGTTGATGCATTTTCGTTGAAAAATACTACAAACAACTGTAGACGGCAAACAGTTTTAGCTCGAGCTGTACTTGATTTAGTTTTCACCGAGGAAGCACTTGCAAGGTGCTCTATAAAAGGTAAAAAAGCTAGTGGTAAAGGTGCATCAAGCGACATTCGACCAGGTCTCAATATCAATGGAGTGAATGCAATTTTGGGTATAATTATTTTCCTGATGTCTATTATTGTAAAATATCTTTTACAATTTTGTAACTGAAATTTTGAATTTTTGAAAATTTGCCAAGGACAATGTTTGGGAAGTTAGAGATAATCAGTCCGTTCTTTCAAGTATGAGACAGAAGATGGTCGAGCTCAAAGACAAAAAAGAATTAAACAACAAGCGTAATCAAATATAAGAGTTGTAGCTTTCTTTAAAATAATCTAGTATTCGTTGACATTGTTTCTTTATCAATCTTATTTGTTAAAAATATGTTTAATCACTCTTACTTAATTAAATAACCTAATAAAAAAATTTTAAAATATGTATCATTATCTACATATTTCACGATAAATTTGATTACACGTGATTCATAAATGAGTTTTTTTAGTATTATAAAAAAAGTAATTTTTTTTTATAGAACCGTTTCAGTTTGAAAAAAATATATAAATTGTATACATAGTCCAAGATTTAATTTTTATACAAACTTTATAAATTATTTCCACTTGGGTCGTACCGAACCGACGCGTATCGCACCGAACCGACGCATAGAAAAGAAAATGGAAAGATTCGAGAAAGTGAAAAGGTTGATGGGATCCCGCACTCGATAGGACGCGCACTAAAAAAACCGCACACGAGACGCGACGTTACCGGGAGGGTTGAGAGCCCCTAGCTCGATACGCCCGAATCTCCAGGAGAAGGTCTTGGTCCTCAGGGTGGTTGATGCTCACGTAGTCCAAAGTTCGTAGATAACCGCCAAAACTCGGGTAAATGGACGGCTCCCCGTGATCTCCGCGACGGCCGTTGACACCCGGATGACCAGAAGGCTCTCCCTTGATCCCTTGGCCTTGCGGCTTAAATTACCGATCGCTGAGTCGTATTACAGCTGGGCTGATGCGTTGCGGCTTAAATTACCGATCGCTGAGTCAGGCTATCGTTGGTGTTGATCCTGTGAATGCGAGTGGAATAATGCTCGCGCGTGGATACGCGAGTTAATTATACTAAAGGAGCGCGGACGTTGGATGCGGTCGCGGCAGCAAATACCGCGAGTATAGTTGGTCGAGCGCGGACGTCGGAGAACGCCCGCGGCGGAGTTGCTTCGAGTCGAGTCTTGGTCGCGCGCGGACGTCGGAGAGCGCCCACAGCGGCATTGCTTCGGGTTGCGTTTTTATTTTGTTATACACGTTTAAGTTACATTTAATAATGTAACATAACAATTTGAGTATTGTAATTTTAACCGCTATCAACAAACGCGATGAAAGAAAAGATTATTGTTGCACTAATCCTTTACTTGAATGTCCGATTTTTAGATCAGCAATGACTAGAAACACATTTTGGGAGATAAAAGGAAAAATCAAATATTCGAAGCATTCGAACCATTTTTGAAATATTTAGAAGAAATATAAAGTTGTTTGGCTACTTTGAAACGTCCCCGAGTGTAGCTGAGATGATGGTGAAGTTTTTTGGTAGATTGTCGATAAAACAGTTCATGCGAAACAAACCAGTTCGGTTTGGTGTCAAATTGTGTGCTCTCTGTGGGGGTGTGGTTATATGTTTGATTGCAATATCTATGGCGGTAGAAATGATGGTAAATATGGTAAATGCACTTGGTAGTCGAGTTGTAATCAATATTGTAGAAAACCTAATGTTGAAAACTGTACAGAAAAAGTTGATGAAATATTTTTTAATTACCGATAATTATTTTACATCTGCTGATTTGTTTGCACACCTTAAAAAATAGGTCTGAAAGTAACAGGTGTTGTCAGAAACGATAGAATGAAAGAGCAAAATAAACTTAGTGATAAAGCTGGGCGGGGAACCCACGTTATCAAGCATGACACAAATAGTGGTATGAACTATATAACGTTCATGGATTCAAAATAGTATCAGTTCTTTCAACTGCAGCAGCAAGTTCTTTAAAAGATGTCAATCAAAAAAAGTTGGTTGATATTCCGATGTCAGCAGCATTTATATTGTACAATAACTATATGAGTGATGTAGACTTGCACGACCAGCATTGTAGCAAAGCTCTTCCATCTATGCGCAGTAAGAACTGGACCTTCTGAATATTCCTAAAGCTGCTTCAGTCTGCTCTTACTAATGCTTCAATTTATATCTAATTTACAAACCATGAAGCGCAAACTAAGGACGTAAGAAGGAATTGCTCTAATAATACATGTGTGACACGAACTTTCTTATATTGTATACAGTGCTCTAAATACGTTTGTCAAACTTGTTTAAAAAATAAAATAAACAAAAACACACACATATATATATATGTATATGTTTAATTAATTTCACTAATAAAATATTACTTATGTCAACTGTAGTATAACTAATAAAAAATAAGACTCAAATTGATCTCCACGAACTCAATTTTTATTAAATGCCGACGTTTCGGACGTTTTCTTAAGCCGTCTCTTTTCAAGGCTATACAAAAAAAACCACTTATTAAATTAACAATTTGCAAAAATTAATAAGATAAAAACAATAAAACTCACGTAGAACATAATCTTACCAATAAAAAAAGGCGCAGAGATATTAAGTTAATGCTTGAAGAAGTCTGAATTTGTTGTCAATCTCAGCTTGTTTTTCACCGGAGTTTGTTGACCCTTTGGATGATGTTGAACCTTGAGGTGTCAACGACTTCATATGTGTACGTAATTCCATGATAATAATCTAATCTAAGCAGCATATACGTGATCCAATGCCAAGTTTATAGAAGGTAAAAGAAGTTATTGTTCGTCCAAAAATAGTTTAATAAAAAATAAGACTCAAATTGATCTCCACTGTAGTATAACTAAATTAATTAATATTTTTATCGGTCTTACAGTTGTGACGGGTCGATTTTATTTAAACTATCAAACCTATAAAACCTAACCGCACGCTAATACTTTTAATTAGTTCCGTTTACCTCAATTGATTATAATTAAAAGTCTCACCTCGGCTTGTGATTTCCGCACTCTATAAAGGGGGGTCAGAAAAAATGGCGAAACCCACGTCGAATCAGCAATGATAGTTTATTATTTTTCTCGACGACACAGACAATACGGACAACACGAGGAGCAACTACTAATAAATGAACAATTTATAATTATAATTAACAATTAAATTTATTCACAAATTAACGAATTACATCCCAATGGTTATTGACCGCTGCTATACATCGATCTAAAACACGAAACGCAATACGAATTTCTTAAACAATTCCACTTAATAAACAATTATTTAATAAATAAAAGAAAAGAAAACGCGACGCGATCACACACACACTCTGACTCACCCACACCTAAGTAGGGTAATTTCGCGCCAAAAATCGACATTAACTCGATTCTCAATAAAAATATTAATTTAGACTCAAGCTGAAAAAAAAGATTGTTGCCGATACTCTAAAACTATCGGATCTGCTACCTTACTCAATTTATCAAAACTACACCTGTAAATAAAAAATATGACTTAAAATATACACAATTACATTTATATCAGCTATCCATGACTTCTCGAAGCTGCAAATTAAATTAAATATTAAACGATCTCACCAACATTCCACCTTGAATCCACTCTCAATATTAATTATTATCTCTTTTAATTGTCCACAATATAAGAATCAGTTTCTTTATCGTCCTGGACTCACAATGCTCAATTAGCTATTTCCTTATAATTTCCAAAATGGAGACTTCTCCTTTTACTTTATTTCCTCTTTCCAAAACTATCTCTCTCAATATCTCTGAAACACCTCTGAACTCTCTCAAGGCTAGGAGAACAAGAACGGAAGGACGCGATCGAGGGATGATCCGCCCCCCGTAACGAACTTTTCTGAGATCACCTGATTAAGAGATCATTGGATATGTTGGCTGAAACTCGATATTATTCGTGGAAAATTCTCTCGACAATTTGATTGGTTTTATTCCAGGATGCGCGAACCTGCGCGAGGATAATTGTCCTCATGAAAAATCACTCATATATTAACAATTAAGCTTTTATTTATTTAATAATTGCTTTTGCAAAAGAAAACTTCATTAGCAACTTAATGATAGCTTCTCAGAAAATTGTGTTGATCTTGTCGCAAGACGGTGTCGGTCGGAATGGTTCGATGAATTTTCAGTCTCGTCGAGAATTGAATAGAATACTAACTAGAATAGAGATTGGCCACGAAAATTCTGTCCTCCCTTTGGTAGTTGTCAGGGCTATTTTTGTAGTTATTGGTAAGGAAAATTTATCCTTGCCTTGGCAGTCATCAAAATCGCCGACGAGAAAGTCGTTCCTCTTACCATCAGCCATTTACCTCATCACAATGTAAGGGGATTAGATCACTGTAGTGTGGTGTTAGTGATTAGAGCAGATACGTAGCATTCGGTAGGGTAGCGTATGTTGATTGTAATGTTGATTTTTATAATTGCGTTCGCACCTCTCTCAACTGCATGTAAATGACTGGCTTCGGGCTCTTGCTTGTACATCGATCTCTGCTTTGCCTACTGATTTGATTGTTCTCTCTCTTATTCTCAGTGTTGCCAGATAGACGTATTTTTTCTTTGTTCTACTCACACAGTATGACCTCATTTACATTAGATAATAGAGGACAGAAAAACCCTAAATGGTAACCCTGCTTATTCTCTCTAATCTATGGAGTATAGCGCATATAAACTTATGAAAGATGAACTATCAAATATCGTGATATATCATATGTTTTTTTATTGAAAATACATTTATAAAATAGTCATTGTATTGAAAACTTCATATAGAATTTGTCCAGGATTAACGAATAAGGGTTGATGAATACATCAATATTTGAAGGTTTGAATCTAATTTTATCACATATAATATAATAGTTAATACTACACGGTTTTTTATAAAACGTTATTGAATAGATACTTTACATCATCTATCGAAGATATGATATTAGTTTTACATACTAGTTATAATATTTTTTAAACAATGATTTACATTAAGATGCATAAATTACATTTTAATCTATTTTTCTTTTTCTGCTAATAGCCTGCTATACATCCGTAGTGGACTTTCCATGTATCACTGAGGGCACAGAAGTTCTCCGGCAGCATGATTTTTCAGAAGATAATTTTGAATTGGATATCAGTTTGATGATTGTTATATACTTATCATTTCACGCGCTTGCGTATATCTTCTTACTTAGAAAATGTGGATAAATTGAATTTTACACATATCTTTATATTCAAAAAAGTAATGTATTATATTTTAATAAAATATTCATGTAATGTAATGTTAATTTAACTGTTATCTATGATATTGATGCCTCGCACGAAGAAAAGCACAACTCAGATTTTGTAATGTTATTTTAAATGGGAAAATTTGATTTGTGCTTTTCTACGTACTAAGCGTCGACATCATATATTCTTATCAAGAAAATAACATCTACTTGATCAAATATATTTTATTACTAATACATGTAAAACACTGTATGCATAGTTGAATAAATAATTAAAGTCTTAGGAAACTTATGGAATAATTAAAATATGATATTATTGAAACTACAAGCTTAAAATCATAGAAAGGGAGAAGCCTCTTCCACCGATGAACATCTATAAAACCACCTCGACTCGCAGTTTCGGCAGCATTCTCGCCTGCTTCGGCAAACGATTAGGACCTCTCCACGCTCGTTGTCAATCCTACATAAGTAGCATATCTTAATATATTCCGTAATACTCACTATGGATATTGCGCGTGTAATTCAAAATATGTAAATGTATAAACCATTTTATTTAAGAGATAAAAATAAATAATTAGCTAAAGATGATAAAATATTAATGTTGTGAGAGAATTATTATAAATAATAATTAATTTATCTCTTTTTTTCATGCTATAACTACGACTTTTAGTTCACACGTTGCAATGAGGCGGAAAGTCTAAGTCATTTCCTGATTTTCCTCACAAAACTTTACGGAATAATTATTGCTCTTAATTAACATCGATGAAGATTTTGGAACTCATAAGATGGTATGAGAAGAAAAGTATAAGTCCCTTCCCAATCTCTACTAGCGAGTAAAAGAAATATTACTAATATTACTAATAAAAAATATTACTAATTTCAAAATCTAAATAAGTTTTATTTAATAAAATTATTTAAATCAAATACCCGAAGCACTGATATGTTCATTTACTAAACTATAAATGAATGGAAAAAATATCTCTATCCATAAATGTTGGTAAATAGAATATATGTAACATTGAATTATTGAAATAAAATTAGAAGTTCAATATCTTTTTTTAATGTGGCGTAACAGGCTCGTAACAACCCATAGGTTTGAAAAGAAAAAATTGTCAAGTTTAAAATTAGAATTTTTTCTTTTGTTTACCATTTCGGATCTTCTACAAATAATTTTAACACTTGTAACCAGGTCAAATTTTAGTTCAGATATCATGGACGCTGGATATTCACTTCCCGGGGTTCGTTGCGGACAATCTATATTAAATTTTTAATATTTCATAGAATTTCATTACTTTTAGTAACTTGTAGAAAATTATTACTTATTATGAACAATTAAAAATAACTTTTAAATGTGAAATTATGGTATAAAGTGTTATAAACTTTTTATAATCATTAATGAATTTTATTTATACAGTCTTAAACAGCTTATTATAATTATAGAAGTACACATAAAAATAATTAAAAACTTTTGTAGGGGAAGCCCGGGCAAGACGGACACCTTAAGGGAAAATTAAATAAAAAACGATTAAATAACAAAAAAAAATTCTATTGTATGAAACCACTACTTAAATACTAAATACAAACAAAATTATGTAATTATAGCTTTGATAAAGATAAAAAAAAAATAAACGAATAATTCACAAGTTGCAAAGTAAGAGTGACATCTTGAGGTAAATCAATAAAAAATAGACTGTATAATAGAAAAAATAGAAGCATTTTTTTATTAAACTCGTGTTTTAAAGCACAAAATACAAAAAATAATAACTAAATAAGTAAATTATTATTTAAACAAATAATATAATAAGGAATATCCAAAATTATCAACATTTAGAAAATTTGAAACATTTAAGAATAAAATGCATACATCGATTATTCATCACATTCATCGCAAAAGTAACTACCATATCCTTTATATGAAGTGCAATTGTCATGAGCCCACTTTTTACAATCACTGCATTGTATCCAATCTTCGGTGGGTGGATCTACATATTTCGCAGAACAAACTAAACAATTGTAACTTTCATCAGATGTTTTTTTTAGCAAACTTATCAGGTATGGGACTAGGACTTGTTTTTCTTTTTGCTTGCTTTCTTGAACTTCTTTCATCAAGTTTCGCACGTTTCGGAGTTTGCTTTTGTGTTTTTTGAACGTGTTTATACACCATTATCGTTATCGAATTCTCGTTAGTATGGAGCATAGCTGAAAAAAATAATAAATTGCGATATTAAACATGAAAATCATAAATTAACAACGTTTAGAATTCTTATTAATATAAAGTTATACAAATCCTAATGAATAGCACAAGTTTTTTTTTTAAAATGGGGTGTCCATCTTGCACGGTCCATCTTACCCGGTATGTATATTATTAATTTTGTTATTAATAAACAATATAAAAAGAAATTATTCTTGATTAAAAACGATGGATTTATTAAATATGAGCTAGTGCAATGATGTATGCGTATTTTTGAGTTAATTGAAAGATAGGAGCGAAGTAGAAATTGATTTTCTTACCTTGGTGACATCGTAAGCGGGGCCATGAAAATAAATATTTACATATAGCGACGGTGTTTTCGCTTCGAGCACGGCTCACATACTGAAACTTATATGCTAGCATCATAAACAATATACCTACAAAGTTTCAAAATGTTTGCTATAGTCTGTGCAAAAATTCTAGTGGGTGTCCGTCTTGCCCGGAGTGTTCATCTTGCCCGGGCTTCCCCTAAGTGATATAGTACTTTTTTCAAAGTATTAAAAATAGTTCTTCACTATCATCATAAAATACGAAAAGAATATATATTATTGTACAGCTTGAATATTTTTTATCTAGCGTTATTTGGTATCTATTATTACGTGAGTAGAGAATCTCTTTTCAACTCTTGCTACGAATGCATTATATCAACGCAGCATTCTTATAACTAGTTCGATTGTTCTCCCTTTTTATTAGAGGAAAACTTAGCCAGGTACAAACCTAGTTTCCGTAAATGGAGAGGAGAGTCTCCTGACCATCTCGCTCGATTGCACGGATCAATAAATGCCTAGTTTTACTAACACATGTCTAGATTCTTTATTTATTCTTAACCTCAGATGCTTAAACAGTCTTAAAAGAATCTTCCACTCACATAACAAAGAAGAAATGGTGACAGCTGTCGTCATCGTAGACGCAACGTACACACATGTGATAAGGTTGGTTGTTTTTCCTTGCCTCACCCATCCTTGACGCTACGCGCGTACTACAACGGGGAAACCCCTATTTTATTTTAAATTCATTCTTTTTATTTTTCTACGTTACGGCTACTCTAGGACATACCACAGTGATGGGATTTAGAAAACCAGCGGGTCTCTAATCAATCTAGTTTTTCTTTAAATAGGTCAAATTTTTTTTCTTGTTTTTCAAACATAAAATCAGTGCGCGTCCCCTCAACCTATCGCGTAATTACGAAAATTTTCTCCGCGTATTAGGGTCTCATATTCGCGATCGCGCTTTACTTACACCAACCAAGGAGTAACGCATAAGGGTAAGTAAAATGACTGTTTTTATAATAATTTAATAGCATGTATCTATTTCAAACAAATTCCGTGTACTTCAGCGTACTTTACTTCAATTTTACCAATCTTATATGCAATTTCGTGAAAAATGTATCTATTTACTGCAGGATTACTTCTGTGTTACCTTAAAATAACTATAACTCGGATTTCCAAGGAGCACTTCATTTATTATCCTTTAGGTTTATTTTTCAAATAAAATGTAATATAAATAAATTAAATAATACGCTCATTTTACAACTAATGTTGACTGTAGCGGACAGCGGCCACTGTTCTTTCCGCCACATGTAGCTACCCACAGCCAAGCAAAATCAATTTAAAAATATGATTGTTTTTTCTTGATATTCAAACAATTTCTTTTTATCCCAAGAATAATGAAATGTGCCTTACGTACAAGTAAAGGAGTGCCCCTATCACTCTACCGTGTGAAGTAAATAAAAGCCTGTTTTTAAATTTTTTTTATTTATTTATATTTTAATGAAAATTAAACAAATATTCTATAATTATGAATCAAGTTGGATTTATTAGCGTAATCTAAAAGCCCCTTTTCTCTTTTTCTCCCCTATTCAAACACAATTTTTATGATAATAAATAAA
Organism: Theocolax elegans; assembly: GCA_026168455.1. Taxonomy (NCBI): domain Eukaryota; kingdom Metazoa; phylum Arthropoda; class Insecta; order Hymenoptera; family Cerocephalidae; genus Theocolax; species Theocolax elegans. Next base: position 54,303,661 of record CM047428.1, read on the forward strand.
TAAATACAGAATCAATCGTAGAATCAATAAACAAATAATTGAATCAAAAAATAAAACAAAGATTAAACGAGGGTTTTTTTGGGCGTCTGTGGTAATAACATTTTACGCACAACTGGTAGATGATCTACCCCTTTGCAAGAACCGACGGTCCATCGAGTGTGGGACTCGATACGAGCAAATTACTAATACCCACTTAACCCACATACCTCTATACCGCTTAGTTTTATCTCTAGGCGGCAACCCTTGCCTGTCCAATACACATTCATTCCTTTCTAGGTTATTTCATACTCGAATCGTATGTATTCAGTCTATCAGACATCCATCCGTGTGTTTGTTCCGCAAAACATTCGCAACATAAATAACACTGAAGTGCCAGTTGTCCGCATTCGTCGTCATAAGTCTAGTTACCTTTTCCAACGTGCTCGCTCCTATCTCCGCTTCAAAACGTCGTCGCTAATCTGCCCACCGATCGTAAGCGAGAAACGTATGAATATCGTCGTCGAAGGCCCAACCGAAGTACTTGCATTCAAACGAAACAACTCTGTCCATCATGTGTACATAGCCGCGGAAGTATCCATGTCCAAAGAGAAACTATGTGAAATAAAAATCTACATCACGGCGGTTTCTCTCCTTCCACAAAGCGACAGCGGGAATGAGCCCACGCATCTAATGCGCCTGTGGGATGTCCGTCTACCGCGTCTGCTAGAGTTCCAAAGTTTACATACGTTGGTCTGTCGCAGTGTCAACCCTCCTTGTATCCGAGCTTCGTTGTTATACGCGCTTCCGTTCCATTGCTAGCAGGTCAATTAGAATTACGCCTGCGATAACCAGAACGGCGTGTTCAGACACCGTCCTGTATGCGTACGCGATTCGTAATGCGTCAACCCATTCGACATCCGTCATCGTCTTCGCCCGTTTCTTAACGTTCAACGCATCTACCCCGTAAAACATGATCGAGTGGGTAACGCTTATCAATAGCCGCCGTATGTTGGGTCGCGATACCATTCGTTTGGCCACGAATTTTCTCAAGGTCTTAGTTTCTTCCACTCTATCAGTGTCACTATGCATATGTGGAGCCAGAAACTCAGCTTTGTATCCAGAGTGACCCTCAGATACTTGACTACGTCTCGGACCACCACTTGTTCGCGCCCCACCATCATTGGTATCCTCGTTTCGATCCTTCGTCTAGGCAGCAGCAGAAATGCCGCCTATTGTAACGCAAGCTGCAGTCTATGGTCTTTTATCCATCCGGTCACCCAACACATAACCTGGTTCATAGGGAAAATATCGTGAACGGTATGTTCTTGCATATGCACACGTGGCCTAACTCATATATATATACATATTATCTTTAGGTACCATCTTTTTTAATATTACTATAGTCACCCTTCTTAAAAAAAATAAAAATTAATTTAAACAAGCGCTATTAAACAATTTTTTTACAATATTAAACATAATTTTCATTCATTTCGTAACTACTTATAGTATTGAAAAATATTTAATTATAATATAACTAATCTATCAATACTAAAGCCTTTCCAAAAATTAAAAAAAATTATAAATTGGCGTTTCGACCATAGCTCTCTAGCTTTGGTCTCTTCAGTAAGGAACTAGAGGGCTTCCTTAGACGCCAGTTGCAGATGGAAAGTGACGTCAAATGGATGTTAATGCGGCTGTACTTGACTCTTTCTCTAGTGGGTAGAGAGAATAGGAAATAATATATAAATAAGGTCCACTAAAAATTAATTAATAATAATAAAATACTAGCCAAAATGCTCGCTTCGCTCGCAGTTAAATAGTATTGTTAACATAATAATTCTTTACCATCATATTACATGTAATGTAATATTCAAAAAATTACTTTTTACAAACTATTTAGTAAAATATATAGACGTATATTTTGTCATCCACGCAAATTTTATTTCAAACTAAGGTTTCTCGATATTGATGAATAAACCATACATTTAATTAGATGGCGACGTTTAGATGACTTTTCGTCATCCTCTTCAGGCTGTACCTTTATTTACAAAAACGAATACATTTGAATAATTAACAATAATTATTAATTTAATTTTTTAGCCTATTGATTTATAACATTTTACTTACTACTTGTCATTGAAATCTGTATTTAAGATAACATTTTAAATCGTACTATCACTGAGTCGTCGCACTAACAATGAAAACAAGGATAGTGAAAACTAATTAGAATTAGAACGAATTAGATTAGAAAAAAATCTTGAGACTAATGTTGTATATAAAATAGACTGCAAAGATTGTAATGCAAGTTATGTTGGGGAAACTAAAAGGCAATTGCAATGCCGAATTAAAGAACATAAATTCAATACCAAAAAAAGAGATTCTCAATTTGTTATTAATGACCATATGACTTTATTTAATCATTCTTTTAATTTTGATGATGTCTCAATTTTAGATAGAGAAAGTAATTTGAATAAAAGACTGATATCTGAAATGGTACATATTAAGTTGGAAGGAAAGGCGATAAATGTAAAAGATGACACAAAAAAACTTAGTCAACATTACAATGGTATTGTCAGTAGGCTGAAAAAACAATTTTAATTGTGATGATTATTTTTTCTTTGTTTACAGTATTAATTCTAGTCTAATATTGTCACATAGTTTTGGTTAATTGAATTTTTTTGTAATAAGTACATTTTGTAAATAAAAATTTTTTATTATATTTGACATAATTGATAATAAAAAAACATTTTTTTTTAATTATTGACGTAATATACATAAAAAAATGTTTAATTTAATTGTTTACATGCATAATACATATAGAAATTTAATTTAGTGAAATTGACATATAATTTGAATTAAAAATCGCGCCTTTATATACAGATATAGTTTGTGTTATAACACATGACTATAGTTGTATACATATATATTTATACTAATTAGGTAGTTTGAGGAGAAATTTTGTAAATTTTTGGCAGTTTGAGGAGAAATGAGGCAATTTGAGGAGCTTCTCAAACTGCCGTCACTGTATTAGGCAATTTGAGGAGCTCCTCAAAGTGCTAGTATACTAAATTGTCAGTTTGAGGAGTTAAAAAAATGCACCTAGAATTTTGTCTCCGATAGCAATTTTAATAAGCAATTATCCGATAACTAATATTGTTAAACTCCATTTATTTTTAAGCTTATACAAATTAAAATTTTTACTAACTCCAAAAATTACCATTACAAAGTTTCCGGAGAAAAATAGCCAAAAAAAGGCGCTTGAAATTCAATAGTCAATTAATAACGTTTAAAGTCATAAAGAATACTCGCTAATGTTCGCTTCATAGGATTTGGTTACATGGAGAAATTTTTTTACATATTACAAATATTTTGGCCCTAAATTAATCATATTTCGTGTAACAACACGGTTTCGAACTACGTATGCCTTATATTGATCAACAAATATAGTTTTTTTTTATTATTTGAACGTCGCTCTCTTTATGCTCCCAAATCGGTGCTAATCAGCGACGGAGGTCATACGATGTCTTGGTGAAGAAAGCACTTGTTGAAAATACATTCCCCAGTGGTGCTTGTATCAATCGATCGGGGCCGGGAATCGAACCTGGGACCTCCAGATTACGAGCTCGACGCCCTACCGACCGAGCCATCGCAGGCCTCAACAAATATAGATCATGCACGGAATGCTTGTCGAAAAATTTAATTTATTATCCAAGTATAACGTGCATAAAACACTATGTTCTGGTACTAGAGTACGAAATTCTCACATGCGCAAAAGTTAATATAAATTTAGTATACATAAAAATCACGTTTCGCACACAGTATTTCAAAATAGTACATTAATCAGTTATACTACATTACAGGTACATTAATAAAAATTACAAGTAATCATCTGTGCGATGGTTTCTACCGTAATCGTAATAAAGAAGAATATATTACGTTTTCTAGGTCTGTGCACTAAATTCGATTTAAATGACAATACATTTATGCGCAATAGCGCGGCAAAGTACCAATTTATTCTCATACTATTGCGAGCGTCAAACCAAACTTTGCATACGTTATGCGAAATATCATTAAGAGGACGTCGTAGCTAGCTGCCGTACCGACAGGAATTCACATAAAATTATCCGATTTTATAGGTTCAAACTATTCTCCGCTAATAGTGAATGGATTTACAACAAATTTGGAAATATTGTTCAGAATATCATACAGAATGGGGCTGCAGTGCCAAAAATGTCGCAAATAACAAAAAATTTGTCTTATTTTTTAATACAATTTTTACCGCGACATTATTCATGGCGCTGTGAACGCCATGTGTGTCATATACAAACACCAAGGAATTATGAAATATATAGATTATTATTTATATAACATATTCGTGTGAGAAAATCTTTAGACTCACGGCGTACAATAAGAAAATTGCCCGGACACGTGCTGTACGATCAATCGTATACGGCCGCGCTAAACTTCATTTCATGCACCGGCTAAATAACAAGCGGCAGTCCCATTAGAGAACAACGACATCCCCCTTCTACTGAATGGACTACCGCGCAGCGTTGTGGGTATGCTTTGCGCAATTATTTCGTTCATTCGAGTGCCCCTCGTCGTTTAGTGCGACTCCCGTCTAAATAATTTCGTACCGCAGGTGAATTTTATTATATTTTTTTAATTTTAAATTGTTGATATAAAAAGATTTCATGAAAGACTTGCAAAAAAAGTGTTTATATAAAAAGATTTCCATGCTAAATCTTTGAGATATACTTAAAATTATCTAATTTACAGGAACCATAGATTTAGATTGTGTCCATAAAAGACTTGCATAAAGTGTTCATATAAAAAGCTTTTCACTGCTAAATCGATGAGATATGCTTTAAATGACCTAATTTACAGAAACCATAAATTTAGATCGTGTCCATAAAAGAAATGCATAAAGTGTTCATATAAAAAGCTTTTCACTGATAAATCGATGAGATATGCTTTAAATGACCTAATTTACAGAAACCAAAAATTTAGATTGTGTCCGTGAAAGAAATGCATAAATTTTTCATATAAAAAGCTTTTCACTGCTGAATCGATGAAATATGCTTCAAACGACCTAATTTATCGGAATCGTAGATTTAGATCTTGTCCACGAAAGAATTGCAGAATGTGTTCACATAAAAAGGTTATTCTTGCTAAATCGATGAGACATGCTGAAAATGACCTAATTTGCAGAAACCATAGATTTAGATCGTGTCCATGAAAGGAATGCATAAATTGATCATATAAAAATATTTCTATTTCTAAATCGATGAGATATGCTTAAAATGACCTAATTAACCGAAACCGCAGTTTTAGGTCGTGTCCATAAAATACTTGTATAAGGTGTTCATATTGCTAAATCCATGAGAAATGGTGAAAATAACCTAATTTACAGGAACCATAAATTTAGATCGTGTCCACTTAAGAAATGCATAAAGTATTCATATAAAAATAATTCCCCTGCTAAATCGATGAGATATGCCTAAAACGACTTAATAAAGTGTTCATATAAAAAGCTTTTCACTGCTGAATCGATGAAATATGCTTCAAACGACCTAATTTATCGGAATCGTAGATTTAGATCTTGTCCACGAAGGAATTGCAGAATGTGTTCACATAAAAAGGTTTTTATTGCTAAATCGATGAGATATGCTGAAAATGACCTAATTTACAGAAACCATAAATTTAGATTGTGTCAATGAAAGAAATGCATAAATTTTTCACATAAAAAGGTTTTTATTGCTAAATCGATGAGAAATGCTGAAAATGAGCTAATTTACAGGAACCATAGATTTAGATCGTGTCCATGAAAGGAATGCATAAATTGATCATATAAAAATATTTCTATTTCTAAATCGATGAGATATGCTTAAAATGACCTAATTAACCGGAACCGCAGTTTTAGGTCATGTCCATAAAAGACTTGTATAAAGTGTTCATATAAAAAGATTTTTATTGCTAAATCCATGAGAAATGGTGAAAATAACCTAATTTACAGAAACCATAAATTTAGATTGTGTCAATGAAAGAATTGCATAAATTTTTCATATAAAAAGATTTTCATTGCTAAATCGATGAGAAAAGCTTAAAATGATCTATTTTACCGTAGCCGTAGATTTAGATCGTGTCCATAAAAGACTTGCATAAAGTGTTCATATAAAAAAGATTTCTCACTGCTGAATCGATGAAATATGCTTCAACGACCTCATTTATCGGAATCGTAAATTTAGATCTTGTCCACGAAAGAATTGCGAATGTGTTCACATAAACAAGGTTATTATTGCTTTAAACGATGAGAAAATGCTGAAATGACCTAATTTACAGGAACAATAGATTTAGATCGTGTCCATGCATAGGAATGCCATTAATTGATCATATAAAATATTTCTATTTCTCAGAATGTGTTCACATAAAAAGGTTATTATTGCTAAAACGATGAGAAATGCTGAAAATGACCTAATTTACAGGAACCATAGATTTAGATCGTGTCCATGAAAGGAATGCATAAATTGATCATATAAAAATATTTCTATTTCTAAATCGATGAGATATGCTTAAAATTACCTAATTAACCGGAACCGCAGTTTTAGGTCGTGTCCATAAAAGACTTGTATAAAGTGTTCATATAAAAAGCTTTTCACTGCTGAATCGATGAAATATGCTTCAAACGACCTAATTTATCGGAATCGTAGATTTAGATCTTGTCCACGAAAGAATTGCAGAATGTGTTCACATAAAAAGGTTGTTATTGCTAAATCGATGAGAAATGCTGAAAATGACCTAATTTACAGGAACCATAGATTTAGATCGTGTCCATGAAAGGAATGCATAAATTGATCATATAAAAATATTTCTATTTCTAAATCGATGATATATGCTTAAAATTACCTAATTAACCGGAACCGCAGTTTTAGGTCGTGTCCATAAAAGACTTGTATAAAGTGTTCATATAAAAAGCTTTTCACTGCTGAATCGATGAAATATGCTTCAAACGACCTAATTTATCGGAATCGTAGATTTAGATCTTGTCCACGAAAGAATTGCAGAATGTGTTCACATAAAAAGGTTGTTATTGCTAAATCGATGAGAAATGCTGAAAATGACCTAATTTACAGGAACCATAGATTTAGATCGTGTCCATGAAAGGAATGCATAAATTGATCATATAAAAATATTTCTATTTCTAAATCGTTGAGATATGCTTAAATTGACCTAATTAACCGGAACCGCAGTTGTAGGTCGTGTCCATAAAAGACTTGTATAAAGCGTTCATTTAAAAAGCTTTTCACTAATGAATCGATGAAATATGCTTCAAACGACCTAATTTATCGGAATCGTAAATTTAGATCTTGTCCACGAAAGAATTGCAGAATGTGTTCACATAAAAAGGTTATTATTGCTAAAACGATGAGAAATGCTGAAAATGACCTAATTTACAGGAACCATTGTAACGTACTGGTCAATCCTTCGGACTTTACGCAGTTCGTAAGTTTGAGATGGGATTAGATGTCTCGTGGCTCGGAGGGACTAAATCGTTTCTCCCGTACTCTCGATGATTGATAGGCGTGGTGACCCTCCGTTGAGCTTAATGAGGCAGCGTGTGGCAAAGCTTTATTTATGTGAATTTACAAGATGGCAGAAGTGCCAAAACCCTCGTGTAAAATGCAGTTTGTTTCTCTCGTGATTGGAAAGCCTGGTCCTCCTCGACGATCCGACGTATATTTACTTTCCGTGATTTTAAATTATATACTTTACCTCGACGTTATACTTTTATTAATACTTAGTTCCTTCTATGTATATAAGGAAAGATTAGTAAAGAAATAAATAACTCGATAATCAACTTTAACCTGATAAAGTGGTACGATTATTTATTTATTTTTAGTGTACACTCTTCGCGTTATGTCGCGGGTGCTCGTGCACGTACGAATATATATCAGTATAATTAAGCGATATTAACAATGAAATATTGACTGGAACGGTAATTAAAACGCGTCCGCTTACTATCGGTATAAATTAGAATATACTTTGTATCTTAATAAAAGAAGACTGTTCGAAGATTATCGGAGTGGCGCGATTGCACGTCCGTTTGGTATCAAGGCAGTCTGAGCACTGGCGGGAGTCGACGAGCACACTGCGCTCGTGAGTAGCATCGTGGCGGGGATAGTTCAGTTTGATTGGTCGCGCGTGACGATACATAGAAGGTTCTAGAAGCGTTGGTCTCTTTTTATTGGTCCGTTGTTGTCAAGCGCGAAAACGCTGACTTAAACTTTACGCGAAAATATCGTAACTGGCGACGATATCTAACACCGGATGTTATAAGGATACATGATATTTATTCCGTTGGCTTCTACGTCGTATAATTACTCTATATGCTTCTAGAATGTTCTATGTTCGTTGGTTTTACAATATTCGTTAATATATTATTGATTATCGGGAGGGGAAAAGGATCTTTATTACAAAAGTCTGTTGTATATGAAATTTCGAGTCGATCGCTTAAATTAAATTTCGAAATAGAGACGTTTTTGTGTTTCGCGGTGTTGTTTACTGATGTCTCCTGTGATTAGAAAATATTCCTTTCTTATTTATAATAATTTTAAATGGTACATTACATTCATTTATAATAAGCATGCGTATATTAGTATAAAAAGTATGTATATAAGTAACGCTGGTGTAATGTCGGGCAGTTTTTTTATACTTTTATACCAATTCAACAATAACCACGATTTATCCAAAATAAGTATAAAATAGTAAGTTAGTAATGATCGTATTCAAATATAACAATATATATACTTAGCAGTTAGTTATAAATGTATTCAAATACAATATTCATATGTTATGTCTACGCATATATTGTACACACATGAATCACCTATACCTTTCTCTCTCGCACAAAGTCAAATCCTTAGTTCCTTTCCGCGCCACCAGACTAGCGCCACTATCGCATGAATCACCTATACCTTTCTCTCTCGCACATAGTCAAATCCTTAGTTCCTTTCCGCGCCACCAGACTAGCGCCACTATCGCATGAATCACCTATACCTTTCTCTCTCGCACAAAGTCAAATCCTTAGTTCCTTTCCGCGCCACCAGACTAGCGCCACTATCGCATGAATCACCTATACCTTTCTCTCTCGCACATAGTCAAATCCTTAGTTCCTTTCCACGACACCAGACTAGCGCCACTATCGCATGCATCACCTATACCTTTCTCTCTCGCACAAAGTCAAATCTTTAGTTCCCTTCTGCACCACCAGACTAGCGCCACCGTCAATTCTCCACGCAACCTCTGCCACCTACTCATATGTCATGTTCTCCTAAACCTTTCCCAATAGATTCATGCGTTCCGCGCCACAATACGTTATACTAATAATAATCTTATGCATTATGAATTGTATAATGCCGCTAATACTTGCTATTATAACATTTATTTAATATTAAGTTACATATACGAATTAATGTCTTTCCACGAACACACTCATGTTTACGAAACTGACTCTCGACTCCGCTAATATTACTATTTTAAATATCTTCTCACTCGAATGACTAATGTGTTTGACAATAACATGACTTCACAAAATTGCAATAGTATACACCAAATAACCTAAATAAGTACGTCATCAAAACATTCGCCAAGACAATCAAGAGACGCCGAAGATCTCATCAGTTTGCTGACAACGCCCCACCTCCAACCAATAAGTGGATTCGCAGCCCCATCCGTACACCACCGAAGGGCCGCCCACAACCAATCAAGAACAGCTCCGCCTTCAAGAACGGCGTACCACAAGATGCGCAGCAGTCGTTCCCCTCCATACCACCTCGAGAGAGGACGCGCATCAACTGTCAGTCGAGGAGAGTCGTAGTCAGTCGATCGAGCGGACTCGAATAAGTCGGTCTTCCTACTCTCACATGTATAAGAGATTGTATCTTCGCGTATTTTCAACTACTTTAAATTTTGTACCTCAGTTCGGACAATAATTACTGTTGTTTTAAATTCGTATCTATTTGTCAAAAGCTATTAATTCTGTGAAATATAATTATGCTATTTTAAATAAATTGAGTGTAAAATATAAATCTGTGATCTCGTAATTGACTTTATCCGGACTTCCATCCACTATTCCGTGTTTCACAAACTGTTGCGTTCACTCTCGAAATCAATCTTCCCGTCATCGTCGTTTTGGACTTTGTTTCGACTCACACGTCTTCGTCGTCCTGGATTTGGCTTGGAGGAAGCCGAAATCTTCTCCTGGTGACAGCTGCTGCCCTACCAATTCACCCTATACACCCTTCACAGGAACTGCTAAGACCTGCCTCGCTCTACCACGGTTCTCGTCAGTAAAAGTTAAGTAAAGTTATTTAGTTCATTCTTCCGTTTACAAAAATCAAAATCAGTAAAATCATAACTTTAATTTTTTTTTATCTGTAAAATTATCCGGGACACAACATTTTTTGGTGACAGCGGTGGGATACGAAAAAAAAAAAAATAAAGAATATACATATATATATATGAACACATACGTATATTATTGAATATATATATACATCATTTTTTTTGTAAATGGAAGATTGAATATATTTATCATTCAAGTATAAAACAATTTTTTCGCGATATTTTGCAATATACCAGTGTTAATGGTCGAACGGGAAGTGATAAATTCGAAATATTTAATAAATCGATTCTTAAAATAAAATCTCTTTGCATTCATCATAATGCCAATCACACGAAGCATGACTGATTTAAACACGGGCGAACTCGAATTACTTCGGGAAGAGATGGAACGACGCGCTAACAGACTTAAACAAAGTGAGATTGCACTCGAAAATCAAAAGGCCGAATTAGAAGCGCGTTACCAACAAATGACCGAAGAGTGCGCGAACAAAATTGCCGAGGAAAGACGGCGAAATTTGGAATTACAAGAAAGACTAAACGGTATGCAAACACGTAAAGATAGCGGGATGAATGATAGTCAGAACGAACGTACAAGTAATCCTTTTGAAACCGAACAAAACGACGTACACCGTCCATCCGCCGACCAGAATGACAGCGAATTAATGAAAATGTTTACAGAAATGTTAACAAAAGTAGTAGACCGTCCGCGCGAAAATACCACGTCCGCCATTATTATGCGCGAATTATTAAATAGTATCCCTATGTTTACGGGCAATAACTTAGCTCAGTTTGTGAAAGCATGTCGCAAAGTACAAAATCAATTGACCCCTAACACTCACGCGGAAGTCGCGAACTTGATAAAAAATACTAAATTGCACGATTATGCATATACGGCAGTGGAAGACTTTAATTTCGCGACGATTGACGAACTGCTTACGCGACTAAAAAATGTGTTTTCCACAAATGATACCTCGAATCATTATCGCGGTCAGATTGCTACGTTGGCAAAAAGGCACAACGAAGACATGCTACAATTCATCGGTAGAGTGAACGAAATTAAAATTAATTTGATCGACGCGATAATGCATGAAGATAGACTCGAAGTGTTGGATCGTCGTCAACTAGGAAAGATTGAACACGAAATGCTCGAAGGATTTCGCTATGGCCTTCCGCCATCTTATAGAATAGGACTGTTAAATTATTATGATACGTTAAATGATGCCTTTGATGACGCGTTAAAAATCGAGAAACGAATGGAAATAGACAGACAGAAATACGGACTTTACAATAATTACGACGAACGCCCGCGACAGAACCGTAACAGAGAACCCCCTCCGCGATTCGAAAACCGAGACGAGCGTCATCGAAACTTTGATAACAGACGAACGGAAAATAGACACATTATGCGCACAGAAAACAATTTTGACAACAAACAAAGGAATAGTAATGATCGCTATTGTAATTATTGCAAACGTCCTGGACACGACGAGCGTTATTGTAAAAGTAAAGATTTTCATAATAATTGTAATTATTGCGGTAAGCCCGGTCACTTTGAACGCGAATGCCGACGGAAGAAATACGACACCACGGTATGTAATTACTGTAAACGTAACGGACACGAAGAAAAGGAGTGCCGCGCTAAAATTTACGCGTCGGGAAACGGACACAGGGAGACGGGCAAAACGGGCAATCCCGCACAAAACTCCCTCAATCGCCCGATGAACACACTGAACGTAAAACCGTCCACTTCGCAGCAGTAAATGGTTTATTAGATATTCCTATAATCGTTCTTTCTAGCAAGGATATAATCGGTAATGAAGTAGAAACTATGATCGACACGGGCGCGCAGTTAAATGTCATAAAAGTAGGATATCTGAAAAACAACATAGCAATCAACGCAGACGATCGACCCTTTTTAGCGGGAATATCAAACACGCCATTAGAATCACTCGGATCGGTCACTTTAAGACTAGATAAATTCGAAACTGACGCGAAATTTATAGTAATGCCAAACAACTTTCCCTTGCGCACCCCTGCACTTTTAGGAGCTAGATTTTTCCGCGAAAACCTCGTTACGATAGATTTTGTTAAAGAAACCATTCAATCAAGAAATACACAAATTACATTTGATGAACAAATCGTCATAAACGTGCCCGCTTCTTCCACACGACATATAGTAGCAAAAACTAGAACAGATATGAAAATAGGATACGTGAAAACAGCGACAATAGCTAAGGGCGTACGGATCGGAGGCGTACGTACTACAAATTTTTACGGTTCGGTCGTAGTGCCAGTTACAAACGACAATAATTATGACGTAATAATACGAATACCGCGAGTTACAATTGTTAACGATGACGATCTTATATGCACAAGTGAAATACAAACGATATCGGAAGATGAAAGTAATCCAGTCGAATGCGGAGCCAGCGATGCCCCATCCTGCGTTTACCTAGCGAACGATAAGACAAAAGAAAAGACGCAAAGTAATCCGGTCGAATGCGACGACGATGTACGTCCATCCCGCGAATGCCCAGTCACCTTCAGTAAAACTCACGACATATCTAAAATAAAGAGTATAAAGGCTCGCGAAATCAGTAAAACTAGGGAAAAGTCATCAACACATGCGAAAAAAACACATACGCATACTGACACTACCAACTCGACACGAACTTTAAACAATGACGAAATAAGCATAGACGATACCCCTACATTCTCTCCGTCCGAATACGAATTCTTACAACAAAATCATCCATCAGTATTCGCAGACGACGATCAAACAGAGACATTAACAATGACCGACTACACTAAATTATTAGCCGAGGAACTGTATAACAATAAATACATAAATGAAATCCTCATTGAGGAAGACGCGATTAACGACGACGAGACCCACATAACATACTGGACAAGCGACGGACATATAAACAATGATGCACAAGCAGAACTAATACTCGCGGATCACGAACTTCCCATGATGGGGAACTGTATTTATACATTTAGTTACACATCGAATAACGCGGTAGTAACTCCCACTTTGAACATCACGCGATCTGATAAACTGCGTCAGATTTTACAAACCGAAAAATGCGACTCTGACACTAATATAAAGATTAATAAAATAAGCGAAGAATATAACGATGTTTTCTTACTACCGGGAGACACACTCCATGCTACGAATATGACCGAACATCGTATTGATTTAATAGACGATATACCAGTAGTAGCTAAACAATACCGTTTGCCACAAATTTTAAAAGAAGAAGTTAATGTACAAATCTCGAAGCTGATCGAACAAGGAATAATAGAACCTTCAGATAGCGCGTATTCCAGCCCCTTGTGGATCGTTCCCAAAAAGGATGGTCCACAGGGAGAGAAGAAATGGCGTTTAGTCATCGATTACAGATGTATAAATGAAAAAACAATCAGTAACGCTTATCCTTTACCAAATATTAATGATATTCTCGATAGTCTAGGCGGAAATAAATATTTTTCTTGTCTCGATCTCGCTTCGGGATTTCACCAAATAAATATGCGTAAACAAGATCGTAAATATACCGCTTTTTCGACCCCTTATGGTCACTATCAATTCAAACGAATGCCTTTCGGGCTGAAAAACGCGCCTGCCACCTTCCAGTCTTTGATGGATGCTCTCTTCAAAGGCTTACAAGGTAACTCAATTTTTGTATTTGCCGATGATTGCATCATCTTTGCTAAAACCTTGGAGGAGCACGATAAAAAATTGGAAGTGGTAGTTCGAAGATTACGCGACGCAGGCATGAAGTTACAAGCGGAAAAATGTCAATTTTACCGAACCGAAGTCGTATACCTCGGTCATAGCATATCAGCAAACGGCGTAAAACCTGATCCTAGAAAAATTAACTCTGTTGAAAACTTCCCTTTACCGAAAGAGAAGAAAAATATTAAACAGTTCCTTGGACTAACGGGATATTATAGAAAATTTATACCTAATTATGCAAAAATCGCCAAACCGCTTACTGATTTGCTAAAAAATGAAAGTATCTTTAATTGGAAAGAAGAACAACAAAAGGCCTTCAAACAATTATCTCAAAAGTTGTGCGAAGCTCCAATTCTCCAACATCCCGATTTTTCACTCGAATTTCATGTCACTACCGACGCATCGCAATATGCGATCGGCGCAGTTCTTAGCCAAAAAAGAAACGGTTCCGATCTCCCTGTAGCATTTTATTCAAGACTCTTAAAAAGCGCGGAAACTCGATATGCTGTAATAGAGAAAGAATTACTCGCGATGCTTGATGCGGCCTTTCAATTTAGACATTGTCTTTTCGGTCGTACATTTACCTTTTATACTGATCATAAGCCTTTAATTTGGTTACACAACATTAAAGAACCAACTTCAAGATTGAAAAGATTTTATTTTAAGCTCAGAGAATTCGAATATAAAATAGTTTATATTCCGGGAAAAACAAACGTCGTAGCCGACGCGTTATCTAGAAACCCGCCAACCCAAGAAATGACTAACGTATTTACATTAACATCTGATACTGACGAAATATTTACTCCACGAAATCGAACACGGCAATCTGCAAACCTAACCGATAACGAAGAGTTTAACAAAAACATTTCCACACCGACTCATGACCAAGTAAACAAAATCGGTAACGAAGATGACGAACGTTTAGTCAACGTAAACAGCGATATCGATTCAAACGAACCCGCCAACGTAAATGAAACGCAATCAGATAGCGGAGAAAGCTCCAACAATAGTGATATCTTTGATCCTCCGTCAATACCTTATCGACTCGACAAAAGAAATCCAAGACCAGCTCCAAACATCGTCGAATCAAGAGACGGTTTACTCATGGCTAAAGATAACATAGCTTACTTCGTCACATTACAAAATGAACCGCTCGATAAAGGAGCCGATAGTCTTTTAGATTGCCGCAATCTGCCTCCACTCAATAATATCAGTTTAGGTGAGATAAACGTGGCTACGCAAGGAACGAAATACCTCTTTGCGCTACCAGTCAAGGAAGATCTTCACTCACGAACAGAATCAGAGAACGTGCGTGTTACGCTCAATTTACTCAAAGAATTTGTCGTCACGCATAAACTAGGCTCATTCAGAATATCGAAAACGGACTCCATCGACGACATACCATGGATTCTTATACTTAACATTCTACGAGACTTGTTTAAAGAAACTCCAGTCAAAATTATAATTTGTCGACACTTAGTAAAAATACCAGATCCCGGCCTACGAGAACAATTGATCATCGATACTCACACTTCACCAATCAACGGACACAAAGGCGTAGCAAAAACTTATAAGAGAATTCGCCAAGATTTCTTTTGGTCCGGATTGAAAGCACAAGTTCAAGAAGTGGTATCTAAGTGCCGAGTGTGTCAATTGAACAAGCTAGTGCGCAAGAAAGTAAAACAACCACTAGTGATCACTGACACTCCAGGATCGAGTTTCGACAAAATCAGTCTCGACATCGTTGGACCTTTACCTACAACACCTAAAGGTAACACCTACATACTGACAATGCAATGTCTACTAACAAAATACATCATAACGGTAGCATTACAAAATGCTACATCTATGGATATTGCTACAGCTTTATTACACAATCTCGTTTTCATATTCGGTTCTCCAAAAATAATTCTTACTGACCAAGGAAAAAATTTTACAAGTAGTTTAATACGTAACGTTTCGAAAATCTGTAAAATTAAAAACATTACTACCACGGCATACAGGCCTCAATCTAATGGCTCAATTGAAAGAATGCATCACGTAATCAAGCAATATCTAAAATGTTATTTAAATAATCAACGATTGTGGGACGAATGGCTATCATGCGCCACTTTTGCGTATAACACGAGCGTACACGAGGGAACTCACTTTACCCCATTCGAACTTATATTCGGTAAGATTGCGCGCGTACCATCTGCTAATATCACAGCCGAAGATCATCTAGAAGGCACTTATTTAGACTACATTACCCAATTGCATGAAAAACTTAGCGAAATACAGCAATTAGCCCGCGACAATCTAGTTCGTTCGAAAGAAAAATCGAAAGAATATTATGATCAGAAAATAAATCCGTGTTTGTTCAAAGTCGGAGATACGGTTCTACTTTTACAAGAACCAAAAACAAATCCGTTTAACCCTGAATATATGGGACCATATAAAATATTAAGAATTTTCGATAATGGCGTTAATATAGAAATAAGTTATAAGAATAATAAAACTCGTATTGTACATGCGAACAAATTGCGTTTAACGCGTCTTAGAAGACAGAGTGAAATTGATCACTCCTCTTCTCATGTTACAGGAACCTCCATCGACGAATAACTGCAGATCACTACGTTCATGATGAATCTCGTCACCGCACTACTCATCATCAATACCGTACTGCTTCACCTATCAAACATCGAGGCACTCGTCGGCTACAACTGCGGCACATCATCAACACCCAACGTCACGACTGTGTCTCTGTTAAAAGTAGGTGAATGCGATTTCAAAGACCTCACACCAACACTAGAATCAAAATATGTACAATTATTACAATATACCGAATATGCGCCAATATTTGTTGAACAATGTAAAGTAAAAGTCGAAAAAACAATACGACATTGCGGGATGAATTCACATAGTAGTTTAGTAAAAGGTGGTGATTCCACCTATATGCAGTATGTATCGAGTGAAGCCTGTAAAGATATACATAAATACGGACAATTTAAATTTGGAGAAATCGTGGTTGAAAAATTAGTAGCAAACGCAACAAATCGCAGAAATATAATTTTATCCGGATACGTAGATTCAGATGGCAATTGTGAAGGCAAGGTTTACATCTCGGACGGACAAATCTATAAGAATGTAGTAGTCACAGCTAAACTCGAGATCACTATACAGTCATTTACGGCTACCGTAAATAAAGATCGAAACGAGCTTACGCTCAGATCTGGCACTAAATGTAAATACACAGAAGGTCGTTGCATTGATCACACGGAAGATTTCACTTTTTGGACTATGTTACATTCACAGGAATGTAACTTTGATCGTTACGTAATTTTATATGAAGGTTTAGTAACAAAAGCTAGTGACAATAATATACAGGCCCCAGAAATTTATTACGCTAACGACACCTTAGGAGTTAAATTTGCTCTCTCCAATGAGGGAGAACATACAATTTGCGGCTATAAAATGATAAAAACCGAACAACCTAATCTATTCTTATTTGAAACTAATCCCGGTAGATCATTCGCTAATAAAAATCCTATTGACCCACACGACGTAAAAATAACTGCATATTTTGATACAAAAATTAATTTCCTATCCCAACATATTAAACGCGAAATAAATTCACTATACCGCGATATTGTGACTCATAGATGCAATTTAGAACGGAAAGTAATACAAAATACACTAACACAGTCAACTCAAAACCCAGACGAATTCGCTTACTCTTTAATGAAAACACCAGGATACATGGCAATAATAGCAGGAGAAGTTGCTCACTTGATTCAATGCACGCCGGAAAACGTAAAAATCCGTAAGACCGATCATTGTTACTTAGAATTACCGGTGACATTCCACAATGAAAGTTATTTCTTAACACCCAAATCACATATTCTCACCCAGATGGGAACAGTACGCACGTGCAATCCTATATTACCGACAATTTATAACATAGAAAACGTTTGGTATAAATTTTTACCTACATTAACGACCGCAGAAATACCCCACATCATACAACCATTAAACAAACCCACTTGGCAATATACGGACCCAGGTAAACTCGCAAATAGCGGTATATACTCCCAAGAAGATCTCGAAAAATTAAGAGAAACTGTTATGTTCCCCGCGGAAAAGCCAGCTGTACTAAATTCTTTAGCCCAAAGTGCCATGGGAATAGAAAACCCATCAACAAATATTAATCTAGTAAATTTAATAGACGACAATGTATTAGAAAAATTTACTGAGTCAACATCCAATAAGATATGGCAAAAATTCATTATATTCGGATCATTTAGCGCAGGCGTAATGTCAATAATGTTTATATTAGGCTCCCTCAAATACATAGCCAGCACTATAATTCATGGAATCGCAATATATAATATATACGGATTTAGTATTAGACTTTTAGCCGCATTTTGGAGCGCACTAGCAAACTTAATAATACATATGAGTTCAGGTTCACTTCCAAAAAGCAATAAAAAACAAAAAACCGATGTAGAAGCTAACTTCGAAGAAATAAAAAATGAAAATGAAAACAGTAAACCTCAAGTGCCACCACGTTCGCATAATGAGCCTCCGCAATTATATCCATCAATCACGGAAAACTTAGAAAAAACAAGAGCACAATTTTACGTTGCCACAGCACCCGCTCTCGTTAAGAAGCCGCAGGTGCCATTCACACCAGCGACTTCTGACTTAACCGGGGGGGTGTAATGTCGGGCAGTTTTTTTATACTTTTATACCAATTCAACAATAACCACGATTTATCCAAAATAAGTATAAAATAGTAAGTTAGTAATGATCGTATTCAAATATAACAATATATATACTTAGCAGTTAGTTATAAATGTATTCAAATACAATATTCATATGTTATGTCTACGCATATATTGTACACACATGAATCACCTATACCTTTCTCTCTCGCACAAAGTCAAATCCTTAGTTCCTTTCCGCGCCACCAGACTAGCGCCACTATCGCATGAATCACCTATACCTTTCTCTCTCGCACATAGTCAAATCCTTAGTTCCTTTCCGCGCCACCAGACTAGCGCCACTATCGCATGAATCACCTATACCTTTCTCTCTCGCACAAAGTCAAATCCTTAGTTCCTTTCCGCGCCACCAGACTAGCGCCACTATCGCATGAATCACCTATACCTTTCTCTCTCGCACATAGTCAAATCCTTAGTTCCTTTCCACGACACCAGACTAGCGCCACTATCGCATGCATCACCTATACCTTTCTCTCTCGCACAAAGTCAAATCTTTAGTTCCCTTCTGCACCACCAGACTAGCGCCACCGTCAATTCTCCACGCAACCTCTGCCACCTACTCATATGTCATGTTCTCCTAAACCTTTCCAATAGATTCATGCGTTCCGCGCCACAATACGTTATACTAATAATAATCTTATGCATTATGAATTGTATAATGCCGCTAATACTTGCTATTATAACATTTATTTAATATTAAGTTACATATACGAATTAATGTCTTTCCACGAACACACTCATGTTTACGAAACTGACTCTCGACTCCGCTAATATTACTATTTTAAATATCTTCTCACTCGAATGACTAATGTGTTTGACAAT
This sequence comes from Theocolax elegans, assembly GCA_026168455.1. NCBI lineage: Eukaryota > Metazoa > Arthropoda > Insecta > Hymenoptera > Cerocephalidae > Theocolax > Theocolax elegans. The sequence goes on from CM047428.1 coordinate 54,323,368, forward strand.
AACATGACTTCACAAAATTGCAATAGTATACACCAAATAACCTAAATAAGTACGTCATCAAAACATTCGCCAAGACAATCAAGAGACGCCGAAGATCTCATCAGTTTGCTGACAACGCCCCACCTCCAACCAATAAGTGGATTCGCAGCCCCATCCGTACACCACCGAAGGGCCGCCCACAACCAATCAAGAACAGCTCCGCCTTCAAGAACGGCGTACCACAAGATGCGCAGCAGTCGTTCCCCTCCATACCACCTCGAGAGAGGACGCGCATCAACTGTCAGTCGAGGAGAGTCGTAGTCAGTCGATCGAGCGGACTCGAATAAGTCGGTCTTCCTACTCTCACATGTATAAGAGATTGTATCTTCGCGTATTTTCAACTACTTTAAATTTTGTACCTCAGTTCGGACAATAATTACTGTTGTTTTAAATTCGTATCTATTTGTCAAAAGCTATTAATTCTGTGAATATAATTATGCTATTTTAAATAAATTGAGTGTAAAATATAAATCTGTGATCTCGTAATTGACTTTAATCCGGACTTCCATCCACTATTCCGTGTTTCACAAACTGTTGCGTTCACATCTCGAAATCAATCTTCCCGTCATCGTCGTTTGGACTTTGTTTCGACTCACACGTCTTCGTCGTCCTGGATTTGGC